>OU426980.1:72953040-73003931 GCA_911387785.2 Aelia acuminata | reverse complement strand
AACATTACGTCATAATGATATTTATACATAATGTTTTTTGATATATCTAATATTGACATTCCAACGTATATCGGTTTATCAAATTTTATTTTAGTCTTTTCCATATGAACAAGAGCCAAATTCTCAGAATAAATTGTACGGTCATTAAAATTTGGTTTAGATATTAATTTTTCTAGCTTTTTAGGGCCTGTAATTAAACGCATATCAACTCTTTTTCTTATTGACTCCATAGTTTTACCAAAAACTGCGTTGTTGTAAAGCTTATACTGATCTTTTTCAAAATCATTTAAAGCTTTCTTTCTTAAACTGGTGTTATACACTATGTAAGATTTTAACCATGAGGACTGGTTGAATTTTAATCCTCTGATGACTTTTACAAGCTCTATACCGTGTGACAATGCTTGAAGAAGGGTGGTATAATGAACAACATAGTTTTTTCTTTCATTGAAGTGCGCTATTAATTTGTTGTATTTTCCACATTGTTTAGACTCGGGGAGGAATGGTAGGTCATTATGTTTATCGTGTAAGTACTTAGGGTAATTAATATCAATGTCCAGAACGTAGCCTATGTCATCTGTAGGGTATAGATTGTTTAAATTGATACTTTCGGGATTGACCCACTCAAAGTTACCAGTAGGAAGAGGCTGACTCATTGCAAAACCATATAAGTTATTGCAATCTTGGTATGCAATGTAGGTAGTTGGTTTATTTTGTTTGTATCCTTCTAAGTACTTGTTATTTGCCTCGTGGAATCTATGAGATGCTTGTACCAATCCTCCTCTTATACCTTTCTCGATCATTAGAATCATTTCATAATCGATCAATAATTCTAATTTAACACCTGTAAACCTTAGCATTGCATCCCACGTCATCCCAGGAACCGTATAATAGTAATCTATTGGAGGAAGGGTTGTATTTTCTAACATTTTGGGGGAAGTGACATACTCATAGGGAAAGATGCCTTTTCTAGTCAGTAAAGAGACTCGATCGTTAGGTATTCAACTATTTAATATGTTAAATGAAGGTAAGTTAGCTACCAGCTTTTCTAGACTAGAAGGCATAAATCTGAAGGAATCTAAAAATCTTATACTAAATTTCCCATCAACAAATTTTGAAATGAAAGATAATTTTCTGCAGTATTTGCGATTACGTTAATCCTTTTATTATCATATACCAGCTCCCGAACGATGAAGTGAGCATCGTAACCTGACAAATTATGTTGAATTACTGGAAGATAATCAGGGTTTTTGTAACGAAGATTACAACTTGGTGGGCTGCACCTCTGAAAAGGCCTGTAATATGACAATGATCCTTAACTTTGATATCTTCTAGACTGAAGAATTCTCCACACATGTAACAGTTTTGAGCAGTCTTATAGCTAAATTCTTCTTGAGGAGAGAGGGGTCTCATTGATGTGTTATTATTATATACCTTGTACACTTTTTCAGCTATCTTCTTCATGTCAAATACATATACCTGATGAACCAATTTTGTATAGAGGTGAAAATTGGTTCATCAGGTATACCATCTTCTACTCCGTTCAGAAATTTAGCTCTTCTTACATAAAGACAGTACGAGTAGGGAATGTGGCAATGTAATATTTTCGATGAAAGACTTTCTTCATTTGTAGGCTTCAAATAACATTCAAAGTCTGCATAGACTACGTAGGGTACACGTTGACACCTCTCTACATTTTCAAACTGTACGTACGGTTTCTTCTCCGGAAGTATAATCATAGCAGGTTTGTTAGTATTGCATAGTTGTCTGTGAAGTATGAGTTTTTCACTAGAATAAAAATGTGTTAAACATCACTTACATACATGAATCTTATGTTCATGCTTTGTGATTTGACATCCTACTAGTTTTTCAAAGTTAGATATGTAGATGTAATGTGACATTCCCTCTTTTTCTAGAAGCAGTAAATCCTGGTGGTTCTCTAGTTCGTCTTTAACTTTTTTTAGAGGATAAACGTTAAGCTTTTCATCGAGGGCAAACACATTAATTGAAATATCATTATTTTTTTCAAATCTCGATATATCCGCAAGTGGCGTAGGGAAATTTATCTTAGAAAAGTCATACTTTCCCTCCAATAATGCGTATTTTGTAACTCTTTTAGGATTCTCAGATACAAATTTTGATAGAATAGCATAAATGAAGCATTTTTACTATCATTGTTTTGCACATTAAGGCATGCTTTTCTTTTTCTTATTGTTTCAGGTAACGGGATATAACTGCTCCCTCTTAGTGGGTTGTACTTGTTTATCTCCAATCGCAACCCGTTAACAGCAAATAGTGTCCATCCGCTTCCCAAAAGTTGACTTTCGCTTAATTTGTTTTCAAGTTCTTCAAATAGGTTCTTCACTTTTTCTTCTATGTCTGTATCTACAAACACAGTTACATTTTTTGACTGGAAAGTCCCGTCTTTCAAATCTCCAGCTTGGTTGACCAGTTGTAATTCCGAGACCACATTTACTTTGAGTGATCTTTCGTTGCCGAGAGAACTTCTTATTTTATGAATGACTTTTTCCTTTATAGCATTCAAGAAGGACAGTAAGTCATGGTTCTCATCACATCTCAGAAAATATGACCTGATTGATTGATGAAAATATAGGACTTGATTCTCCTTTCAAAGGCTGTTTCGTATTCCACAATCCCTTCTTCATCCGGCACAATAGCTAATAAATCAGAAGTTTTAGCTTCACGTTTCTGTTTCTTATTAGGAGGTTCGCTTCCTCTATAATACTCTTCATGTCGCTTCAGGTTATGGGGATTGGTAAAGATCACACAACATTGTTTACATGAGGCATAAAAACTTACAATTCTTCTTCTTCGCGTGTCTTAACATACTATCTTTACGTGAGAACTCCTTGGAGCAAAATTTACAAACCAAGGATTCCATTATAAAACCCAGCTATAACAATATAAATTGTACTTGTAGTACTAGACAGTAGATTATACACTTCTCTTGATGTTATATCTAACAGGGTTGCCTTCGAAATGTTGGGTTAGCTCCTTTTCTTCTTTCCTAAATTTTAGAAAATGTTGTCAGCCTTTTAAATATTTCCAAATGTAACAGTGATTGAGGTTCAAAATCATCAATTGAATGTGTTAATTATTAAGAAACTTATTTCAGTAATGTTGTTTCTAGCAGAGCTAGCTTTAAAATGACTGCTTAGCTCGGATACTTACCTTATATAAGGTATGTTATTGTTATATTATAACAATGGGACTATAGAATAAATTCAAGCTTAAATACCTAATTACATGGCTCTAGTATGTAATTTCTCGGAAAATGTGATTTTCCGAGGAAATTCGCTAAATATGCAAGTATTAGTTCAAAAAGTTAAAATGACTCACCTTTAGGCAAAACTGCACAATACTCCAGGTACTTGTTTATTAAAATTGGAAAAGTCGAGCTCCTTATATCCTCAATGTAGATGTAGGGCAATCAATGGCTCTCGTCACGTGTGAAGCTGGGGGTATATATGCACAGTAGTGCTGACTGAGCGCTATGAATAGTTCTTTGTCGCCTTGCCTCCACCTGCAGTAGGAAATGCATCTGCAGCGATTTCCAGAGAAACCGCTCATTCATGTCTGGGCGGCTTACAAAACGCTGACTGACCATCGATAAGTAAATGAATGGTTCTTTGTCTTCTTAACTCCTCGATTATCATAGTGCAGAGCTCGCGCTGACTGGGCGTAGATAAGGCGGATTCTTTATCCGGCTCAAGTATGAATGGTTCTTGGTCGTCTTGTTTATAATCAGCGGCGGCTGATATCTGGGCGGCATCCTTTCAAATAGATAACACGTAATGCAATAGCCTTTCACAGAAATTTCGAAAAATTCTCGATGTGGCAGTGCTTATTCGAAAATATTTCGATAAAATGGCACTGGCAATTCGAAAATATTTCGATAAAATGGCATTGGCAATTCGAAAATATTTCGATACAATATCAAGATGGCAGTGACTATTGGAAAATATTTCGATGAAATATCGAAATGGCAGTGCTTATTCGAAAATATATTCCGAAAAAATATCAAAATGGCATTCGAAATTTCGAAAATATTTCAATAAATTATCAAGGTGGCATTGACAATTGGAAATTATTTAGAAAAAATATCGAGATGGCAGTGACATTTGAATATTTTGATAAAATATATGTATATATTCGACAAGTTCCGACATGTACTCGACAAGTCAAACAACATTATAACAGAAATATGAAATAATAAGAAAAATACTGGAACATGTATTAGAATTTGTACGAAAATTGTTAAAATCTAACAAAATGACAGGACAAATACTAAATTAAAAGAAAAATATCAGTGTGAAGAAGTAAGATATAAATATATTATATATTTATTTGTTATAAAAGTTGTAAAACATGAAGAAAATGTATTAGAATTTGTACAAAATTTGTTAAAATCCTAAAAAGTTATATAAAAGATATGAAAACCAAAGAAAAATATATCCGATCGTAGAAGTCAGATTAAAAGAAAATATATGGTTATTTCTTATAATACCTAGTACTTAAAAGGGACAAGAAATGAAAAGAGCAAAAAGGATAAAGAGGGCGGCCGTTGAGAAAAAAAATTTGTTGATTATGTGACTGCCCTATTCCTTGTAAACGTTGCTAATTTTTTTATAAAAGCTGTAGAAATGAAGATGAAATTTAAAAGAATAATATGAGAACGAAGCAGTAAGAATTGTATCGTATTGTAAATGCGGACAAAATGTATCCAATTTGCAATTAAACAAAATTGTATCCAATAACTTTGAAGGATTTTAACAAATTTCGTACAAATTCTAATACATTTTCTTCATGTGCAGTTTTGCCTAAAGGTGAGTCATTTTAACTTTTTGAACTAATACTTGCATATTTAGCGAATTTCCTCGGAAAATCACATTTTCCGAGAAATTACATACTAGAGCCATGTAATTAGGTATTTAAGCTTGAATTTATTCTATAGTCCCATTGTTATAATATAACAATAACATACCTTATATAAGGTAAGTATCCGAGCTAAGCAGTCATTTTAAAGCTAGCTCTGCTAGAAACAACATTACTGAAATAAGTTTCTTAATAATTAACACATTCAATTGATGATTTTGAACCTCAATCACTGTTACATTTGGAAATATTTAAAAGGCTGACAACATTTTCTAAAATTTAGGAAAGAAGAAAAGGAGCTAACCCAACATTTCGAAGGCAACCCTGTTAGATATAACATCAAGAGAAGTGTATAATCTACTGTCTAGTACTACAAGTACAATTTATATTGTTATAGCTGGGTTTTATAATGGAATCCTTGGTTTGTAAATTTTGCTCCAAGGAGTTCTCACGTAAAGATAGTATGTTAAGACACGCGAAGAAGAAGAATTGTAAGTTTTATGCCTCATGTAAACAATGTTGTGTGATCTTTACCAATCCCCATAACCTGAAGCGACATGAAGAGTATTATAGAGGAAGCGAACCTCCTAATAAGAAACAGAAACGTGAAGCTAAAACTTCTGATTTATTAGCTATTGTGCCGGATGAAGAAGGGATTGTGGAATACGAAACAGCCTTTGAAAGGAGAATCAAGTCCTATATTTTCATCAATCAATCAGGTCATATTTTCTGAGATGTGATGAGAACCATGACTTACTGTCCTTCTTGAATGCTATAAAGGAAAAAGTCATTCATAAAATAAGAAGTTCTCTCGGCAACGAAAGATCACTCAAAGTAAATGTGGTCTCGGAATTACAACTGGTCAACCAAGCTGGAGATTTGAAAGACGGGACTTTCCAGTCAAAAAATGTAACTGTGTTTGTAGATACAGACATAGAAGAAAAAGTGAAGAACCTATTTGAAGAACTTGAAAACAAATTAAGCGAAAGTCAACTTTTGGGAAGCGGATGGACACTATTTGCTGTTAACGGGTTGCGATTGGAGATAAACAAGTACAACCCACTAAGAGGGAGCAGTTATATCCCGTTACCTGAAACAATAAGAAAAAGAAAAGCATGCCTTAATGTGCAAAACAATGATAGTAAAAATGCTTCATTTATGCTATTCTATCAAAATTTGTATCTGAGAATCCTAAAAGAGTTACAAAATACGCATTATTGGAGGGAAAGTATGACTTTTCTAAGATAAATTTCCCTACGCCACTTGCGGATATATCGAGATTTGAAAAAAATAATGATATTTCAATTAATGTGTTTGCCCTCGATGAAAAGCTTAACGTTTATCCTCTAAAAAAAGTTAAAGACGAACTAGAGGACCACCAGGATTTACTGCTTCTAGAAAAAGAGGGAATGTCACATTACATCTACATATCTAACTTTGAAAAACTAGTAGGATGTCAAATCACAAAGCATGAACATAAGATTCATGTATGTAAGTGATGTTTAACACATTTTTATTCTAGTGAAAAACTCATACTTCACAGACAACTATGCAATACTAACAAACCTGCTATGATTATACTTCCGGAGAAGAAACCGTACGTACAGTTTGAAAATGTAGAGAGGTGTCAACGTGTACCCTACGTAGTCTATGCAGACTTTGAATGTTATTTGAAGCCTACAAATGAAGAAAGTCTTTCATCGAAAATATTACATTGCCACATTCCCTACTCGTACTGTTTTTATGTAAGAAGAGCTAAATTTCTGAACGGAGTAGAAGATGGTATACCTGATGAACCAATTTTCACCTCTATACAAAATTGGTTCATCAGGTATATGTATTTGACATGAAGAAGATAGCTGAAAAAGTGTACAAGGTATATAATAATAACACATCAATGAGACCCCTCTCTCCTCAAGAAGAATTTAGCTATAAGACTGCTCAAAACTGTTACATGTGTGGAGAATTCTTCAGTCTAGAAGATATCAAAGTTAAGGATCATTGTCATATTACAGGCCTTTTCAGAGGTGCAGCCCACCAAGTTGTAATCTTCGTTACAAAAACCCTGATTATCTTCCAGTAATTCTACATAATTTGTCAGGTTACGATGCTCACTTCATCATTCGGGAGCTGGTATATGATAATAAAAGGATTAACGTAATCGCAAATACTGCAGAAAATTATATTTCATTTTCAAAATTTCGATGGACACTAGTGCTACCCCCGAACCCAGGCGAACAGATGAAGTACCTAGAACAGCCGAACAGTCGACGTGAAGGCTTCACGAAGGTTGTTCGAGGGTGGTGTTCGAAGGTAAAGTTCGTAAGGTGTAAAGGCACCTTTAGACGAACAGTAATCGTTCTCGATTTCCAGAAAGGCCTAAGAGATAAGCTTTACAACGAGACGTAAATACACCTTCTATCGATTCAATTTCAGCTAGCGGTCAAGAGACCGAGCCGTAATTATGTTCACAAAACAACCTGTTTTAAAAAGAATGTATATGTTATAACATTATTCTATTCTGATGTATGTATGAACTCTTGTAAAAAGCTTGGATAGAAACAGATAAAATATACTTAATATAGATTTAATATTTATTAAATATAATATTGTAAGGACCGGCAACCACATCTCCAAGGAATTTGAGACGACGCAGGGAATACGCCAGGGGTGCAGCCTAAGCCCTCTACTTTTCGTATTAGTGCTGGATCAGGCGTTAAGGAGAGCAAAACCCAGATTGCGACGTTTTCAACTAGGACATAGGAACCTACAGCCTACAGTCTACACCCACCTCGCTTTTGCTGATGACCTCGTCATATTTGCTGCGGACGACCGGGACCTACAATACAACTTGAACATCGTGCAAGAAGAGCTGTCTAGCATTAACATGGATATTAATCCAGAGAAGACAAAATGCATGAGAATAGGAAGACGTCCCCGCCATGTTATGAGAGTACTGAGGCTGAAAGGACAGATCTTAGAGCGGGTGCATGATTTTAAGTATTTGGGTGCATGGATAAACGGAAGTGGCTATATCGATGGGGAGATATCACAAAGATTGGGAGCAGCTGGAAGAATGTTCCACTCAATCCGGAAAGGCTTCCTCAACAAAAGAGAAGTGACGAAGAAGACAAAGATATCGGTCTACAAGTCAACGTTCCTGCCCATCCTATCTTACTCCTCCGAATCATGGACCCTCACCTCAAAACACAAAAGTCAGATCCAGACAATGGAGATGAGATACTTGAGGAAGGTTGAAGGAAAGACAAGGAGAGATAGGATCCGCAATACAACTATAAGATCGAACCTCGAGGTACAGCCGGTAGAAACCATTCTAGAAGAAAATAAACTGAGATGGTTTGGGCACCTCCAAAGGATGAACATCGATAGAACGGCAAGGATTACGTATGAGACGAGAGTTGACGGAAGAAGGCCAAGAGGAAGACCACGGATCACCTGGGAAGAAAGTGTACGGGAAGCGTTCAGGAAGCGAGGACTGGACTGGAACAAGAGGAGAGAACTGGTACAAGAGAGGGATACCTGGGTCAAGCACTATAGAGGGCAACCCCACACTGCACAGCGGTAGAAGGGGAAGGAATATGATGATGATGATTGATTTAAGAATTTAATGTAATGTTTCACTGTAAAGGCTTTGTAAAATTCTAATTATTAGTAAATTGTAACCAACCTCAGCTAACGGTCAAGAGACCAAGTCGTAATTATGTTTACAAAAATACCTGTCTTAAAAAGAATGTATATGTAAAGAATTGTAATATTATAATAATGAATCTTGTAAAGAATGTAATATTATAAATAAAGACATTATTTTAATCTATTGTGTTCTGATTTATTTATGAACCCTTGTAAAAAGCTTAGAGAGGAATCGAGAGGTTGGGATGAATTGGTTCTGTGTCATTAATAACCAATGATTGCCCAAATTGGTCAGAGAGAAAAGTCCTACTGTTGGTAACATGTACCAACTCATTAAAAAAAAAAAAAAAAAAAATATATATATACCACTTTCTAGGTAAGTCAGAATCAGTAGTTATAATTTTGAGTTAGATAGCTAGTTACGGATTTTTTGGAATATTATAAAAAATTCAAATGAATATCACACAAAACTCCTGCCCGATGGGGAAAAACTGTAATTATATTTGAATTCAGCACGAAAAATACTTTTAGAATCTGTTATTTTAATTCTTGTGAAAGAAAAAAAGTTAAATTTTGTCGACCAGTGTAACATGTACCAACTCATTAAAAAAAAAAAAAAAAAAAATATATATATATATATATATATATATATAAATAAAAAAATAAAAAGAAAGAACCTGTACCACTACAACCCATGAAGGGTCTTGGGTTCAGCACTATGTAAGGAAGAGTACTGTTTCTTGGTCAGCGGTCGTGCAAGGAGGTGATTTGACCGTGATCTCGCTCAACCGTCAGGTTTTCCCCCTTAGTTTTCCAATTAAGGGTACCCACTTTATAGAGGCTGGGTTAGCATGTACTTATAATTTAGTGTTTTGAAAGAGGAACAAACTTGCCTCGTTGTGACATACTGCTTGGAAGAATAAGATAACCTTACACATACAGGATAGTAGTCAGGGAGGTTGCCTCCAAAATTGACCCAGACCCGCTCAAGGACACCCCCTCCCGCCCGGTTACAAGCTCAAGGTCAAGCTGCAACATGTTCAAGGTCAACATGCAATGTTTAGCTGTTTTAAAAAAGTAACAAACTTGCCTCTTTGTGACATAATGCTTTGGAAGAGTAAGATAACCTTACACATACAGGATAACAGTCAGGGAGGTTGCCACCAAAGTGACCCAGAACCACGGTTAATAGTTATACGGTCGAAGCATAGCAGCGCTAGCCAATCAAAACCAAGCTCTGATCTGTGACGTCACAGTAGACCTGAAAAACATGTTAGTCTAACTTCTTCACGTAGAACAATAAACTAACAGATTGTATTACAAAAAGCTGTAATACTGTAATGTTTATTCTTAATGAAACATAACAAGTTAGTAGTTAAGAGACAATATATTTTGCAACTAATGAAAGTACGGCTTCGTTAGTAGAGGTGTGCAATGACGTCACGGACTTGAAACCACCCCCCACTCTAAATAGAATGCTTCGACCGTATATCTATGAACCGTGACCCAGAACCAGCATTTATACCCTACTTTACTTCATTGTTATGGTTAGTAAAATTTATGTAACCTTTTTTCTTAATTTATGTAATGTTGGTATTACTGATACTAAATGTTAGACCAAAGTAGCCCCAGTTGATGAAGTGTTCTTGCACAGATTACTCAAGACAGTGGTTTTATTTATAATTTTTAAAAGAATTTTTAACTTTTCATTTATGTGAAACATTTTATATATATATATTTAATCTGATGGCGAGTCCCCCAATATTAATTTTATGAATGCTTAGAGAAATAATTTTAGAATATTTATAATTATACCTTAATACATAATTTTACAGCCCTGATGATGCCCGAAGGGGCAAAATTTGGCTCATATCGTACATGGGCCTGACCCCCCTACCGTGCACCCCCTCCACATCCCTATAAATTGCATATCGTTGTGTTCCTTGTGATAAAAGATTAAGAAAAAGCCAATGTTCCCAGAAAAAAAAGTGGCCGCACTAACCGAAAATGGCGTTCAAACATGGCGGAATGACGAATTTGATTTTAGTTGCTTTTTGATTACTGACATTCACCATTATGCTTAATTTCGCCATAACTGGTATTTTATTAAAGCTAGATAGTTCTAGATTCAGAATAAATAAACAAACGTTCTAAAATAATTAGTCTTGACAACATAAAATACATTTAAAGTCAATTTTTTCAAGTCACTCGCGTAAAAGTTAAAATTCCAAGTTAATTTGTGATTAAACGGACATCGTTAACGAAAAACACCCTGAAATAAAACATCTGGAGCAATTATTCTTCTTTAAAAATCAGTGGTCAAATTTCAAAATATATCAACTAGTTTTTTAGAAAACGGACCTAAACGGCGAAAAGGCGCCAGTCACTCGGGCGCATCCAGTCCTCTGCCACATCGTTCAGTTCTCATACACGATATAATTACAGCGGGTTTATGATATTATTTAGAATGTATAATCGAGCCTATGTTACTGCAAGTTTTTAATTTACAGAAATAATTAATATAACAATTTTTTATTTTTTTTTTATTTTATAAATCTGATAAATAAAGGATATAAATCTGCTAAATAATAATGAATTAGTCGAAGATTGTACATTATCTAACTCTCACTTATATTGACATAAACTGGTTATCTTGAAATGAAATAATAATGTTCTCATAGTTGTAGTTGGGTTACAGACACTGGCTTCTGATCATTCGTGATTATTAAAATTAACTTATTCCTGCGTAGAGAAACAAATGAAAACGTGAAAGTATTTGTAGCGCTTACTTCATTCTTTTAACTACATTTTCATTCCTTCATATATCTACGCGTCAAAAAGTTTACTTTCTCTTTTTCACGAAAAAAAGGGTATACTAATACAAATAAAAAGAAATATTTGAAGTTGAAAACGGAGTAGTTATTTATCCTAATTCGAACATCAAAGATCGGTAATTTTTACCATTTTGGTAGAAACTCGTGTTCCAACGCCTACAACTCGACAATATGTACCTTAAATGAAAAATGTCACAGATAAAAGTTTTAGACCATTAAATTTAGCATAAAATAAGCCCACCTTAATAGTTAGTTTGTGAATATTTTATCATATCCCCTTAGGCTTCACAAAAAGAAGGAATTAAGCGCTACAAATACTTTCACGTTTTCATTTGTATCTCTACGCAGGAATAAGTTAATTTTAAAATAAAGGGGCTTATTTTATGCTAAATTTAATGTCCTAAAACTTTTATCTGAGACATTTTTCATTTAGAGTACATATTGTCGAGTTATAGGCGTTGGAACATAAGTTTCCACCAAAATGGTAAAAACTACCGATCTTTGATGTTCGAATTTGGCTAAATAACTAATCCGATTTCAACTTCAAATATTTCTTTTTATTTGTATTAGTATACCATTTTTTTTCGAGAAAAAAAAAAAAGTAAACTTTTTGATGTGTAGTTATATGCCAGAAACCGAAAAAGGCCACAACTTCGTGGATTATAGACCATTAGATGCATGAATACTTACATGTTTTAATTGGTTTTCCTCTCCAGTAGTGGTTTAATTTTAAATTAATCATATATATATATATATATATATATATATATATATATATACACACATCGTGTAACTGTTAATTCATTAATTGTTGTGAGCTATAAAATTGTGTTAGGTATATACCTCCTAAATTGTATTACGAATAATTTCTACATATCAACGAACAAACAGAACTTTTTATTTAACTTTTTTATTTTGATTGTTTTTAAATCTGTAAATAATAAATACTTTGCAAAAATGCATTCATTTCAAATTTCACGATTGATCAGAAGCCAATGTCTGTAACCCATCTACTACTATGAGAACATTATTATTTCATTTCAAGATAACCAGTTTATGTCAATATAAGTGAGAGTTAGATAATGTGCAATCTTCGACTAATTCATTATTATTTAGCAGATTTATATCCTTTATTTCTCAGATTTATAAAATAAAAAAAAATAAAAAATTGTTATATTAATTATTTCTGTAAATTAAAAACTTGCAGTTACATAGGCTCGATTATTCAGCAGCTGGCAGAGGACTGGATGCGCCCGAGTGACTGGCGCCTTTTCGCCGTTTAGGTCCGTTTTCTAAAAAACTAGTTGATATATTTTGAAATTTGACCACTGATTTTTAAAGAAGAATAATTGCTCCAGATGTTTTATTTCAGGGTGTTTTTCGTTAACGATGTCCGTTTAATCACAAATTAACTTGGAATTTTAACTTTTACGCGAGTGACTTGAAAAAATTGACTTTAAATGTATTTTATGTTGTCAAGACTAATTATTTTAGAACGTTTGTTTATTTATTCTGAATCTAGAACTATCTAGCTTTAATAAAATACCAGTTATGGCGAAATTAAGCATAATGGTGAATGTCAGTAATCAAAAAGCAACTAAAATCAAATTCGTCATTCCGCCATGTTTGAACGCCATTTTCGGTTAGTGCGGCCACTTTTTTTTCTGGGAACATTGGCTTTTTCTTAATCTTTTATCACAAGGAACACAACGATACGCAATTTATAGGGATGTGGGGGGGGGGTGCATGGTAGGGGGGTCTGGCCCACCGTGTAATATAGATAAAAATATATTTGAATTTGAGAAATTTTAGGCCCTTTTTTTCTATATAATTGATTAGTCTCCTTCCTGCTATTGAAAAATCTTAATACGGCTATTATAGATACTATTTTTCATATCTATTAGATCACGTATGACTACATGATTGAGGGGGGGTGCAAATTTCTAAGAACATGGTTTATTATTTAACCTTTTTGAGATTTTATCTCTTGTTCTTTGTTAACAATGTCATTGTCAACCATAATTCGATCCTTGGATCAGGAATTTGGTACGGCAAAATTCTGTTAATGTATTCAATAGGATGTTCATTTCTTTACATCCTTATTTGAGAAACTTCATGTAGCAAATGTGTTGTTCGTTAATCTCTAAAATTATTAATTAAATGGTTTTTAATTGTTCAATAGTTGCAAAATCTTCGTACAAGCATGATTGTTGGGCATCACTGGTAAGGCGGGATAAAGCTATCTGAATTAATATATTTTCATTTTGCGCCTTATTGGCAATTCCTTTGCTACAAACATTATTATAAATGATTTCTAATGGTTTTAAAAATGCAATTAGTTGGGTTGAATCACCATTATAGTATGGCAAATGGCTATAATCTTTTGTCATGGAATAATTTTGTGCCATATCGCTACTAAAACTATCAGAATCAGTATCAGTAATATCTCTATTATTAAATAATACCTTACTTATTTTACTATTTCTTAGATTTTAGTTATTTGGCATTAATTATAGATAATACTAAATTAGCACTAACCTAATATACAAATATTAATTGCACAATTCCTCAAAGCTATGTAAAGAAGAAATCAATACAGTTCTTGGAGCTGGCGTAAAGCTTTGAACGCCCCTTCAAGTAGTAAATCCTAATCCTGTTACCGCTGGGTTATTTCTTCGGATCTACTTAGCGGCTTTACAATCAGATCTGTTATCAAGTAGTCCCAAACTCTGTTACCTCAAGGGATATTTCGTCGAGTTTTCTTGGTCTACTGGAATATTTCTTCAATCTTCTATCTTGAAGAACCGCCAGGTCCCTAAGTTCGTGCGCCACTTAGATTATATTCTTAAAAAACTGATTTAAAAAAAATCTTTATTTGATAAAAGAATACAATTAACATTGGTATACTAGGCTAATACTACTGGAACTAACTAATTACGACATCTAAAACGTTACTGACTATAGGGTTACAATTGAGGGGGTATATTTACAGGCTTAGGTTGGGGAGTCAGCTATGTGCTGACTTGGTTCTTTTAGTGTCCATAACTGACATAAGGCTTAGGTTGGGGAGTCAGCTATGTGCTGACTTGGTTCTTTTAGTGTCCATAACTGACATAGTTGGTTTTTTAAATTCATTTATTAAAGATTCAACTGTTAGGACCCAAAATTAACCCCGTGTGCCGGAAACGGATAGGAAGGAGGATCTAAAAAAAAAAAAAAAAAGTTAGGACCCAAACATATTCATACATTGATGTCGTTTCCATAGTATATACAGAGAATCGTATGCTGGTGAATATTTTAAAAGATTTTGCGAGCATCTGCATTAAATAAGTAATTTAATTATGATAATATGCCTTTTTGTTAAAACATATTTGTTTTTGTCAAAAATATCGATGTTAAAAACAACTTGGTTATTGTTAAAACATATTTGTTTTTGTCCAAAACATCGATGTTAAAACATATTTGTTTTTGTCAAAAATATCGATGTTAAAACATATTTGTTTTTGTCAAAAATATCGATGTTAAAAACAACTTTGTTTTTGTCCAAAACATCGATGTTAAAACATATTTGTTTTTGTCCAAAACATCGATGTTAAAACATATTTGTTTTTGTCCAAAACATCGATGTTAAAAACAACTTGGTTTTTGTCCAAAACGTTAAAAAATATTTGTTTTTGTCCAAAACATCGATGTTAAAACATATTTGTTTTTGTCAAAAATATCGATGTTAAAAACAACTTTGTTTTTGTCCAAAACATCGATGTTAAAGCATATTTGTTTTTGTCCAAAACATCGATGTTAAGAGCATATATATATATTTGTTTTTGTCCAAAAGATCGATGTTAAAACATATTTGTTTTTTTCAATTCACATCGATGTCAAAAACAACTTTGTTATTTTGAACAAATAACACGGTGGTGGTTCGAATCTTCCCGGGATGGTTGACTTTTATTTCTTGGAGGCCCCACTGAATAAATCTCGACCTACCCACCATGGATAGAATAGGTTGTTTACACCTCTAGAGTGACCCCCCGTATGCCACACATGGCCAGGTAGGGGTACCGAATAAAATAAAAAATAAAAAGTCAACTACTTAAAACATAACATCGATTTAACATTGGCCCACAAACATCGATGGTCGTAAAACATCGATGGTCGTAAAACATCGATGTTTTGGCCAAAACATCGATATTTCAGAAAGATCGACATTGATGTCGCATCCCTAAGAGGAGGTAGCAGTCAATATAATCTTTTAATTAATTCGTCAATGGTGTTATCTGCTTTTACATATAAAGATAAAGAGTTCCAATTTATACCAACTTCAGTTTCATTCTACAACCGTGTGTTTAGTGGCGGTGGTGATTAGTGACTTTTGTGCCAACAAATTACAATTTGCGGACAGCATAGATTTTCTGTTTCCATCTGAAAAAAACTGCCCCAGAATTACATAGGATGCTTGTTGAAGCTTATGGGGGAGCATGAGCATGCCCTAGGCAAATCTCAATGTTTTGATTGGTTCAAAAAATTTAAACATGGCGATTTTGATGTCTAAAACAAAGAAGCTTTGTTGGACGAGGATGACTTTCAAACGCAGCAACAACTTGCAGATCAATTACATGTGACACGCGGAACAGTCTCCATTCGTTTGAGAGCCATGGGAAAGATCCAGAAGGTCTGAAAATGGATATCTCACCAACTGAATGACAGGTAGCAGGAAGCTTGAAATACCTCTTACCAAATGCTGCTCGCCAGCTACAGAAAAAAGTTATTTGTTCATCGAATTGTGACTGGTGATGAAAAGTGGATTTACTTCGAGAATCCTAAGCATAAAAAATCCTGGATAACTCCAGGTGAGCCATCGGCATCGACCGAAAGGTCAAATCGCTTCAGAAGGAAGACAATGCTCTGTTTTTGGTGGGATCAGATGGGTGTTATCTACAATGAGCTGCTGAAACCTGGGGAAACTGTTAATACGGAACGTTACATATAACAGATGATCAATTTGAATCAAACTTTGTGCCAAAAATGTCCCAAACGTTAAGAAAGAACACACAAAGTGATTTGTTCCATGACAAAGCCCCATCACACTCGGCTAAAGCGACCAAGGTAACGATCCAAGCGTTTGGTTGGGAAATTCTTCTGCATGCGGCTTATTCACCAGATTTGGCCCCACCCGATTAATACCTATTTGCATCGATGGGACACGCACTAGCTGAACAGAGCTTCACTTCTTATGAACTCAAAAGAGGGAGAATTCTTTTGGCGGGGAATCCACAAAATGCCTGAGAGATGGAAAAAAATACATAGATAGCGAAGGAAATTACTTTTAATGAAATAGCATGTATCATTTTTGCACAATAAACTGTTATTTTCTATTTTGAAAATTCCGGTTTCATATTTACACACCTTGTACACGGCCCTCTCACGATTTGTAATTTATATGCTAAGAAGTGATGTGGTGTAGACTTAGTTTCCTAGGACTAAAAACCAAGATTCTCCATGAAGTTCCTTCTTGAACTTGGTATAGTTCTGCGGACTCCAAATGAAAGACCTCTCACATTCAAGTCTCTCTCGTGGAAGCTCTCTAAGAACTTCTTTTTAAGGAATGGGATATATTTTACATAAATATCTCAACTCTTTGAATTTTGCTCGCCTGATCAAAGTCATTGGTTTCGCATTTTACGGTGAGATACAGAATGATTGCTGACTTTTCGGTCTTGAGAAACAGCACAATATCGGCATATTGTATGGATCCATCCAGATCCACACTGTAAACTTCCTCATTGATTGCAAATCCCTTTTTTCAAGGAACTTCTTAAACTCATGCTCGACTATGTGGTGACGGTATGTTATCAGGAGCGAGTTGTTAGGGGCATTTCCCCAGCACATGTGCTGGTTTTTATGGCTATGTTTAGTATTAGCAATAAAGGGGCCCACCCAACTTCTCTGACCTGTCTGCTGAAACTTGGGACTCCACACAGGGGGGCATAGTTGATTTTGAGTTTCAGGGTATTAGACCATTCAGACCACGAAAGCACTTGTTTTTTGAACATATAGTTGTTTTTTTTTACGAATAACGTACTCCAATGCCTTGCCACCTGCAGTTGGCCCATTCTTCAAATGTGTTTTCTTTTTTTAGCGACTGTCGTAGAGCTTTGATACTCCTCCTGTGTCCTGTGTCTCTGTTCAACACCCAATCTCTCAGCACACATAGCTGTCTCAGCCTTATAATCAAAAGTAGATTGAAACAGGGAATCCGGTACATTTTCTAGCCACTGAGCAATGGACCTGTATTGTAAAGGAGCTTCCCATTGGCAGTGCATCTGTACTAATCCACTGTATCTCCTGTGAGCATACATCGCAGTGGAGGTGTTCACATTTAGTCTGATGATGGCCTTGACACTCTGCGAATCAGGGGGGGGGAACGGTTGATAGATAGGATGGTAAAAAAATTAATTTTATTATATCAATTCCTAGATAACACAATCGACTTAAAAAAAAAATTCAAAACCAAAGGAACCCTATCTTAAAAGAAGAATAGAATCTTTTATATTTATACTTGAATAATTGCATTAAACAGTAGTATTTAATTTTTCATTTCAAATTCAAACCAAAATTAATTCAAATGTACTTAAGAACTTAAAATTGATATTATTTTCCAAAACTAAGTCTCTGAAAGCTTAAAAATGAACCTTTTACTTACAGCACCTTTTCTAAATCTATTTTAACGCATGGTCTTAAAATCAACTATGTTGATTTTTTTTTTTTTTAAATTATTAACCAACATTGGGTCTCAGTTTTTAAATTAAATTTAAAAAAATTTTTACTATATCCTTAAATGAAATTAGAAACATTTATTTTTTTGGACTTTAATGTAAAAATCAAATAAAAATAAAAGTCACGTGATGATTTTTTTTTTTTTAAATACATGCCGCATCAAGTCATTTATTCACATCGTAAAAATAAATAAGAGATAATTTCAATATTTGCTGATGAAATTGTTACTTAGAGGCGATGGAATTTCATATTACATGTATGAATTTCATATTACAATCTCCTCTCAGCTTATTCTTTAATTCAGACCTCAACTCAAAATCAGTCAAGGCATGTATACATCTCAAAACTCGCCTTCTGAGTGCTCAGTTTGTAAATCATCTTTTAAAATTAAATAAATGTAAATATATTAATATATTTTGGTTTATTTTTTACCCATTTATATTAGTTATTTATTTATATTACATGTATTTAAGTAACGAACTTATAGATGTTGTTTTAACTTAATAAGTTATAATCAGAGTTGGGCAAACTGTAATCTGAATAATGATTAATGAATAGGAATAATTGTAATCATAAAACAAATGAATAATGAATAACCATTATTCATAATCAGTGCGGAGTATTTTTAATGATTATTAATTGTTTATGGTATTCATTTTAAATGATACTTTTAACTGATAAATTCAGTTAGTCATTATTCATGAATAAAAAATATTCACCAATCATCAATCATGAATATGATATATTCATAATCATTATTCATTTAAATTTAAAAGACGAGGATGCATTTCTGAATTAAAAGTTGTCCTAATGAGCAAGGACAAGTCCTAAGAGTGGGTGTAGTCAACTGAACAGCATTTGAAGTCACAAGTAAAGAATTAGACCCTAATTCCAATGGGTATTAGTAAAGGTCTATTGACAAGAATAGAAAGAGCAAACAAATTTTCAATCATCATTCATGACTAGTAAGACTCTGAATTGTGATTTTTTTGTAATCATGATTAATGAATTTATATTATTCATGATTAATGAATGATCTGTAATCATGAATAATGAATTCTTCTTAATCATGATTACTGACTAACATTTTATAATGAATAATGGTCATTTATGGTTGTTGAATACATTATATTCATGAATACTCCACGACCAGTGATTAATACAATTCATGATTAATGATTCCGTGCTAAAGATTGATTTGTGAATGATGATTACAATAATTATTCACATTTTTTATTATTAGTCATAATCATGATTACATTTTCATTTAGATATGCCCAACTCTGGTTATAATTCAATAGAGTATCCTTAAAAATAGTTTTTATTTTAGGATATACTGAGGTGTCGAGTCCTAACATCTGGAATATTTGAAACTAGGTTCCAAGTGGAAAAAGTCAACTTTCAGTGAGTATTTAAGATTCTAAAAATGTATTTGGATTTTACTTTTTTCTTAACATAAGAATTATCACTATTTCACTTCAGTCCGTTTGGGGTTATTAATGTTATCATTTAATTAGTGGGTGGAAGGTCAAATTCATTTTTATCTGTTTTTTTTATTTTTCATATATTTACACTTTTTGTAACACCAGGTTCCCGAAAGGACTACATTTCTTCCCCTCTGTTGCATATAAAGAAGCAGACTCTACTTCTTTGAACATAAACCTGTAACTTGAAATTATAATTGGTGTCACTATGAATTTCACTAAGTGGTACTACTGCTTATGATTATTATAACTTATAATTAAGGCCTGGATTTATATGCAAATCTATGTTGTTTATTTTGGATCATTTAAAAAAAATAAAAAATTGCTTTGATATCTTTACGAAACAAGTCATTTTCAACCTCTTGGCTAAGATTTATCTTCCATAATGGGTCATTGTACTCATTTATTTTTTTTCTTGTTTATTATGCAAATTATAATTTATTACAGGTGTAACAAGTTTTTTCAATTAAATAGCTGTTAAGTAGTATAAACCTACATTGGGAAACCATGAAAGACCTACATGAAACCTGAACAATAAACAGCTGAGGTTCCAAAAACTATTGACTTTGGAAATGGATTTTCTAAGAAGCTGCATTTTAAAGCTTCCCACATGTATCAATAAGTACCATTAGAAATAATTTTGGCAAGAAAAGAATATTTTATGAAATATTTTTTATTTTATGTATTTCTTTGTTTTCGGGAAAAGCCACCATGTAGTAAATACAAAAAAAAAAATATATATATATATATATATATATATATATATAATATTTAACCCAGAAGGCTTCTATAGCTTGGCCACTAAATGGGGATGGGAGATGAGAATTGACAAAAAAAAAAAAAATAATGCAGATTATAGAAAGAAAAGGTGACAGCCAAGGGAGACCTGGTTGGAAGTTGTTGTAGCAGCAAGAGAGGACATTCTTAACAGTGCCACCTGCAACAGGCTGAGTGGGGGCCGCCAGCAACTGTAAATACAGGGGCCAACTCCGCTCAAGCCAGAGAAGGTACCATACCTTCCCTCACCCTTTCACCTTGACCTACCTCTCTTGCCTTCTCTCTTGCTTGCTCCTCTTACTCCTCTTCCACCTTGTACTCTTTTTATTAAATCTTACATTTTCCTACACTTATTATCTTATTACTTGCCAAACCTCCCTTCCTTCCCTTTTTACCCGTGATGAGCCTACTGGCGTCCGAGACACTTCTGAATGACGGCACCAGTAATCTCCGAGGTAACTCTTCTTTATCGCCTATGAAGGGTCTAGCAGCGATCGAGTCGTGAGACCGTGACTTCACTGTTACCCCCGACGCGCTCTCCTCCTGCAACTCCCTCTAACTATCCTCTACAACCCGTGACGAGTCTAGCTGCGGTCGAGGCCAGTGCCCGTGACACCACAGGTACCTCCGAGGTGAAATTTCCATCTTGTCCGATACAGGTCTAGCTACGGCCGAGGCTTGCGCCCATGACGTCATAGCTACCCTCAGTACGCTATCCATTTTTCTTAAATCCTGCCATGCTTGTTGTCGTTGCCTTCTGATCGGTTTTCATGCTGGTAATCACTACTAAACACCAGAAGACACGCCGGTAACCTGCGACGAGCTGGTCAACATACGACATACATGATATTGGTCAACATACGACGACACTGGTAACCACTCCAGACGACAACAATGTCATGGAGAGAATGTGCAGCAAAAGGATTGTGAGAGGTGGAATGCTTTAATAGAAGTATATGGCTAGAAAAATTTTTAGAGATCAGTATAAAATAATTGTATTAAGCCGAAAAAAATATATAATTACTGTTTTTATTTTAATTTTTACAGCAATCAATTATTACACTCATTTAGTTAATATTTTTATTTTTTACTCATTATGTTCCAAATGATAAATTTTTTATTTCTTAATGAAAGAAGTTGTCATATTTACATTTTCGTCTAAGGGATGTAGGCTTTGAAGAGCTAAGAACTGCTTTTATTTTCAATAGAACCTTACATCAGAATTACTTCCCAAAATATGCGGAGTTGTAGGAGAACAAAATCCAAACAATGTGTTTAGTTTAACGTTATATTTTATTGGTTCTTACAAGTTTTCAAGTAAAGACTTACTAAGTAAAGACTTGAAAATTTTTGAGGAGATAAAGAACGAAGAAAAAGTAGCTTTATTCCAAACCGTGTTTCTGCCTGACCTCTTACATGGTGCAGAGTGTTGGGCTATAGAAAATGTAACAGCTTGAAGGTACAAGAATGTACACATTCTGCGAAGCTATGTCTAATGCACGGGGAGCATGGAACAGCTATAGAGACATTATAGATACAAACGCGTTTCTCTACGTCTACGCATATATTGCAAAAATTATTTTCCGATTTAAAATACCGTTACCATTATTCTTTTTCTTCTTCTTCGTTCTTCCCTCTAGATGGCCAAGTCAGGAAGTAAAAAAATAAAATTGGTGGTCCTCCTTAGATCCCCCAGACTTCCGAATAGCTTGGCCCCAAGGTCTGTTGGTTGGGGCCATATCTGTCTCCATATGTCCTTCACCAGATGGCAGCTTTGTAAAATGTGTTCTGTGGTTTGTTCATCTTGTCTACATTCACATAGAGGGCTGGGACCTATCTTAAATTTCCTGAACAGATGCGATTATTTCCAGTCCTGAGGCGAAATATTACCACCTCTGTTCTCTTCTTGTGAGCTTATAATAATCGCCATGGTCATTGTGGTTTAGGTGATTTGCTTTCCTTCTCTGGTTTATGGCTGCCTTATTAATGGTCTTGCACTCCTCCAACCTAGGGATGTTGCTAACTTGGGGAAGCGATGTTCCTTCTTTGGCCAATCGATCTGCAATCTCATTCCTCACGAGCCCACAGTGGCCTGGAATCCATTGTAGGACTACCTCTTGGTAATTCGCTCTTAGGTTTTCCAGTTCCTCAGTCAATGTGGCTAGCATGCTCTTCCATTTATTCTTGAGGCATTCAAGGACGGATGCTGCATCTGTCAGGAAAACAATGCATGAAAGCTGGCACCTCTTTAGACTTTTTAGGATCTTGGCTGCTGTTAGAATGGAGTCCTGCTCGGCTCTGAAGTTCGTTGAGACAATTCCAGTCAGAAGGGTTTTTTGAAGTAAGTGTCCGTTGGGGAATTCAATATGAATGCCCCCTCCTCCATTAGCAATAGCATTTTTAGCGGATCCATGTGTATATACCCTTGCCCATTTGTTTTTAGGATAGGCCGAGTTAATGTGCTCTAGAGTGTAGGTTTTTGCTACTAGAGTGTCTAATGCCCCTTTCTTCGTTATGCCTGGGATCTTAGTAAAGGTTTTCGGCCTAATCCGTTGTGTCCAAGGGGGGGAGTCTTCAGCTAGCTTTATTGCTTCTGCTTTCGTGATGCATCGTGGATGCTCATGAATTAGTTGGTTTATTTTATGTAGAGGACTTTGGCGCTTAATCTGGGTGTGATTTCTCTTTCCAAATCTCTCTTTAGGGGGTGTCTCCTTTCACTACGAAACGGTTTACTGCTTTGACAACACACCTGTCTATTTGACTCTCCAAGTGAGTCTTTGATCAGATTTCACTCCTAAGTAGACAGGGAGGTCATCCTTTGTGAGGCCTTGATTGCCTAATTTCAGATTAAGAATATCTGTGGCACTTGTGGATAGGCTGAAGATTTTGTTGTGTGTCTTGTTAGTATTTATTTTGAGAGCCCATTTTTCCATCCAGAAGAGAAGAGGGCATCCAGTGCTGTTTGTATCCTGTATTTTGCAGCTATTATTGATGTGGATTTACTCCATAAATTGCAATATCATCTGCATAATGTGAAACCTTTACATTTTTTGGGATTTCTTCTCTAATGTCATTCATATAAATTAGAAAGAGAGTTGGTGAGAGAACACCGCCTTGTGGGACGCCATTCCTTATTGGATGGACTCTACTTTTGGAACCTCTGTAGTAAACTCTAGCTTTTCGTTGCTGTAGATAGGATTAAACTCGATTTTTGCTATCCATATTTGCTGCTTTTAGGAGTAAACCTTCAGTGCAGACCATGTCAAATGCTTTCTCCATGTCCAACCAAACAACCAGTGTGTGCTCTCACTCCTGGAATCCATCTTCAATTTCCTGTGCTATATGAGTAACTTGATCTTCCGTGGATTGAAATTTTCGAAATCCCGCTTGCTCTGGAATGAGAAGATTGGTTTTTTCCAGGAGCCATATGATTCGGTTGTTAACTAGCCTCTCCAGGAGCTTGCCTAAGCAACTTAGGAGTGTGATAGGTCTAAAGCTATTTAGGTCCATCTTCGGTTTTCCAGGTTTTTGGTTTGGGATCACTGCCCCTTCCTTCCAAATATTAGGTATTTTAGAGGTGAGAGATAGTCAACTGTTTTTTCTATATGATAGGTTAAATGATTATCAGGATTTTCAGGTTAATTTTTTTTTTTTTTTTTCGAAAGCCAATGTTTCGATCCAACTTGTGGATCTTCATAAACGGCTAAACGAAAACCAAATATATGAGTATCTATGCTACCGGATGACAATAAATGAATATTTTACAGAATTGATAATAATATAAAAGATGGTAAGCATTATACATGAATATTTAAATAAGTGGCTGGTTAGTAAGATAAAATAGAATCTGATATTTACCTTCTGAGTCCAGGTTGATACAAAAACTGAAGGTAAAATAAGGTGAGAGGTAGTGGTAGGAGGTTAGTTTGCCGACTTCAAAGGTTTATGACGGGGAAACCCAACGCTTTTGAAGTGAAAGGCTACATGACAACTAAGTAAAAATAAAATATTAAAAACTAACAAAGTAGATGGTACTGTATACAAATTGTTATATCTGGACTCAATAATAACACAAAATTGAGATAATACATAAGGTAACAATGCATAAAAAATTGAAAAATATACACTAGGAAGTTATACAATACTAAAGATAATAATAATACAAGAGATAGGGGGGAGTAGGGTAAAGTGGGGACATTTTTTTTGTCTTCTCGTGAATCCTTCATTTTTCACTAAAAATCCAAAACGAATTATAATTTTTAAACTTCCACTACTTACCTTTATGTTTGTTAAGTGTTTTGAATTAAATCGGAACGGTTCGGCTGTAATTAATAAAAATATAAAATAAAAAATATCCCCACTTATCCGCACCTTCGGGTAAAGTGGAGTATCCTTTTTGAATTGCATACAAATGCTTTATTATTGCTATGAGTACTATATAAAGCATACATTTATGTATTAAAATATTGGAAAATTTGTATAGAACCTGCTATTATAAAAATACTTCAGCATAGGATTAATAAAAAATTGTTAAGTTGTTTATTACAAACGAAATGGGATATCTCCTTATCTGAACTATAACTATTACCACAATGACCAAAATTATTCATTTTAATATAATTGATCAAAAGATAATTAATTACTAACAACTAAATACATTTTAAAAAATAAATCAGGGAACTTTGTGATCCTTAAAAGTTCTGCAGAGCTGGCAAATCCTACATTGCAACATAAGCACAGTGAACTCAAGCACACTGAGCAAAAATAATTTTCTTTAAATGATTTTCTTAGCTCTTTTTCTTCAGTTTTCTCTTCTTGCCTTTTTTTTTTTTCATTATACATTTGCCAACGAGTTTCCATTCATTTCTAACGGTTTTTCTTGATTATTTTTTCTGTAGATTTATTTTTTCAGGTAATTTTCTTTCTTTAACGACCTTTGTTTTTTTTTTTTCGAGTTTTTGTTTTCAAGCTGAACAAGTTAAAATGGCCACTGCCCTAAGTTTTCCATAATTTAATTTTCTTCGATAATAAGTAACTTGCAATTTCACAAAAGGTAAAACAAGAAAATGCGATGGAATGATGGATGGATAGAATTGTGCGTTTTACTATTGGAACTGGAAGATATGGCTTGATCCGACTTGTAGGCGGTTATTGTATTTCTATTTCTATGCACTGACATTAAATAAAATAGGGAAATATATTAGGCATACAGCGTAACAACAATGGGGTAAATGATTTAGTAAATGTAAAAGTTAGGTTAAATAAGTCATCGTCGGCTAAAGTGGGGACGTCCCCACTATACCCAACCCTTAACGTCCCCACTTTAGCCGACAGGTTGTTTAATGAAAATGAAAATTGTAAAACGGTATTA
This sequence comes from Aelia acuminata, assembly GCA_911387785.2. Taxonomy (NCBI): domain Eukaryota; kingdom Metazoa; phylum Arthropoda; class Insecta; order Hemiptera; family Pentatomidae; genus Aelia; species Aelia acuminata. The sequence continues at coordinate 72,978,144 of OU426980.1, read as the reverse complement.
AATATTAATAGAAACTTTAAAACAAACGGAAACACATATGAATAGAATGACCAAACCAGCGAAATAATCAACCTAGCAATCAAGGAATATGTGGTTGAGTTATACCATTTTAAAGTTAGTACTAAAATGAGAGAAAATGCACTCAAAATATACGAGGGGTGTCCGTAAAATAAGTTTCCCTATTTCTTTAAAAGTGAAAAAAATGTTTTATTACCATTGTATATTACAACATTAGAAATCTTGAACATTAAACTATTTTTCTACGTAGTCCCCGTTGACATCGATGCACTGCTGCATCCGTGTCACCATTTTTTTGATGCCCTGGTCATAGAGGTCCGCCGCCGCGCTGTTGAAGAACTTCATGACCTCTTCTTCCAATTCCTCTCTTGTCCCAAAATTCATCATTCCGCTGAGCTCCCGAACCGTCAGTCTTCGATCTTCGCGTATTGCCTTTTCCACTTTCGCGATTGTTTCTTCGCTAACCGATGGTCGTCCAGCCCGCTGTTCATCGTGCACATCTGTGCGCCCTTCTTTGAACTCTTTTCACCATTCGCGCACCATCTGGACACTCATGCATGTTTCACCATACACTTCCGTAAGTTGGGAATGAATTTCGGTCGCCGAATTGCCTTTAGCACACAAAAAACACCTGGCGGGGGAAGCGATTGGGAGCTCCATCTTTCAAGGCTGTCAAGGCCGAACTGATGGTGGCAGCGAGTTGACCGGGGTTGGGATGTGGAGGGGGGTGTCCAAGCGACACGCTGGTGCCGTCTGAGGGACCTGCCGCGACTTGCACGGCCGTGCCACAACAGGGAAACTTATTTTACGGACACTCCTCGTATATTTAACTCTCAAATTCTAACAGAACAACTTTTCACTATAGAACCCCTTGCTAAACTAACACCACAACCAAAGGAAACAAATATACCATTCAGTTGATAAGTAGCGCCAAAAGACACTACGATCAGATCGGTACCCCACTTTACCCAACTCTCCCCTACATAGATAATTGCGGTAATATTTTACCTTCAGTCTTTGTATCAACCTGGACTCAGAAGGTAAATATCAGATTCTATTTTTCTTGCTAACCAGCCACTTATTTGAATATTCATGTAATGCTTACCATCTTTTATATTATTATCATTTCTGTAAAATATTCATTTATTGTCATCCTCTAGCATAGATACTCATATATTTGGTTTTCTTTTAGCACTGATGAAGATCCACTAGTTGGATCGAAACGTTGGCTTTCGAAAAAAAAAAAAAAAATTAAACTGAAAATCCTAATAATCATTTAACCTATCGTATTAGGTATTTTACTTTCTTTCCAGCTAGTATTAAACAGTTTCAGCAAGCGTTTCTTTGCTTTAGCTCCAAGATTTATTATGAGTTCATTCATAATGCCACCAGGCCACTGTTCTTTGCTAACATCTTCAAAGCTACATTCAATTAAAAAAAAAAGTTTTTAAGTGACGAATAAATACTAATTGAAGAACCAAGAAAAAGAAAAACATTATGCAGTGCATGGGATGGCAGCAATACGAACACACTAAAACATGTTGCAATCATGCACCAAAATGGTGAGGTGCAGTTGAGTTCCATCATAGTTCTGCCCAAACTAAGTCAATAGATACCACAGCAAAGTGATGGATCACATTCTACGTAATACAGAGAATGCCCGTCTGTAAAACAATTCAAAGCTACCAGGACTGGAAGAAGACATCCGCATAATAATCCAATAGTGCAAATCAATGCTCCTCCAACTATAAAGGAGTTCCCGCCTCTTCTATAACTTGCAAAGCCTTATTCTGGACCTTTGAAAATGGGATCACATCAGCAGCAGCCTATAAGATCAGTTCCTACGAGAGTACCAGCTCTCCAACTTTAAAATTCTTCACTAATGAGCTGTATTTTGCCGGTACTTCCTACTGAAAATAATCCTTTATCTCCTCAATGATTAAACTTGGTAAGTGGCTTGAATAACCTTATCCCCAATCCCTTTTCAGTCTCCTGCAACAACTATTACAGGCTGATCAAACATAATGCACGTATGTCTACATGTCTGATAACACCAGTCGTATGGGGGATCTCCCTGCCTAGGTGCAAAATTATGACAGGAATAAGTGTCACTTCCTCATTACTATCAATCCATCTTATCCTAATTTTTTTTTAACCAAAAAAGAAATTATTGTCTTTCACATTATACAGGTGTGAATTTAGATAAATAAAAGTGAAATGAAGTTAAAAAAATATATTAATAATAATTTTTTTAGTTATGTCTATTTTCAATACAGTAAAACCTCTACTAACGGACACCCCTAAATAGCGGTCACTCCCCGTTACCGGGCGAATTTTTTTGCACCGGCATTTTAATACAATGTTTAAGGCATTTGAACCTCTATTTAACGAGACCTCTCATTAACGGTCACGGACAGGCTGTGTTGGTTATAAATTGAATAAAAAAACCTCTAAAAGACGGAGAGTGTGACTTTATCCCGTCCCCTTTTCTCGGAAACAATTAGTTGTTTCCGGTCTAAGAAAACAGGACATCTGTGTTTACTTTTGAGTTAAGGTTTTCCACATAAATACTTTTATTCTCGAACCTGCTTTACTAAAATTTAGTTCTGTTCTAACCATCGTGGCAGGCGGCTGAAAATGTCTCCCTCACGTAAGAGACTCACTTTAGAACAAAAAATAAATTTGATCGACGTTTATGACCGTGAAAAGTTAAGTGTACGTGCGCTAGCGGAAAGACTCAATATTGGTAGGACACAAGTTTCGGAAACACTCAAAAACCGTGCGGTGCTTTTCAAATTATGGAATGAAAATAAATACAAAAAAATTAAAAATGTGTTCACGAACAGAAAAACTATTGACATTGACAACGTCATTCTTGAATTGTTAGTCCGTGCAAGGGCAAACAATATCCCGATTACAGGACCTCTTATTCAGGAAAAAGCTCGTGAAGTGGCAAACAAATTGAATTTAAATGGATTCAAAGGATCAAACGGATGGCTGGAAAAATTCAGAACCAGGAACAACATCAGATATAAATCTATTTGTGGTGAAGCAGGAAGTGTTGATGATGAGATCGTGGTTGAATGGGCTCAAAAAGTGCAAGGTATGATAAAAAATTACTCTGATAAAGACATCTATAATTGCGATGAAACCGGTCTCTTTTTCCTTGCACTATGCCATAAAACAATGACTTTAAAAGGAGAAAATTGTTCAGGGGGTAAGATTCAAAAGAAAGGTTAACGGTTCTTTTATGTGTAAACCTTGCTGGTGAATTCGAACCACCTATGGTTATAGGTAAAGCCAAACAACCCTGTTGCTTTCGAGGAGTTGACGTGAAAAAACTAGGTGTAATTTGGGAATTTAATTCAAAGGCTTGGATGACCAGGGCAGTTTTCTCTAATTGGCTAACGAAGTTGGATAAAAAAATGCAAAAAGAAAGACGAAAAATTTTACTATTTTTAGATAATGCATCATCCCATTGGAAAGTGGAGTTAAAAAACATTCAGTTAATCTTTTTCCCATCGAACACCACATCAAAATGCCAACCATTAGACCAAGGGATAATTAAGAACGTCAAAGTTCATTACCGTTCAAAAGTTTTAAAAAGCTTGTTAGCTAAAATGGAAGACGCCTCTACATTTTTTCACCTGTCAAAATCAATCACGGTTCTCGACGCTATTTTTTGGATTATGTCTTCGGTTCGGGAAGTTACACCGCAAACTGTGTGAAACTGTTTTTATAAAGCGGGATTCAGAAGAACCGATTCCGTAATTCCTCCAATAGTTGACAATGAGCCAATAGACGAACTAAACAGCTTGATGCGTGAAACAATTGGAGAAATTAATGAAGACTATTGGGCAATTGATGAAAGTGTGGTTACTGATGATAATTCTAAGGATATTGCTACGATAATCGAAACTTTGGAAGAAAATCGTAGGAGTGAAAAAGAAATTGAAGAAGAAGTTGATGAGGAACAGCAACAAGTCAACGAATACGTAAAATTTCCTGAAGCATTACAGTGTTCAAAAAAACTAAAAGACTTTTTTCTCTATCATGAAGACGCTCTGGGTGTCAAAATGGCTGCTGACATTCAGATGATTATAGAATCGAAACACAGTAAAGCCAAACGAAGACAAACAACAGTGAATCAATTTCTCCCAAGCTGTTCTAATGATAAAAATAACATTTGAAGTTGTTTATAAATTTACTTACTGAAACTAATTCTTTACTTAGCTAATATTTATTATTTAATACTTTACTTATCTAATTATTTTATGTTGTATTTTTTTTTGTTTTATGAACATAATTTACACAATACATTAATGTACATTATATCATTTTTGGAATAAAAAGAAATTTTGTGTAAAACTTTTTTTTTTATTCTACATACCTTTTAAACACATGGGAAATTGAATAAGAGAGAATTAATTTGTACAAATATTTATGAAAAAATAAAACCTCTCTTTAAAGGACACCTTTAAATAATGGACAAAAACATTTGCACCAGGGCTGTCCGTTAATTAGAGGTTTTACTGTATCATGTTCCTTTTTTCTCTTCCTTTTTATTGCATATTTTCATGCATTTTAGTGCTTATTATATGTCATATTTCAACATTTTTTGTTATTTATCCAGGCCTTCCTTATAATTATAAATTATTTACAATTTAATATTTAATTGGTTCATAAAATCATTCTTGATCTGACCTAATGATCGGGATCGGTTAAAGTAAGACAACCATTGTCAATTTAGACTACGCCAATTCTCTGATTTTTGTTTATTGTCATTAAAAGCTGTTTTGAATTCTCACCAGACTTTGCTGGTTTTTATACTAGTTGAGGATCCATTCCAATCTTTTTGAACCTTATTCGTCACAGTTAAAATATATAAACAATATATTTCTCTCATGCCTTCACAGATTTGGAGTGTATTAAAAAATATATTTATAAAAATCCTGTTTAATAAAATTATTAATTCTTGCTGATCTACTTTTTATCACCCTTTCAGTATTATTTTTTTATTCCTATAACGTATTCAAGTTATGTTACATTGAACAAGTTATTTATTATTCTTATCCATGATTTGTCTATAATCTGGTGTTCATATCCCTCACCAACACTTTTCTCCAGGGTTTAAAATTAACTCTTATTTTCTGGGAAAGAGAATAAAAGTCAAATCAGGACTTTTATATTTCCAATAAATAAATAAAAATCACATCATGACTTTCATATTTCGGGCAAGAAAATAAAAGTCCTGATATGATCTTTATCACAATGATTTCTAATATAAAAGTCAAAGCTTAATTTTCATTATTTAAGGATGAATTTATTAGATTTTTTATCGGATTTCTCCATATTGTTATTCACTATCGGGTTAACCGTTTTTATGGAAATCTTATAGGGTATAATAAATTACCTTATATCGATCTTAAGATCGATTATTAGATTATCAAGGCTGCTGATAATGAAAAAATATCGATATACAACCTCAGGCTCGCTCAGGTATCGATTGCAACTTATCCGATATTTACAATATTGGGGTCGATTTCTAGGTTAATTGGGGTGATGATTCTGAAAATGATGTCGATTTTTCGATTACGCGCTCAGGTATCGATTTATTTCAACATACGTGATATAAATGATATTGGGATCCACTCATAGGTTATTTGAGGTGCTGAATTTGAAAATGATATAGATTTTTCGATTACGCGCTCAGGTATCGATTTATTTCAACTTACGCGATATAAACGATATTGGTGTCAACTCATAGGTTATTTGAGGTGCTGAATTTGAAAATGATGTCGATTTTTCGATTACGCGCTCCGGTATCGATTTATTTCAACTTACGCGATATAAACTATATTGGTGTCAACTCATTGGTTATTTGAGGTGCTGAATTTGAAAATAATATCAATTTTCGGATCAAAAATCGCCATAATTTCCGAATTCAGCACCTTCCGACCCAATGCCGATTTTCATATCGTTTATATTCCTTAACTAGTATTAAGTCGATACCTGAGTGCGTAATCCGAAAATTGATATTATTTTCAAATTCAGCACCTCAAATAACCTATGAGTTGACACCAATATCGTTTAAATCGCGTAATTTGAAATAAATCGATACCTGAGCGCGTAATCGAAAAATCGATATCATTTTCAAATTCAGCACCTCAAATAACCTATGAGTGGATCCCAATATCGTTGAAATCGCGTGACTTGAAATAAATCGATATCTGAGCGCGTAATCGAAAAATCTATATCATTTTCAAATTCAGCACCTCAAACAACCTATGAGTGGATCCCAATATCATTTATATCGCGTATGTTGAAATAAATCGATACCTGAGCGCGTAATCGAAAAATCGACATCATATTGAGAATCATCACCCCAATTAACCTAGAAATCGACCCCATATTGTAAATATCGGATAAGTTGCAATCGATACCTGAGCGAGCCTGAGGTTGTATATCGATGTTTTTTTCATTATCAGCAGCCTTGATAATCTAATAATCGATCTTAAGATCGATATAATGTAATTTATTATACCCTATAAGATTTCCATAAAAACGGTTAACCCAATAATGAATAACAATATGGAGAAATCCGATAAAAAATCTAATAAATTCATCCTTAAATAATGAAAATTAAGCTTTGACTTTTATATTAGAAATCATTGTGATAAAGATCATATCAGGACTTTTATTTTCTGGCCCGAAATATAAAAGTCATGATGTGATTTTTATTTATTTATTAGAATTATAAAAGTCCTGATTTGACTTTTATTCTCTTTCCCAGAAAATAAGAGTTAATTTCAAACCCTGCTTTCCTCTATATACATCGGCGATCTTTCTGGCTCTATTAGCCAGTCTTGTTACCATTTAGATGCCGATAATTTTCAAATGTACCTATCTTTTCATCCTACCATAATGCTTGTTGCAAATCAGAAATTATAGCATCAGCGGATGGGCAGTGAAGAATGAATGAATTTATTCAATGTAATATTTTAGAGGGGAGTGGTGAAAGAGGGGGAAGGTTTGGTGGGTGGGAGGTCACTGTACACAACCAGAAAACAGCTACAGTACCGGAGCCTGCGTAACTGTAAAAATATGCATAGCATAAAAAAGGTAAAATGCTTCAATGCCTGCAACCCAAAAAGGGATACTTCAAACGAAAAATGTTCCATATAAAAGTTAAAAATCATTATCTGCATTGAACGAGCTCTGCACACTTGCTGCTACTTCTTTTTTGCAAAGTATAAGGGGTTATGATGGAATATTACTTAGCACTAAGTATCTAAGTAGTTAAGTGCTTGGGAAAATTGATCTCTCATATTATATTTTGAAGAGGAGTGGGGGAGGGGGGGAGGTCACCATTCACAACCAGACAACTGAAATTTAAATTAAAACGGAGCTGGTGTAACTGTAAAACTATGCATATCTTTAAAAAGGTAAAAGATAATAAAATTACGTCAAATGAGTTACATTAAAATTAAAATCCTTTAAGTTGTTTCAACAAAACAATTACTGAAATTCGGCAATTTTAAAAACATACTATTCACGTAATGTATACATAAAGTTTAAATGAACTGAATGAAAATGTAAACTATGGGAATTAAAAATGTTTCCTTATCTTCGAAGGACCAGGGCCAAGAAAATCCAAAAATTGGCCTCCTTCAGTGCTATTATCGGAATACAACTGATGTTAATGTTTGTTTATTAAATTTTGTATTTTAATTTCAGTCTTCCAGTTGTGTTTGGTGACGTTCCCCTTTCTCTCCAAAATGTTATATTAGAGATCTATTTTCCCTAGCGCCTCCCTTCTTAGATAAAGTTTTAAATAGATGAATGTCAATATATTGTAATTATTAATTAATAAAATAAGCTCAAAACTTAGAATTAACATATATTATGCTTTAAGGGTCGGGTTTACTTGTAAACATATCATGAAATTGCAACTCTATACAGGGTGTTTCTGATAAGTACAAACAAAAAATACCAGAGATTCTACATAAAGTTTCCTACCATAAAGTTCCTATAAATGCATGGTGTTTTTTTCCTTTCTTCGCGATTAATCAAGATTTTTGTGATTTGTCAATTAGTCCTTGCTTTTTCATTAAAAATCTCTTATAGAGAGAAATACTTTATTAAAAAAAATATATATAAAGTAATGCTACCCTACTGTATAGGGCTGCTAGTCACACAGCGTTACACAATCACACAACTGATCCATCTGTATAGACATTGATTAAATATCCAATTTTTTTTCTTTTTTCTTTCTTATAAAAAAAAAATATTGAAAAAAAAAGAAATATTTAATTATAATATATTAGAAATATGTAAAATATTTTTCTATAAAAAATATAGAAATTTTTAGTTTTTACAATTCAAGAGATCACTAAATCATTATATCAAGTCGCTTATCTAGTTTATAAAAAAAAGTTATATTAAGTGCCTAAAAGTTAATTTAATTAACTATTGTTCTTTATGTGCTTATTATATTTTATTTTATTAAAAAAGAAATCAGTAAAATTTTTATGGATCATAAATCATTGAATCAGCGTGTAATTGTTATTACTGGAAAAACTGGAGACATTAATAGGATTTAAAATGATATTGATTGTTCATCTAATTTCTGAATGCTTCTCAGAAATACAGGTAAAACCCAAACAGATAGTGGGGGTAACATTTTTAACAAAATGCCTGCCATTTCAAATTTTAAACTCTAAATTTAATTTTTAAATTTCTTGATATTCCAGATGCTCTGTATGAGTGTTTCTAATTTATAAAACTGAACAATTTTCAGATAAAAATATATTAATGGTAAAATTAAACAAACAAATTATTATTAAATTTAAATATTAAACAGGTCTTCTTTTAGTTAAAATTATTGATACTTTTTTTTATATATGAAGTCGATGAGGACCAAAGTTCAGTATTATAATGGGAGCGGGGTAGATCATTAATAAGGCAATGAGTTGCTGTGATCAAAATCCCGAGTTCGTGTCTGGCTTGGCAGGGTGTCTTTAATATTCAGCCACAGTTCATCTTGTGGGCCGAGAGACCCTTCTTTGGCAAACCCAGCCTCTATAAATTGGGTGCCCTTAATTGAAAAATCAAGTTCAAGAAAAGTCATGGGAACTGGCCTAGACCGCAGGTAGACTCATCACTGGAGAGAGTTGCTGGAGGAGAGTGCCTCGGGGGTCACAGTGAAGTCACGGTCTAATGACTCGATCGCTGCTAGACCCGTCATAGGCAATAAAGGAGAGCTACCTCGGAGATTACTGGTGACGTCATTGACAAGTGTCTCGGCCGCCAGTAGGCTCGTCACAGGTAAAAAAGGGAAGGAAGGGAGGTTTGACAAATAATAAAAAAGTATGCGTAGGAAAATATACAAAGAGTACAAGGTGGAAAAGGAGTAGAAGGAGCAAGAAAGAGAGAAGGTGATGGTAAAAGGTAAGGTGAGGTGAGGTGGCTTTGACTGGAGCCGGCCACTGTATACATATAGCCAGTGGGGCCGCCCTCACTCTGCCTAGTACAGCTGGCGCACCAAAGAATGTCCTTCTATCTAGCTGTTACAATGCTTTAATAATAAAATTCAAATTAACCTCAAAACCTGTAAATTGTTTTGTTTCAATAAAAACAAATTGACATACATTAAATCTTAGTTGAAATTCCAGTCAGTCTATAAATTTTGATAATTTATCTTTTTTAAGTAATTTTACAAATTGTTATTTTTATCCAATTTTTTTTTAATTAGGATAACTCATATGGTGCACTTCTGGAATAGAGAGTAATTTAAAAATTAAATTTTTAGTTTACAATTTGTAAACTACAATTTATACAGATAAATTTTATAAATTGTATCTGACCCCCATCTGTTTCCGTCAGTGTTTTGGGGGTCTTTCCGTGAAATGATTAGATTTTATTAGAGTTCTGATTATTAGAACACTTACTACCATTTAAAGCTTATTAATGTCTCCAGTTTTCCAGTGATAAAATCTATATCTTGATTCAACGAGTTAACAAGTTATATTCCAATGAAAATATGACTGAATTTTTTTACTTTCACTTACCTATATATGAAATATATAGTAAGTGGAAGTATTGCGATCGTGAAAATTTTCGACTTCCGGTTTTCAACTGAAATACACGTTTTGGGGTCCCCTGAGTCAAAATAACCAAGTCCCGCGAAATGGTCTGTGTGTGTGTGTGTGTGTGTGAACAGACTAGCTCAAAAACTATAAACCGTGCGAACCTGAAATTGGGTATTTAGAGTATGTATATGCCCGCGATGTGACAGCAAAAATTTCATCAAATTTTCTCAAAGGGAGGGGGTACTTTATTTAATAACTTTTTAAGTTTTTTTCGATTTTCTCAAAAACGGCTCTAACGATTTTGATTAAACTGTGTATTTGATCTATTGATATGCCCGAGATAAAACTGTAAAAATTTCATCAAAATTGATCAACCGTAGGGGGGACTTTACTTAATAAATTTTTTATCATTTTCACGTGTTTTTTTTATTTACTCAAAAACGGTTTTAACGATTTTGATCAAACTTGGTATTTGATGTATTAATATGCCCGAGATATGACTGTAAAAATTTCATCAAAATTGATCAACAGGAGGGGGGACTTTACTTAATAAATTTTGTCCAATTTTTACCTTTTTGATCGATTATCTCAAAAACGGCTTCAACGATTTTTATCAAATTCTTTACGTTTAATGAAAATTAGTTGTTATTTAATATCAGGTAAGCTTTATCATTATTAAAATGTTCTGAGGGGCTTAAATGGGGAAGGGGCCTTTTTTGTTTTTCTATAAAGTACCTTTGTTTTAGTTTATATTGAGAAATTAACTGTCTCTCATCACGCCTAAAAATAAGAAATAGCTAAATATGAGATATGAAGAAAATCAAGTAAACATATACAGGAGAAAAAAAGAAAAATATTCCGTAAACTCATAAAACACCTTGAGCTCACGCATGCGCCGTACGCCTTTAATGACAACCAATGCGTTATAATTAAAGCTGTTCTGTTCATTTGAGAAGTGGCAATTAACAAAACGCATTAATTTCTAATCTAAGTAAGTTGGTAAGTGAAAGTTGTGTGTTGCGCGCACGCACCAGATTTTTTGCCTACAAAATACGAGTAATGTACAATTTTTTTGGGCACATAATAGAACATCTTTTACCAAATATAGTAAAACTAGACAACAAATTTAGTGCTCTTATAAATGCTTGAAACTGAAAATTTCTATATATCTTATTTATATAATAAAAACAAAAAGGAAATAAAACATTCTACAATAATTGACCTCTGCAAAACGCAATTACTTGAAGGACCGGCACACAGTGGGGCAAGCGAAGAAAAAAACCCCAAATCCAATGTTCATTTCTAGAGCTATTATTTATTATTTTTTATTCTTTAATAATAATAATAATAATAATAACCTTTATTTGCACATCTTATAAAACATAATAAAAAATTTACAATAGCTTGATACATCTATTATTTAAATATGTACAAAATCAACATTTAGTTGAGGTTTTGAGTTCGATTATTTCTACCACTCTTGCAACCACACTAAATAGTGCACCTGTCCCATCCGCTTCCACTCTTTCCTGTCCAAAGCTACTCGCTTCCAGGCTGCCCCTCCGCAACTCTTCTTCATCTCTTGGTCCCAATCTGTAGGAGGACGTCCTCTCTTCCTTGGGTGTTCCCTTGGATACCAGTCCATAAGCTGTCTGGTCCATGTTGCAGCAGTTCTCCTGATGACATGTCCGGTTCAGGTCCACTTCCTTATGTGCACCTTCTCCATAATATCAGGGAGCCCAGTTCTTGCTCTGATCCACGTATTTGGTTTACGTTCTCGCCTTGATATTCCGAGAAGGTATCGCTCCATCCCTCTGACTGTTACCCTCAGTTTGTGACTAGTCTTCCTGTCAATTACCCAGGTTTCGCAACCGTAGGTCATGGCAGGAAGCACTGTGCTCATCCAAAGTTTCCTCTTGACTTCTAGACTCACTGTTGACCTATATACATCTTTAAACTTGAAGAGTGCACGCCATCCCTGGGTACATCGCCGGCTTATTTCTTCATCTTGCCCTTTAATGGAAATAAGATGCCCAAGATATTGAAAGTTGTTCGCTTTCTCTACATGGTGTTCACCAATTCTTAAATCTTCACCGTGTACTGCCACAAATTTACATTTTTATAGTTTAATTTGAGCCCTATGTTTTCTCCTTTATGTTTATCATTATTCATCATCCTTTATGTTTCCTTATGTTTATCAATTGTTTCACCGTCGTAAGGATTTCTTCTTTGCATTTATATCAGGACTTGGTCATCCACAAACTCTAATTGATTAAGCCATTCTCCTTGGTTTTTATTCCTTTGTTCTGCCAATTCATAGACTGCATTAAATCATGAAGAACTGATATAAATATCTTTAAAGATAGATATAAATATCTTTAAAGATCGCCTTGTCATACTATATGCCTTTGCAAATTTTTATTTTTACTTTTTTGTTACCTAATGTATAGTCGGCGTTAGATCTTGAATACATGTCTTCCATTATCTTTCACATCCTAGGACTAATGTTCCTTTTCTTTAACATGGTAATAATGCCATCGGTTTTTAAAGAGTCGAAATCTGTTTCATAATCTAGAAAAAGAAGGCAAACTGGAAGATTATGATCATTTTTTTTTTTATCAGTTCTTTGATCACAAAAATGTAGTCTGTAGTAGAATAGTTCTTTCTGAAGCCTGCTTGCTGTTTGTCTAATTCAATATCCAATTGGTCTTCTATTCTCCTAAGTAAAATTTTAGAAAATATCTTGTATAGAACTGAGAGCAAACTTAATGAGCGATAATTATTTAGATCTATTTTATCTCCTTTCTTTGTAATAAATAAAAAATTATTTTTCTTCAAAAAATTGTTTATAGCTGAAATTACAATTTTTGTTGTAAGATATGCTATTTTAGCATATTTAAGATATGCTATTCAGACGTACCACTTTATAGCAATAGCCACCCAATAAAAACTATTAAATAAGCAAAAATCTTTCAATCAAAATAACTAATTTAAAATGCGATTATAGAAAAAGCTTTATCCCACATTAAGAAGGCAGCAATTGATCTAAGATAAGGAAGTATCAGAGAATATATTCCTCTGATTTCATTTGCCTTTTTTTGCCTGTTGGATAGTTATTGTCATTAATGTGAAAAAATTTGCGGTGCACAGTGGGGCCGAGAAGGAAAGTTTACTGTTTCCAATTTATTCAAGAATCATCGCATCACATCCCCAAATACCTACACAATCATGGTTTAAACATTTTTTAAATTTAAAATATAACATGCTTAGTGCAATACTCTTTGAAACTTTGATTTTATTAAATTCTTCCCAGTATGTTGTGGTTTGTAATGAAGCATTTGCTTTTTTTTTTTTTTTTTTTTTTTGCTATATCAATTTTGATTTAAAAATCTGAGTTATGAAACTTCTGTTTAAAGAACATATTGTCACCCCTATTCTTAAGTCTACCAAGTCCAAAGTGACACAGGGATCTTTTGGCAAGGGTTGTATGGTAATTAATCAACTATGTACAATTTACATCGTTTATTTACAATAGTTTCTACACGTCCCAACTACACAAGGAGGGGGGGGGGTACCTTGACTCATAAATCACTAGGGGGTACTTTACTACTTCGGGTCCCACTATGCCCCAGGCTCACTCTGCCTGTCCCAGACTTAGACTGCCCCTCACAGACTGACTGCTTCAGACTCTCCCAGACTGCCCCACTCTCCCCTGGGCCAGCCTCTTCTAGGAGTTCCCCCTCTCTCTCAGGGTCTCCTAGGTTCAATGGAGATCTTCCACGTGACAACTCCCCCCTCCCCTGAATACCAACGTCCTCGTTGGTACACAAGGAGGGGGGGGTACCTTGACTACTTCGGGTCCCACTATGCCCCAGGCTCACTCTGCCTGTCCCAGACTTAGACTCCCCTCACCGACCCAGCCTCCGCTCCAGACTGCTGACTGTCTCTCACTCTCCCAGACTGCCCCACTCTCTCCTGGGCCAGCCTCTTCTAGGAGTTCCCCCTCTCTCTCAGGGTCTCCTAGGTTCAATGGAGATCTTCCACGTGACAACTCCCCCCTCCCCTGAATACCAACGTCCTCGTTGGTAAGTTGGGACCTGTAACAAAAAATAAACAAAGCGGCAGAAAAATGGTTTTTTACATAATTTACTTAAGTGTAGAGTTTACAAACAAAAGAACCAAGTACTGAGTGTTAAAAACAAAACAAAAAAAAGTGATATACCAAATAAAATCTCAAAATCGAGGAACCTCACTGCATCATTTTCTCTTTTGGATCCGACAGTCATCGGCTCACCCCTTTACCGTTCATTCTCCGATATACTTTTGACTAGCACCTGCCTCAAATCTTACCTCAGTTTGACTCTGAGAATCTTGTTGCATACTTAAGCCTTCTACGTTTGATTCGTAGGATTCCACAACAAATTCAAAAACTTTACTCTCTAAGTGCTTTACTACTCTCTTCAAGCACTCTACTATACCCTTTAAGTACTTTACTACCCTCTTCAAGTACTTTACTCTATTTGAACCTCAAAGGGGTGTGGGATGCCGGCTGTCTCATTCATTTAATTTTCCCCTTAAGAACCATGATAACATCTACAAGATGCAGTGAAATTCCTTTACAATTATTTCTTGACTTAATAAAAAAACAAAAACAAAACTGAATTCCATTGTTCTGCTACTTTAAATTTATTCTTTAACCATAAAAGATACAAATTTAGTCAATAATACTCTCTAAGACTTTTACTTAAAAATTATCCTTTTACTTACAAATTCTATTTTTTACTAAACATTTCCAATTTCTACTACTAAAGAACTAAAAAAATATAAGTCATTAAACTAAAATAATAAACAATCAAAAATCTTAATTATTCTCGATAAAGGGATTTAAAAGAGCCTTTGTTTTGCCTATCCTGCATAACATCTCACCGACTGACCTACTTTTTAACGCTGACTGTGCTACTAGGTTGCATCTCTTATTCTTTAGTCTCTCTTCTTGGTACTTGGTGTCTATGAGGCTCGCTTCCATGTCCGTGACAATAGGCCTTCTCAATGAAATAACTGACTTCTTATTTAAATAAAAAATCCTAATTATCCACGCGTCTTCGATTCGATCCCAATAACCGAAACCGAGAAATGAGCTATTTCCCCCGAAAAAAACCCATTTACCGGTCTTACACTCGTCTTATCAGAACCAGATAACGAAATAAAATAATAATGAAAATTGGAAAGGAGACGATACGAAAAACCCGTGCCAAATTATTGACTAAAATTGGGAGGTATTCATTTTCATGGACTCAAATTTATATGTGGTACCGTGAAATTCGACAAATCGGAAAATTTAAATTTCAATCATTGGTGGAATATGTCATGAATCGACTTTTGTAAACATCGCCGGGAGTATACGCGTTATTAAAAAAAATCTCTATTCAAATTTGCTCGCATGGATAAACCTTTAAATTAATTAAGTATACTAGATTCCGAAACTTCAATAGTGATTGAAATCTTTGGCTCCGATAAATTTTTGCATACGTCCTTTAAAAATCAAAGATGGGATAAACACAAAGACCGCAACCCAAAACCATGATTCTCAATTTACTTTCGTGTTTTCTCAACGTTGCAGGCTTTTCAATTGTGTCTTGCTGACGATTATCTTACAATCCCAATTATAATGGGGATGTGCGTATTGTTATCTAGACTCCTTATCTTGCAACCGAATTGGATATTTCCTAGACGTTGCAGATCCTCAATTGTTCGTTAGTTATGACAATTGTTAATTGTTAGCATTTTGCTAACAATTAGCTATGCCCAATTTTGTGTTCGTTTTTCTCGGGGGACCGCTTGCGCAGTGCTCTATTGTTCTCTGGCAGACGCAAATTTAGCATTTCCTCCTATTCTTTAACCTTTAGATTCCACTCTTTTCCCCAAAGCAAAAAGAATATTCAACAATTTAATGAAATCTTATAAATTTTTTTTTGTTGTTTATAATCTACGGATCTATTTTTTCATTTTTTTTTTCTATCTGTTTCAACGATCAAAAAATCGTTTTAATCGCCCTGTATCGTCTCGACTTTAAATTTTCTACCCGTCTTCGTCTGTCCTTATCCCATTTAATCCCGAGATTACGATCAAAGGGTCAGGATAACATTTTTCTTCCGACCTGAAAATTTTCACTGACAAAGAAATCTCTTTAAAGTTACTTTTTGACTTATATTTTTCTAAAAAAATTTAACCCTACCGTACTCTATAAACAAAGACTATTCACATTAATAAAATGATCACTAATTATTAAATTATCTAGTTGAAACATTGTAGAAAGAACTCCATAATTGTTCCTCTTGGAACTTAAACTAAAAACTCAATCTCTTTTAATCTTCCACCTAAATCGTCAACCATTGACGAGCTCAAAATACATAGATCCCCATATCTTAAAATTACAAAACCGCTAATTTCTCTCTATTTCTATCTTACACTATAGCTAAGATTCTTTCTACGTAAGTGTTTCCTCTTATATCTAAATCTTATTTTATTTTTTTTTTACAAGACAAAAAATAACTTAAATTTCTTTACCTAAAATGCCAACTTGGTGACCTCAAAATACTTCGGGTGGCTCCCGACTCTCTTTTCAGCTCCGTAGCTCTCCGAGTTGGCCCAGCTGATCCGCAGCGCTGATTCTTTCTTCTTCTGGTCCCTCCCGGCTCTCCTCCAGGAACGCAGCAGTTTTCGCCCATCCGAAATTCTCCAGCAACTCCTCCATTTCCCACACAGCCCCTGCTCGGCAACTCTCGCAGCTCCGTTATAAACATAACCGTGCCCGGCACGTCTAACAGTTCCATTCTACACACAACATAACCCTTGCCCGGCGTCTCTCGAAGTTCCCTCTTCCACACGACACAACCCTTACCCGGCGCCTCCACCAAATTTGTGTCATTAATGTGAAAAAATTTGCGGTGCACAGTGGGGCCGAGAAGGAAAGTTTACTGTTTCCAATTTATTCAAGAATCATCGCATCACATCCCCAAATACCTACACAATCATGGTTTAAACATTTTTTAAATTTAAAATATAACATGCTTAGTGCAATACTCTTTGAAACTTTGATTTTATTAAATTCTTCCCAGTATGTTGTGGTTTGTAATGAAGCATTTGCTTTTTTTTTTTTTTTTTTTTTTGCTATATCAATTTTGATTTAAAAATCTGAGTTATGAAACTTCTGTTTAAAGAACATATTGTCACCCCTATTCTCAAATCTACAAATCTAATGTGACACTGGGATCTTTGGGCAAGGGTTGTGTGGTAATTAATCAGACTATGTACAATTTACATCGTTTATTTACAATAGTTTCTACACGTCCCAACTACACAAGGAGGGGGGGGGGTACCTTGACTCATAAATCACTAGGGGGTACTTTACTACTTCGGGTCCCACTATGCCCCAGGCTCACTCTGCCTGTCCCAGACTTAGACTGCCCCTCACAGACTGACTGCTTCAGACTCTCCCAGACTGCCCCACTCTCCCCTGAGCCAGCCTCTTCTAGGAGTTCCCCCTCTCTCTCAGGGTCTCCTAGGTTCAATGGAGATCTTCCACGTGACAATATTAAGAACATTTTTATTTTAGGAAAACTAATTCTTTGTAGAACTCAACTAGCCTACCTGAAAGTTTTAATAGATCATTAATTTTCCCACTTTACTAAAAAAAGGACTAGCATCTTGTCGATAATCATAGAGGTATTGCCTTTATGGATACTATTGTAAAGCTATTCATAGGAATGTTAGCAAACAGTCTTTCCAGTTGGTTCGATGAAAATAGGATTATTTATGAGGGTCAGGCTGGGTTTCGTAAGCACAATTGATAATATTTTTACTTTAGTATCAAAACCTTTCCATGTCAAACAGCGTCTTAAAGTGGTTCCTCTCCTTCCTGTCCTCACGTTTACAAACAGTTCATATCCCCAATAAACCTCCTTCCTCACCACTTTTACTAACACGAGGCGTTCCACAGGGGTCTTCGCTTTCACCAACACTCTTCTCTGTTTACATTAATGATCTACCAGATTCCATCAACCACTCACACCACCACTTATACGCTGATGACCTCCAAATTTACCTATCCTTCCGTCCTACCGAGATGCTAGAGGCAATCCAAAAATTGCAGGAAGACATAGATAGCATAAACGCCTGGGCAGAAAACAATGAACTGAGATTGAATGGAGAAAAAACCAAGGCCATCCTGATTGGCTCCAAGCATCTCATTAATTCCCTTCCTTATTACTCCTTACTCTACCTCAAAGGCCAACCTATCCATTTCCATTCCTATGTCAGAAATCTCGGAGTAATCTTTGACCAGCACTTGTCGTGGGGTAACCATATTTCCCAAATCACCAGAAAATCCATCGCTATCCTCAAACAGTTCCGAAGATCCCGTGATTGCATGTCCTCTAAAACCCGTCAGCTCCTTGTTTCCTCTCTTATATTTCCTCATTTCGATTATGGTTGCCTTGTATACGGGGGACTGTCTGGCTTACACAAGACGAGGTTGAAGAGGCTGATGAATTGCTTCATTAGATTCATCTTCGGTGTTCCCAGGCGCTCCCAGGTCTCAACCTGCTATACAGAATTGAAGTGGCTCTACCCAGTTTTTCGGCGGCAATATTTCCTTGGTGTATATCTCTTCCGAACGTTCAGAATTAAGAAGCCTCTGTATATTCTGAATTTATTTAAACCCTGTTCCTCCATACATTCTCTAAATACCAGATCCCAAACCTTAAACCTATACATCCCTTCCTACCGAACTGCCTCCTTTACAAAATCATTTATCATCCGTAGTGCCTCCTTTTGGAAATCTTTACACGTTCCCATCCATAAAAATTCATCCCTCACTTCTTTCAAAACCCAATTATTTCTCCATCTCCTTAATCTTCAAACTACCGCAACTATGTAAAATAGTGAAATCTGTTATAATTTAGAATACTTATCTGTGTTTGTGGATATAAAATTCTGTTTTTCTTTTATTGTTTTACGTTCAAATGGTTGGAAACCAGTCAACTTATATTCTCATCTCTTTTTTGCCGTTTGTTTTATTTAAGAGGCTTGCTTTTATTTTATTTTAGTTCTTTAATTTCTATACCAACCTTGTTCTAAACTAGCCAGACAAAGGACTCTGGATCTGTACATATATTGTTATTCTTAGGGGACAAGATGTCCCAGAATAAAAATACTTTCTTTCTTCTTAGTGAATATGATAAAATATTATTTCAACTCAGAAAATAAATTTAAAGTATATTGTTTTTTGTTGTTGATTTTAAGGCGGCTTTCGATACAGTCGATATACATGCATTGTTCTGTAAGCTATTCAGCAGAAAATTTTTAAATATGTTGAAAACATTGTATGATAGTACGCGGGTAGCTATAAAATTAAATTAAGGTATTTCAGAATATTTTATAAACAGCATGAGGGTGAAACAGGGTTGTCTGCTAAGTCCGATTTTATTTTCCGATTATGTAAATAACTTGGAAAAAGTTTTGGAGGGAGGGTTAAAAATTGGAAAGGTTTAGGGGAAAGTGCCCTATTATGGGATGCGTGAATGAAAGTCGTCGCTATTTTAGTGGGGTAGAGGGTTGTTTAAATTTTGAAGAATTGAAAGAGTTTTAAAATTCTTAATCGAAAAGCTGTTTTCACTTCTGAAAAGTTCACCAAATTATCAAATTTATTTAGAAACTCATTTAGACCCTATCCTTATCTCTACCCTAAAGCAGCACTTCATTTATATATTAAAAATATTCAGATTCCCCAAAATAATTGCCAAACAAATAGTTATTAGTAAATGTTCGTGGTTTGCCGAATGTATTACTATGGCTTCTCCTCTCAATACTGAATTAGAAGACTGTTTGATTTCAATAGACAGATGGCGTCACCAAACTGACAAAATTACGTACCTCTTAAAACGACAGTTTATAGGTATTTAATTAACAACAGCTCGACAATCCACCCACCATACTATGTATAAATCTGTGTCTTTGTGTGTCGTTAGCTCGTCGCAGGTTACCAGCTTGACGTCCGATCAGAAGGCGACGACAACTTGCATAACAGGATTTAAGGAAGAGGGATAGCGTCTCGAGGGTAGCTATGACGTCATGGGCGTAAGCCTCGGTCGTAGCTAGACCTGTCACGGACAAGATGGGAATTTCACCTTGGAGGCACCTGTGGTGTCACAGGCACTGGACTCGACCACAGCTAGATTCGTCACGGGTTGTAGAGGAGTGTAGGAGGTAAGTGCCTTGGGGGTAACAGAGAAGTCACGGTCTCAAGTCTCGTTTGCTGCTAGGCCCGTCAGAGGCGATAAATGAGAGTTACCTTGGAGATTACTGGTGCCATCGTTGACAAGTATCTCGAACGCCAGTAGGCTCATCACGGGTAAAAAGGGTAGGAAGGGAAGTTTGGCAAATAATAAGAAAATAAGCGTAGAAAAATATTTTATTTAATAGAAAGAGAGTACAAGGTGGAAGAGGAGTAGTGGAAGCAAGAGAGAAGGCGAGAGAGATAGGTCAAGGTGAAAACGAAGGTGAGGGAAGGTAAGGTACCTTCTCTGACTTGAGAGGAGCCGGCCGCTGTATTTATACTCGCTGGCCGCCCCCACTCTGCCTAGTGCAGGAAAACTAGAAAATTTGACGGAATGGTGGATGGTGAGAAAGGAAACGGATTGTGAGTTTTGCTCTTGGAACTGGAAGACATGGCATGATCTGTCTCGTAGGCGGTTATTGTGTTTCTATTTTTATGCACTTACATTATAAAAATAAAATAGGGAAATATATTATGCATACAGCGTTACAATAATGAGGTAAATGATTTAGAAAATGTAAAAGTTAGGTTAAATAAGTCATCGTTGGCTAAAGTGGGGACATTATGATGTCCCCACTTTAGCCGACAGGAAGTTTAATGAAAATAAAAACCGTAAAACGGTAATAAATAAGGATAGAAACGTTAAAATATACGGAAACACACATGAACAAAATTACCAACCCAATGAAATAATAAACATAGTAATCAAGGACTATGTGGTTGTGTTATACTATTTTGAAGTTAACACTAAAGTGAGAGAAAATGCACCCAAAATATATATTTAACTCTCAAATTCTAACAGAACAACTTTTCACTATAGAACCACTTCTTAAACTAATACAGTAACCAAAGGAAACAAATACAGCATTCAGTTGATATGTAGCACCAAAAAACACCGCAATTAGATCGGTACCCCACTTTACCTGATACCTCACTTTAGCCAACTCTACCAGTTGTCCCGAGGTTACGGGGCCTCTCGCGTTGGGCTAAACACCCATGCGAGAGTAAAAATTCAGAATTGGAACATGGAACATCGGGACACTTACGGGGAAAGAAGCTTAACTTACTTTTAAAATGGAAAAGTTTAGAGTGCATATACTCGGGATAAACGAGCTTAAGAAGAAAGGAAACGGAGAGATGAGGCTGGAGAAGGATTACATACTTCTGTATTCTGGAGTGGCCAAGGGAGAGTTCGTTAAAGAGGGCTTTAGAATCATTATTATTATATTAGACCGGGAACTGATATCCCCAAGAATAATAGTGGCTGACCTTAACCTATGTATAGGGAAAGTATCGCTCATCCAAGTTTAGAAAATTCCTGTCTTGGACAAGGAATTATTCCACCCTGATCTCCAAAGAACTTTAGATAGTAGCAGGACCAAGCAGAGATCAATAATTCTAATGGGGGATCTCAATGGCTGAACCGGGTGGAATTATACAACAGGGCATGGAACTATGGGGCGATATGGTGGAGAAAGCACCAAAAACGAGAATGGTCAGCGACTGATCGATTCTTTTATCGACAACAATCTTCTCATTGGCAACTCATTTTACTCACATAAGAAGGTCCATAAGATCACATTCTCCAGCGAAGGCCGGAACAGCATTATAGATTATAAAATTGTCGATTGCTGTATCAGAAGACACTTCACTGATGTGATAGTTATATGCGGAGCGGAGATAGGCTCTGACAATTTATTACTAGTCGCAGATACTAGGATTTTAAAAGGACGCTGCCCCCAACCCAAAACGTACAAGAACATAAAGGTTATACACTGAACAACCCAGTAAAAAGAATAGAGTAAGCTGAAAAACTGGATAGAAGGATCAGGGACATGAACCTAGATGGAAATGTTGAGACCCTGTGGATTAATCTAAAACAAGCACTTTAGAAAGAGCAAAAGAAGTCTGCGGCATGCATAGGATGACGGGGAAAGGTAAATGTACCAAATGGTGGGATGACAGTATAAAGGAAATGGTTGGCAAGAAGAAGCAAGCCTGGAAATCATATCTCCAAGATAAGTCCTGGGAAAAAATTACCAAATATCGCATAGCTAGGAACGAATGTGAGATAGCAGTTCAAGCGGCCAAAAAGAGGACATGGGAAGAATTCTGTGAAAGTCTGGATGAAGATCATCGGCATAATATCAAGAGGTTCTGGATAACAATCAAGCGCCTAAAAGGAACGTACAAGAAGCCTATATATACACAATCCCTCTCATCATTGCCAATGGCAATGCAAGCCAGGAGTCAATAGAAAAAGAGGAGATAACCAATGCCATTGAGAAAATGAAAATTGCAAAGGCTCCAGGAAGAGATGGCATAGCCCCAGAGTTCATCTAATACCGAGGCCAAGAGTAGGTGAAGACCCTCCAAGGGCTATTTCAAGAAATATGGGATTCCGGGAGAGTACCAGAGGATTGGAAGTTTAGTGTGATTGCTCCAATACATAAGAAAGGCAGCACAACGGAATGTAGTAATTATTGGCCGATCAGTCTGCTTTCCATAGTATATAAGATCTACACACGCATTTTGGAAAGTGATTAAGAAGTATTGTTGAGGGACAGCTCGAACCAGAACAAGCTGGATTTAGACCCGATAAACAGACACAGGACTAAATATTTGTATAAGAAAAGTATTGGAAGGTGCATGGGACATGGGTCAGGACTAGGGATGGGGAGTGACTTGCGTACCTGTGACTTAGTCCCTGTGACCAAAATTTACAAGTCACTGGGACTTCAGTCACTGTAAGGTCACAGTCTCTGGAAGATTTGTCACTCCAAGAATTCACAGGGACTCTACTTGACAGTGACTTGGGTCACTCTTCACTTCACTGTGACCGACACCGCTGGTCTCCCACTACACCTCCCTTCCTGCCACTGTTCTCAGCAATTTGGGACACTTCCCGGTCACATAAAAAACAAACCCACTTTAAAAAAAAAAAACTTTAGTCTTTCCTACCTAAAATTCACAACTTACTTTTACTTAGGCATAATCAACTCTCTTATCTTCGATTAAAAAAAATAAAATAAAAATATTTTATTGCTAAGTTTATAATTCGATCGCTTACTTTTTAGTTAATTATAACTGAATCTTTTTTTATTTTTATTTTACCATCAAATGAATAAAATATTTTTTTAAGGGCAAAGATTATTCAAAACAAATGTAACTTATATTTTTTACATTAAAAAATATACATTTACAACTATCATACACAAAGTAAAATTGTGCCTTTTTCAATATAAAAAAAAAATATATATTCGATGTAAAGTAAATACTTGTAATATTTATACAAAATGTAATCTATGTAGTATCAATTGCTTTACGATAACGGAACATTATGGGGTTAAAATCACAAATTTTCGGATAGAGCAAATAATTGTTGCGTAGCCCCTAGAAGCGCGAGGCCACCAGCGGGAAACACATGAATTCATGTGATACAAACCATTATTTAGATTTGTTTTTCTTCGTATTACATTAGACCTTGCATTTTGGAAACTGTTTTATCAGTGCAGTTTAATTAAATTAATCAATTACTAAGTTAATATTTTCTAATAAGATAATGAGAATTTGAGAATCATTGATTGATACCAAAACTCTCCAATTATAACCTTAGAGCGAGGTTACCATTCACTGTTGACGTCATTCCTTCAACAGTGACAAAGTCACTGGTATTTGTCACTGTGACTTTTAAGGAGCATTCACTGGTCACTGCAGTGACAGAAAATATCTGTCACACCCCACCACTAGAGTGAAACAAGTCACAGTGAAGTGAAGAGAGACCCAAGTCACAGTGAAGTGAAGAGTGACCCAAGTCACTGACAAGTAGAGTCCCTGTGAATTCTTGGAGTGACAAATCTTCCAGAGACTGTGACCTTACAGTGACTGAAGTCCCAGTGACTTGTAAATTTTGGTCACAGTGACTACTGGTGACCGGTAAGTCACAGGGACGCCAGTCACTCCCCATTCCTAACCTCTATGTTATTCTATACTCAGTGGTTGAAGTGAAGAGGCACAGTAATAGATAAAACGATAAAAAACAAAACTAATTGATTGCCGTGAAATAGTAAAGAATAAATACTTAGAGATTCAGGCCTGCAGTCATTACAGTTATAGAATGAAAAATTCTGAAAATCGGAGATAATCAAGAAAATAAATCCCTCTGAGTTTTAAAATTTTGAAGAAAAAAATAACATAAATGATAGAAATGTAAATTTGAGGTAATGACTGCCCCTACATCAGCTATAGGCCTTGATATCCTCCTTGTTATTTATTATGATGACCGGACAGCCATTTTCTCGCCTGCACTGGACCCTTCCCCCGGCGAACCAGACGTACTTCAGCTTTCCGGCCGCCATCCTTTGCCTCGCCAGCCATTAGAGGTGTATATTTCCTGTGCTCATTGCCTCGCTAAAGTATACTCTCATTTCGGTCTCCCATCCCAGGTGTCTCGTCGAGGAGTCTCTTTTTACTACTCGAAGGCGGACGATCTCGTTCCGAATCGTTTGCCTCAGGAACCTGACTATGATTGGGGGTGGCCGAGGGTCCTCAGATATAGGTATAAGTGCCAAAAAAATATATAAAGATTTTTTTTGGCCAAATTGTTATGTGTGTCAAAACCATTCTTCAGAAACGGATATAATTAATGTTTAGTTGTTA
>OU426980.1:72870404-72952540 GCA_911387785.2 Aelia acuminata | reverse complement strand
GTGATTTTGATTTCTTTTAAGTCCTCAGAGAGTTTTTTTTTATTTCTGATATGACCGATGCCGAATCCTCACTTGTTCTATTATACACCGCGGTGGATTTCCCAGTTGCTTCTGTACATGAAGGGCAATTCCAATTCTTTCTAGCATCCGTTTCCGAGACGTTGCAGCATTTCTTGTGATAAATTAATTTGCATGACTTGCAAACTATTGCCAACTTTTCGTCTATTGCGGAGGATGCTACGTTACTGGATTACCGACAATGGGTACTGTAGTGCTGTAGTAGGTGTGGAGCGGTAGCTGTGGTGGGGTTAAGCTCGCTGTCTTTATCACGCACTGTCTACGACTTGAACTTAATTTTAGAACTTACCTTTATATCCTTTAAGACTATAGATGGCTTCGAATTTTGAGTAACAAATGTAATAATGGTCCACACAAGTATAGAGAAGCTTCAAACTAAGAAGACCTAATTATGATGATAAGAACTAGGGCAATAACTGGTACTAAAAAGAACTGGAGAATTGATAGCACCTCCTCACTGTAAGAAGGCTAGAGCCAGATTGTGTCATTTCATTCAGACCATTTAATAAATGATTAGTTTGCTTATTATTTATTTTTCATTTTCTATGTTCAATGTATTATGAATGGTATGATAATGTATTATTAACCTTAAATTTATATTGATCATCTATTACATGATACCTGAACTATTTTAATGCTTTACATTACAGTATGTTTGATGTCGGTGGGCAAAGAGATGAGCGTAGAAAGTGGATCCAATGTTTCAATGATGTTACTGCCATTATATTTGTCACAGCATGTTCATCCTATAACATGGTGCTGAGGGAAGACCCTACCCAGAATCGGCTTAGGGAAAGCTTGGACTTATTTAGAAGTATATGGAACAACAGGTATATACTCCCAAGTATCAAATAATTTTTATTTTAAGCATTGTACTCCTTTTTTTTTAATTAATTTATATTATACTAGCTGTATATCCCGGTTTCACCCGGGGAATTTCATTTTTCTAATAAACGTGAACAAATTTAAAGTGAAATCATAACGATTTTTATAACAATAAAGAATATACCCAGAGACTGGCTGAAGTTATGAAATTTTAATATGGACAGGTGTTCGCACCTAGTAAGAAAGATCCACTGAGCGAAATTTGGGAATTTAGGACAAACGGTATGGAGTTTTATTAAGAAAAAACAAACTAACAGAAATTCATCTTTGAGCTGTATAACCCGGTTTGATCGGGGGAATTTCATTTTTCTAATGAAAACGGTTGATTTCGTAAAAAACCATTGTTAAGTGAGTTCATTACGATTTCTATAACAATAAAGACTATCAGCTGAAGATCGGCTGAAGTTATGCAATTTTAATATGGACAGGTGTTCGCACCTGGTATGAAAGAACTACTGGCGAAATTTGGAGAATTTAGGATAAACGGTATGGATTTCTATAAAAAACAAACAAACAAACAGAAATATTGGCCTGCAGTTTCAGCTTCTCGCAAATCGGCTTGCCTAAGCCTTTGTGGCGCAAAGCGGGCCTCGTATTCCTGGGCAGACTCAGTTTCCCGCGATTCTGCCTGTCTAAGCCTCTGTTGTTCAATCCTAATTTGATGTTCGTCGAGAGTTTCAGCTGCTCGTATTTGACATTGTTTTTAGCTTTTGAGCTCACTACTCCTATTGAAGCTCGCTTCTTAGGAGGCATTTATAAAAAATAAATTCACCATACATGTAAATGAACGTATTGTAATTTAAAAAAAACAAAAAAAACATATGGTTTAAAAATCCCAGAACTCGACGCCTACCAAGGGACGGTCTTACCGGGCCTTGTTGGCCTCTTCAAAATGTATAAAATGATATTTTAGGCTGTTTTTCGACTCAAACGGTCGATTTCGTAAAAAAAAAACC
The DNA here is from genome assembly GCA_911387785.2 of Aelia acuminata. Taxonomy (NCBI): domain Eukaryota; kingdom Metazoa; phylum Arthropoda; class Insecta; order Hemiptera; family Pentatomidae; genus Aelia; species Aelia acuminata. The sequence continues at coordinate 72,950,621 of OU426980.1, read as the reverse complement.
CATTGTAAAGCGAGATCATGACGATTTTTTTAACAATAAAGAATATACCATGAGATTGGCTGAAGTTATGCAATTTTAATATGGACAGGTGTTCGCACCTGGTATCAAAGAACCACTAAGCGAAATTTGGAGAATTTAGGACAAACGGTATGGATTTCTATAAAGAACAAACAAACAAACAGAATTTCAACTTTATTTATAAGATTAAATGTATTTAGATTTACTATATATTACTTATTAAATGCAATATTGAATTTCATCATAATTTTTTATTTACGTAAGTTTGATTCAGAGGAAGATAAGCTCAGTTTAATTCGACCTTTTTATGGGACCAACCTCATGCCCTGTCCTTAACAGGTCAATAAAATGAGGTTCCATTTTACCTGAAACTAAAGTATTTCAAGGGGAGGGGGAATTTATTGATGAACAAAAATTGTTAGTTTTATAAGAGAGAAACTTATCTCTTAGTTCAACTAATACAATAGATACCTTTGTCAGGAAGATGGGGAAGACATGGTGTTGGAGCTTTCCAAGAAGACTTTTTGGGGTAAATTTCACCGGAATACATCTATTTACTAACTTAAAAGTAATATTATTGCAAGCTACAACAAAGCGTGGCGGGGTTCAGCTAGTTATTAATAAAAACACTACCTCCTTGTTCATTACAACATTACCTGTGGTCCTAATAACCACAATTGGTGGCACCGATTTGATGGGTTAGTTTTAACCAACAAAAGCGCTAGTTGCGTGGGAGACCCGGGTTCTAATCCCGGCATCAGCCAATATTTTCTCTTAAAAAGATAATAGATAAAATTATTAAAAAAAGTTGTTATCCACAAGAAAATAATTAAATATAATATATATGTTAGGAACTTGAATAAGTTACCCCTGTTTTGGTCAAAATAATGCTTAATTTACAGTATGTGGTAAAGTACATAATTCTTAAAGAATTGCCCATCACTCCCATCTACTTTCTCCTATCGTTCTGGTAGGAGATAAATTTCAGCTCCTTTTAAGGCTATCCAAGTGTATCTTCAAAACATTGGGATAACTGCTAAGCCAGGTCATCTGCCATTGAAATAAGTGATAATCGGAAGGGGCGATATCAGGTGAATACAGTGCGTGAAACAGCATTTCCAGGAAGGTTTTAACATGTTACCAAGCTCTAAAATCACCTGTTTCTCTCGTATAGTGCACGCTAAATGGATTGTAGTCAATAGCGATCTCCAGTGATAATTTAGTTTGGTTTGAGCAGCTCAAAATTCATTGCACTCTGCTGATCCCACCAAATGTGGTTAAGCTTCGAATCATTGCTATTTAGCTTTATTGGGCTTACACCACAGTTTTTGTTTTATTTTAGGATCATCTTAAGGTATCCATCTGTATCACCAGTCACAATACGATGCTAATAAAATATCCTTTTCTGCCATTGCAGCAGCAGTACACCCATTAGGAAATGTCTAGCAGCATCACTCCACTTCAACTATAGGATACCCCAATATCTATGCTTCTGGGTGCTTCCTGATGCTTTCAAAGGCTTCAAAAGTCTACTGTATTGTGGCCTCGTACACAGTAGTACAAGTAGCTTATCTGCTACAGGATCGCTTAACTCGCATGACAATAGTTTGACTCGCCTCACCCATTCAAGAGTTGGGAGCTACTTGCCTTGAAATTAGACATTTACTGCTCTATGTACATACATCTTTTCAATAGCCAACCATTTCAGTATGTCTCGTACAATGTCCTGATAAAATGCACGATTATTCACGGTTCTTAAGGTTATAAAAGTGGTTAAATACTAATATATTGTGATCAAAGTGATACAGAAAAAAATATTGGTGCTTTGGGTCAGGAATTGGATTTATTGAATTTACAGCTCCACAATTTTTGTTGTTCTAGAGTCTATATATCTACCCTTTTTGTATTAACTTGTGATTGAAAAAAAAATGTTGAATTAACTGGCATGTGAGCTACTGATCTGCTCTTCTGTGACAGTAACTTGTATGATGCAGTAACATGGTGCATTTAGCTACCCTTGTTGTATTACATGAATACATGCTATCTCACACGGTGTAAGCAGCCTATTCATTAGTTTTTGGTATTGGTTGATTGTCTATGTAGACTGAAGGGCATATTTTGTGTCTTAATGTAAATGTAACATGCTGTGACTTGTCTTGATTAATCTTTTCTATTTCTTGCACCAATTTTGTACTTTGTCAAGGTTGTGCTGTAATATCAGGGTAGCCTGCATAGGAACAGTGTCATCAGCATACTTGCAGTGAGTATGTTATCATCTGTCGGTACGTCAGTTGAGTAAATTAAGTATAGAAGAGGGGCCGAAGTAGCACTTTGAGGGACTTCTGCAACATCGGCTGTATTTATAAGTTTTTGGTGTTTTGACAGACAGAAAAGAAGCGTTCGTTGGGCGCATATGCATAAAACTAAATAATAAGTATTTGGAACAATGGGTTTCAATTTGAAAAGGAAGCCTTGGTGCCAAGCCCTATCAAACAGTTGAGTATCATATCAGGTTTTTCTAGTATTTCTCTTTTTATTTCATTGTTAAGTTTGGTAAATGTTCGTCTATCTGAAGGAAATCACTGAGTTTTCCATTCTTTACATGCCTTTCTCCTAGCTCTATTTATGTCCCTGATATAGTGAGGGTAGGATGACAAACTTGGGTACTTGCTATTCTCATATCTCTTGAAAGGACCAGGCAACATCCTGAACAGTTTTTGTGAAGAGTTCAACTGCTTCTTCTAATTTGTCTTCAGTTTTTAAAGCTTGAAGGACAGTCAGCTGGGTTTTTTTCGCCTGGGAAAGCCCACAAAACTTCAAGCAGTTCATAACTTTACCAACACTTCAACACTTTAAACAACTCAACACTTCAAGCTCAAGCATTAAGTTCACCGGCAAACAATCCGAGTTAAGGCTTGTTCCAGTTTTAATAATAATTGGTAGAATCTTAAATTCTTCGGCTATAATTATTTCCAGTACTGCAGGCTTTTTAAATCAGGAGTTAGTTAAGTAAGTCAGTTTGTTGGGAGCGAATATGTCTAGAGATAAACTATTAACAGCAGGCCTGAGGTTTCTGCCCTTTCATATACACACATAGTATATGTTTGGCATTGTCGTCAACTGCTGCTAGAAAAGTCCTACCAAGATACCAAGAGAGATCTATGAACATTTATTTTAAATCAGTTATTTTTATTGTTTTTCTTTTCTTTTTTATTTGTTTTGTTTAAAGGCATATTTGTGCTTACTTTATATTTTAAGTCTTAATCTTTTTATATTTTTTCCAACTAGCCTGACAAATGGCTCTTAATTTGTTCATACCTGTTATTCTTAGGGGACTAGATGTCCCAGAATATAAATTACTTTCTTTCTTTCTTTCAACATTCGATCATCAATAATATGCTTTGATGGACATTATATGGAAGCTAGCGTTAGATTTTTGTATTTGATCTGTAAGTATGTACTTGTTATTTTACTTTCAGCTATTGAGTCTACTTGTATAAAAAGCTGATTTAGGGCAGCTTTTATTAATATGGCTGTCCCACTATGGGCATTTTTATTTTGATGGTTCATCCTGTTTAAATATAGTTTGGTATTGAAAGTTTGTTGCGTTTGGTGAGATGTATTTTCCGTAGTTCTACAATATCAATACATTCCTGTTGAAGACATTTCTAGCTCTGCTTCGTAACAAAGTAGTACGTTAGTGCTTCAAAGGAGAACTGACAGGGAACCAACCGTGAAAGAACTTACGTCCATATTTGATTAGTTAAATTATGTTGGAAAGGAGTTAAATTGGGGTCTTAAGTTATTTAATACATTTAAATGCTAAGAAGGCTCAGGGCCTACTGGCGGGGCAAGCTGATTACTGATCCCATCATAGCTGACCTTGCTTGTGGTTGTAGATGAGCTTCAGCGCTTGGACGATGAACATGGCGGTATGCAGGAATAGTTTCCGAACGATGCTGTTGATGGAGGTGGTTCGGCAAAGTTGGAAACTGTCCTAGATCTGGAGGTTCAGTAGCCATTGGAAGAAGGCAGTTAGTCCGGCTGTGCTGATTTTGGAGGTTCTTGAGGACCTGATATCCCCTGTGGGTAATCACCTGAGTAATTGGCGCATTTGGTGGGTGTGCATCTGGTTTTGAAGCTGGTTGAACTTACACGAGCTTCTCCACAACATCGTTAATGGTTACAGTATGTTTCAGTAAAGGCATAACCTTGACATCTATAACAGCTCTATCTCGTTTTTGCATAAGTTCCCCCACTTTTATTTTAGTGTAATGAATTTGGTTTATGTCAAGTTTTATTTCGTTAAATGTGCTTTTAATGATGTTCTTACTGAAATTGCATTATTAATATGTATTGCAACTTCAAAACCTAAGCAGTTTTATTGCTCCTTTATTGAGGACCTTTGATGACCACCCTAGGATTTTTATCCTTTATAATTTGATATGTAGGATAGTCATTGTTTACTTTTTTTAAACATCTGACTGATGCCCATTAAATGGTTGAATAAGGAATCACATTTCTGCTTGTAATTTAACCGGTAAAATTTAATAAAAGAACTAAATACCTTATTCCTTCTTTTTTAAGGAATAAGATAAAGGCTTTTATATTTTGCACATCTCTTAGGCCTTGTCCACGTCGGAGCACCGCCCCTAACCCTTGCTAATCTCCTGGCCCCTCGCATCATGACCCTCACCCCAGGCCCGTCCACAACGGGGCACCAAACCTAGCACCACTTTCAGCTTTAAGGAGAAGCTGGAGCTCTTGATAGATTGGTATAAACATCGTAGGGCACACGTGGAACATTATCTGACGGAGATATGGGGCTCGATCCAATGTCATCCTATCTTTCATAAATATTCAATGGTATAAAGCATGAAAACTTAAATAAATAGTTATTTATACTAACAAAATCTTTTCAGAAATGAAGGATTGTCTTAAATCTTTGCTAAAATTCTGCATTAGTTATAAATATTAATGTTTATGTAAATATGAATAACCAATATCAGCGTGATATATCCCCTATTAATTGATAGGGGATATATCCCCTAACTTAATCAACAACCGAGGCTCGTCGTCCTAGGGAGTTGGTAAAATTTTTTACAAGGAATGGCAGAACTTCCTTTTCAAGAAACTGTTTGTTCTATTTAATGATATCTGGTTAGCTTGCCGCAAGATTGGAAAGCGAATGACAAAAACAAAATCCACCAATATTAATATTTTTAAAAGACACCTTTTTAAAAGGAAATTATTATTATCAAGAAAATAATTTTGGTTTTCAATTTATATTGTAGCTATAAAATTCAATTTTTCAGGAAAAAAAAAACATAATGGAAATTAATATTTAAATAAAAATCATTAATATTGCTTGTTATTTTATTTAAAGAAGTTGGTAGTACAACTTAATTGGAACCACAAGTTAATTGGAACTATTAAATTTTCAAAATTAATTAATATTCAAAATTGACCCCAGAAAAGACAGAAGACCAGGTAAGAGAGAGAACAACTAGACCTCAACTCCCACCACACCTAGTGGTGTTTTGGACTTTCATTTTTTTTTTTTTTTTTTTTTTTTTTTTTTTTTGTCTTTCATTTGTTTTAGTGTTTATTTAGAAAAGTTTAACATACAGATAGTAACCTATTACTGTGAAAAAAAAAAGTTAACATCTATGCAGGTAGTATGCCTTAGAACATGGAATCTGTAAAATTTAGAAATACACGACTCTCCCATAAGGTTACTATGGAAGTGGAAAAAAAAGTACATAATTATGTTTTAAGGTTACTATGGAAGTGGAAAAAAAGTACATAATTATGTTGTAACGGGTCGTGAGTGAACGCCTAACTTTTTAATCATGTTAAGGGCCACTCTAATTAGATTTACCACTGATTACATTTTTATATATATTTTATTATTTAATCTTATTGTTCATTAATTTCATTAAAATTTATATAATACATTTTTATAAATCATCTATATATAATACATTTTTATAATAACAATTTTATAAATTATTAAATTGTTTATAAGAGGTACTCAAAGGCTAAACTACGTTAAATTATATATGTGGAGTCCGACCACTTAACCGGCACTCCTGTTTCGTCAATGAGAGCGAACGGATGTCATCCGAATTCATTAGCCCTTTACCGGCCATTTTTATGTGTTTGAGTAAATTACTGTGCTCTAACTACGAATTCGTGACATATGCGTGTGTCGTCATTTTTATGTACGCTGCTGCGTTTTCATATAATCTCATGGAAAAGATCGCTTTTTTTTCTTCGCCTCCAGCCTGAGACCAGCTGCCGATCGCCAGGATTAGGGCTCCATGTAGTTTGTCCTATTTTATCCCTTTTCCCTTTACCCCTTTTTCCTTCTGCCACGTAGCTCTAATTTCAGGTTGTGTTCGTGCGTTCCAGCAGTTCGAGGTAAGCGACCTTATATATATATAATTTTGTTTGATTTCCATTTGCTCTACCAGCTCACCACGGTTCATTCCCTTTTTTAATTTCAATTATTTTCTTGAGTTTCATTTAATTTAAATTTATTACTTAACACTTATTATTTTATTTAAGCATAATTATTTTTGTTATTTATGTTTTTATCAAAAAGATTTTTATTTTATGATCAGTGGTAAATACGTCTTGAAAAAAAAAATGAAGTGTTAACGTTGTTGGTTAGAAAAAGTCAGTTGTGAGTTGTGTGTGATTCGTTATTAGTAAAAGTGTTCTGTTGTATATCATAAATAAAGTTGTCATCGACCTGGAATTTGTATATTAGTACGTGGGACAGACCCCGCTACCTTGTCCCCCCCCCCCCCCCACATCCCTATAAATTGCATATCGTTGTGTTCCTTGTGATAAAAGATTTTTTCTTAATCTTTTATATAGCCAATGTTCCCAGAAAAAAAAAATTGGCCGCACTAACCCAAAATGGCACTCAAACATGGCGGAATGACGAATTAGATTTTATTTAGTTTTTTTATTACTGACAATCATCATTTTATTTAATTTTGCCATAACAGGTCTTTTATTAAAGCTAGATAGTTCTAGATTCAGAATAAATAAACAAACGTTCTAAAATAATTAGTCTAGACAATACCACTACCATTACCGTGGACTTAGGAATCAGTCCGTTGGTAGATATTACTATCGGCACCACCGTCACATTTTCCAGATGGTATAGTTGTTTCAGCTCCATCGCCAATTCCTGATATTTTCCGAGTTTCTCACCGACTGTAGAGCTGATATTGTTGTCATTGGGGATCGCAACATCTATAATTCCCACTTTTTTCTCTCCCAGATCTAAAAAGAGAATATCCGATCTATTATGCCGCACTGTGTGGTCGGTAATGATAGATTCACTTGAAGGGACCTTTTTGGAGAAGCCTGTGGGGGACATACTTATAATAAGGCACCTTTTCACCTAATAGGTCAAATCTTGCTGCCAGGGCCTGATGAAAAATTTTGGCCACATTATTATGCCTCTGGAGATACTCCGAACCAGCTAGTGCTCCACATCCACCCGTGATATGCTGGATTGATTCAAGCGTTAATGAGCACAGTCGGCATTTATCAGATGTTGTTACATCTTTTAGAACATGCCTTCAGTATGATCTTGTTGCAATAACTTGGTCTTGAATTGCAACCATAAACCCTTCTGTTTCGGAGAACAATTTCCCTGCTACTAACCATTCGACCGACCTTTCTTTGTCTATGAACGCATCATTTAATTGGTTATAGAATCTCCCATGAAGAGCTTTGTTTTTCCATTCCGACAGCCTTTCATTTTCTGATCAACAGCACGAGTACAATAATTAACATTGTTTAAATCGAGTACAGTCAGGCCTCTATCCAAATTTGTGATAGTGAGATGAAGTCCCATAGTTTTTGACTGGAAATATTGGCGTAGCGCCAACTCCTGTTTGCGACAGGCTTCTTCGATCTTTATTAGTCCGCGTCCTCCTTGTTTTCTAGGTAAATAAAGTCGGACTTTGTAGGATGTTGGATGATGGGCACGCTCTTGAGTCAGTGACGTTCGCACAGTACGATCTATCTCCTGCAGGCTGGTGCTTGACCACTGGAGAATACCAAAGCTGTAACACAAAGCTGGTATAGCCCATGTGTTAATTGCTTTGATTTTATTCTTTCCAGATAAGTGAGTCTTAAGTACTTGTCGCAATCTGATTTTGAACCTAGCTATTATTTCATGCTTCACATCCTTGCTGGCTATTTTGAGGTTCTGTTGCATTCCCACGTACTTATAGTATTGATTGGCTTCCAATTCTTTAATGTGCTCATTTTCATTTACCACAATGTTCTGGGTACTGACCACTCTTCCTTTTTTTACATGGAGTACTGCACATTTGTCAAGCCCAAATGACATGCCAATATCGCTTGTAAAGGATGACATAGTTTCAACCATCTCTTGTAATTGTTGGTTATTAGTTGCATAAAATTTGAGATCATCCATATACCAACTGTGACTGATTGTGCTCGCTTCTTCTTTAATGTTAAGCTTATAGCCCACCTTATTCCTACGGAGTATCCGGCTCAAAGGAAATAACGCCATACAAAACCATAATGGGCTAAGACAGTCACCCTGATAAATTCCTCTAAGGATTTTAATTTGGTTGCTGATGCTAGTTGCTCCAATTTTTAGCGTGGTTGACCATACTGCCATTAAACTTGAAAGTAGACTTTTTACTTTAGGTTCAACCTTGTATATGTCCAATACTTTTAGTAGCCAACTGTGAGGTACAGAATCAAAAGCTTTCTTGTAATCTATCCAAGCCATAGAAAGGTTCTGCTGGCTTTTTGAAGTTTCTCCTGCAATGAAGGAGTCAATTAATAAGAGTTCTTTGCAGCCTCTAGCCATTTTCTTGCAGCCTAGTTGCTCTATTGGCATCATGTTGTTTGATTCCAAGTGCTCATATATCTTTCTAGTCAGAATAGAAGTATACCTGGCGCCGTTGGCTAGAGATACCCCCACGTTGAGAGGCAAATGGGTGGAAGAGAAAGAAGAAGAAGAATAGAAGTAAGGATCTTATAAAGGCCATTTAGACAAGTTATTGGCCTAAAATCTTCCGGACGTAAGTTTAAGCCGTCCTTCTTAGGAAGCATATAAGTGATACCCTCAGAGAAACCAGCAGGGGGCGTTTGCTAGTTGTCCAGTATATCCTGGTAGCAATGGGCCAGCAATCCATGAAAACTACTAAATCTTTTAATCCAGTAATTTTGAATTCCATCTGGACCAGGCGCTCTCCAATTCTTCAGGTTCTCGACAGCAACCATGACATCATCTCTTGTAATTGTCACTTCAGGCATCTCAGAAGTATCTTGGAAGCTTTTTACCTCTTCCTCTATCCCAGAGGCATTGTCTTGGTGATATGTTGGATATTCCCATATACCCTTCCAGTGCAATTCGATGCCCTCAGGGTAATTGTGCACGGCTTCTTCCGATTTTGCCCAAGATTTCTATAAAACTGGCATTCTTTCTCCTTGAAAACTTGATTCTGCTCCCTACACAGAGCCGCCTCATTATATCTACGCAATCGATTAGCATAAACTGCAAGCTTTTGTTTCAAGTTGTCTAGATACAGTATTAGTCTATCGACTAGTTCATGTTCCATAATAGTTCCTAAGTTTTGGACAATTATTTCATTAATCTTCTTTTTGGTTTTGTTTCGTGCAGCTAGAGGATTACGAACATAGTTTGAGATTATGCCAATGTTTTTCCGCAAGGTATTAATTTTCCTTTGGAGTCGTTTTTTCCACTGGGGTATCTTCTGAGAGACCACTGGACGGTCATTTCTACCTTTGTCTCTTATTTTAATGCCTAGCTCCACTAAAACTGTCTTGGCAGCAACATACAACTAATGAGGGATGTCCTGAAGGCCATCTATTAGGGTTAAGTCCTACTCAAGCACCTTGCTCATTATGTTGATTATTTTTACTATTGCCCTATTATATGGAATTCTTGGTAGTTTTGGTCGCTCCCAAAGCGGTATTCCCCTCTAACATGATATGCTCAGTCAAAAGTGATTGCTGTAGTCTATTTTCAAGGTCAGAGTCAAATTCCTGTTGTTTATCAGGAATTTATAAATAAGATTGCTGGATTGACGGATTCCTCATTATTTATTGCCTCCGCATTCGTTGTTCTAGCTGTTGTTTGAACATAATTTTCAGTGGTCAGTAAGATGCGGACCTCCTCTTTAATTTGATGAAGGTCATTGGAAGAGAGAAAATGTTTTGCTAGAATTGTTCTAACTTGATCACTTAGTCTCTGCGTGCTTAAATTAACTTCTGGGAAAGACTCACACCAGTATCTCTGTATACGGTTAAGATATCCTGTTTTTTCTCTTTCTAGATTTGTTGTCAAGTAGTATGCCCGGATGATAGCCTTATTCATATCTGGCGTCCATTTCATCCTCATTGCACCTCTTGGTCTCCGTTGCCGATTTCGCGCGGGTGGAGAATGTCTCTCCTCAAAGCTCAAACTCGGGCAATTGACCAGTATACGTTGCAGCCTTGCGGGTCCTGACGACAGGGTAGTGTCGCTCGCTCCACTATTCCCTGAAGGAAGCTGTCCACAATTCCCGCCCAATGCAGCTTCAGTATCGGGCTCGTCCGAGGATAATCTTCTGTTTCGTAGCTCCATATTTAATGGGTTGATGCATTTTATACCTGCTGCCAGGTGATATGATATCTGCCGCCCCTGACATGGGGTACAGACGCTGACCAGGTTGCCGCCCATTCTGGGACCCGTCGCACCTGGATTTTGCTAGTTTTGGTCCGCCCCAGGTATTTTATTTCCCCGGTACCCATCATATCTGATGAGTATCCCCCTATCCGCCACCTGTGGGGGCGCCCGATGGAGGACTAGCAACCTCTCACGGGTTATTATTATTATTATTATATAAATCTGCTAAATAATGGATATAAATATGATAAATAATAATTAATTAGTTGCAGATTGCACATTATCTAAACCTCATTTATATTGACATAAACTGGTTATCTTGAAATGTAATAATAATGCTCTCATAGTAGCAGGTGGATTACACAGACACTGGTTTCTGATCATTCGTGAAATTTGAAATAAAGGCATTTTTGTAAAGTATTGATTATTTACAGATTTAAAACCAATCAAAATAAAAAAGATAGATAAAAATTTCTGTTTGTTCGTTGATATGTAGAAATTATTCATAATACAATTAAGGAAGTATATACCTAATACAATTTAATAGCTCACAACAAATAATGAATTAACAGTTACACAATGTATATGTATATATATATATATATATATATATATATATATATACATATATGTATGCACATATATATACATATATGTATATACATATATGTATGTACATATATATATATATACACATATATGTATACGTATATATATGTACATATATATGTATATGTATACATATACAGTGAAACCTCTCGTTAAGGACCACTCCCTTTAAAAGACACCTCTGTTTATGGGACAACTTTCAATTGCACTGGCGCTGGATATACGGAAACAATGCTTTTGAAACCTCTTTTTAAGGGACACTCTAGATAGAGGACACGGACAGAGAAAATTGCCTGAAAATGGGTTTTAATACCTCTAGTTGAAGGACAGTGTAAAATTTGTTTCAAACATTTTCCGAGAATGCTTGAGTATTTAGTCCAATTCATCTATTACTGAGTAAACAGAGTCACTTTCTGTCCTTCCCCTTTTTCTATAGAACATTACGTAGGGTGAACATTTATTTTCATTTTGAACCAGTTTATTGAAAATCTTTGAACTAAAAACATGTCTCCAACACGTAAAAGGTTTTCATTAAAAGAAAAAAGAAAATTATTGATGAGTACGAAAAAAGTGGCCGGCCAAGTGCACAGATCCTTTTAGAGTCTAATCATCAAAAAAATGTAAGGCAATTAACTTTGGAAAGTTTTTTTAAACCCACTGGTACTTAGACATTTCTTCAGTTTGCTCTCTTATTATGTAATTGTTTTATTGAGACCCAATTTTTTTATGGTAAAACTACATTGTAATAATCTTCAAATCAAATCTATCAACTTTTGTGTGTGAAATTTCTTTTGTAAGTTTTTGCAGTATGTAAATTCATTTGTTGTTTGCAATAAAACCATTTTTCAATAAAAGCATTGTATGTATTTTAATTTGAACCAATGTACCACTATTACATCTACATACACGAATATGTAGGTACTTACTGTTTTATTAATACGTTTACATAAACAAAATTTAATAAACCTCTACTTTAAGGACATCTCTCATTAACGGACAATAATTGAGTCACCATGGCTGTCCCCTATTTAGAGGTTTCACTGTATATATATATATATATATATATATATATATATATATATATATATATTTTTAATTACCTTTCTATTAGTATAAGATTGAAATACAATAATTGTGTATATATATATATATATATATATATATATATATATATATATATATATATATATATATATACAATTATTGTATTTCAATCTTATACTAATAGAAAGGTAATTAAAAAAAAATATTTTTTATTAAAAAAAAAATAAATACTTTTTTATTCAAATATTCATAGTATAAAGAAAATTACCTATTTAAAGTACATAACATTATGAACCAAAACTGAAGATTAAAAAATTAAAAATTTAAATAATAAAAATAATTTAAAAAATAAAAAAAATATTAAAAATTTAAAAAATAATAAAATAATTAAATAGTCTTCTCGGCAGCGTCAACATAAATGTTGTCCGAAATGCTGGCCTCTCGCTGCAATACACGCATCACATCGCGTACTCGCAGATCGCACTGCATCTAAACATTGTTCTCCGGTGAGCTGGTTGCAAACCATTCTGATGCACTTGATGAGATCATCCCTTGTGCGGACGGGCTCTCGGTAGACATTTTCTTTCACGTATCCCCACACGGAGAAATCCAGTGGCATGAGGTCCGGAGACCGTGGAGGCCAAGGCACCGGCCCACCTCGTCCTATCCAGCGACCTGGGTAGTTGATGTCCAACCAGTCTCGCACAGCCCTTCCGTAATGTGCAGGACAACCATCGAGTTGAAACCAGTTCTCAAACCATCTTTCCAAGGGATATCTTCCTAGAGTGCCCGTAAGTTATTCTCGAGGAATAGATAATAACTTTCAGCATTAAGTCAAGCAGGTAAAAATACGGGACCTATTATGCCATTATTTCAAAGACCGACCCACACGTTTACAGAAAACTCTTGCTGTTAGTGAAATTCTCTAACAGCGCGGGGATTTTCTTGTGCCCAAAGGTGGTAGTTTCTTTGATTGAATATGCCCGCACTTGTAAAAGTTGCTTCGTCCGTCCAGATTACTTTCGAACTTAAGTTTACATCGTTTTGCAATTGTTCTTTGTACCAATTACAAAAACTTAATCGGCGGGAATAATCAGCGGGTTTTAAATTTCGTACCTTTTGTACATGGTAAGCATGCCTGCGGTCAGCCCTTAATGAGCGCCAAATGGTTACCCTTGGTATGCCAAGAACTGAAGCAGCTCTCCGAACGCTTGTACCAGGGTTGGTATTGAAGTGCCGCAGTATCCTCTCCCTCCGCCTCAGGTCGGCTTCCATCGGAGCTTGCGTACGGTTTCCACCACGATTACATGAGAAGGACCCAGTCTCTCGAAGCCTTCTGAAAGTGCTGGTAAAAACACCTCTGTGTGGGGTTTCTCGGTCAGGAAACCGTCTGCGATATTCCCGAACTGCCTGACGTGCATTGCCATCGCAGAATCCGTAGACGTAGACTATGTCTGTGTATTCAGCGTTGGTAAATCTAGCCATATTTGTTGACTTCACTGAACAATACTAGCAACACCATTAATGTGAGAATGCAAGGCTGGATTCCCCAAAAAAGGATTAAAATGATAGTATAATGGCTAACATTTTAATCCTTTCTTTTTAAGTATAAACACTCAATCTAGATGTTTTATTGATAACGAAAGCGTGAGAATATTCATCTTTTCTCAATTTACTCCTCTTAAATTAAGAAATTAAGCTTACTCAAAAAGCCAGTATATTTTTTTAATTTAAATCATTATTGAAAATAAAAGAAAAAAAAAATTAAAATAGCTGCTAGGTTCTTTTTCTTCACTTAGTGAGGAAGAGTGCTGTATTTTAAGGTTTTTTTTTTTAAATGAAGGAGCTCTTCCGTGTTTGTAGTTCTTCATTATTTTTTCCCGACCTTTCGAGCTATTGGCTCATCCACTGGGGTTATCTACACTACATACAGTACATTAATCTTTTACGCCTTATTATGATATCCATGTATGTTTTACAATTTTTTTTTATATATTGGCGTTGCAATTACCTTATCTTTAGTTACTTCATTTTCACATTAGCCATTTGTTAACTTTTTTATTTTTTAGCAGTATATGAATACTTTTGTCTTAATTACATTTTATGGCCTATTTCACTACCTTTTGATTTCATTGTCACATTTTAACTATTGCTTATATGTGGACTTTGGTAATTGCATTGATTAGTCTCTCTCATCCTGTTCTCTGTGTTTGTTGATGTTTTGGTTCTGTTTCTATTATTTTTTCATATGTGTTTCAATTTTTTTATTATTTTTTTTTTATTTTTTTATTAAATCTTATAAATAGAGCAATCACATTAACAGCTACAGAACATTAAAAAACATTAAAATCCAAATATACCAAATTTTAGAAGAAAACCTCTATCCAAAAAAACTAATAAATAAAATATGGTACAACATAAATAATAATAATATGATAATAGAACAAAATAAAACCAACTCAAAAAACAACACTAAAATTAAAAACAGAGAACCAAAACATAATACCAATCCACCAAAAATATACGAAAACAAAGAAATAGATAAACCAAACCAAAAATTAATTACAGATTTCTACACAGATAAAAATAGAAGAAGCAATCCATATAACAAAAAACATAGAAAACACAATAAACTACAAAACAGACACCAAACACCTTAACAACCACTATGCACATATAATAAAAAAATTGAAACACATATGAAAAAATAATAGAAACAGAACCAAAACATCAACAAACACAGAGAACAGGATAAGAGAGACTAATCAATGCAATTACCAAAGTCCACATATAAGCAATAGTTAAAATGTGACAATGAAATCAAAAGATAGTGAAATATGCCAAAAAATGTAATTAAGACAAAAGTACAGATTTCTACACAGATAAACAAGAAGAAAAAAATAAAAGGATAGATAATGATAATTATAATAAAACAAATAATAAATACTACAAAATTCAATACATACTACAATTAACAGATAAAATAAAAAAGGCATTCAACGCATACGATCACCATAACATAAAACTAGGTATGTACAATAGAAACATATTACAAAACTACAGAAGCAATATGAAAGACAAAATAGAAAAACTGGAAAAACAAAACATAATATATGAAATAGAATGTAAAAACTGCAATAAAAAATACATAGGAGAAACATCTAAAAAACTAAAAACAAGAATAACACAGCACAAAAATAATTGCAAACATATAAAAAACATAAAAGCAACAGCATTATCTGAACACACTATAAAAAACAACCATATCTTCGATTTCGATAACACTAAAATTCTAAGCACAGTACAAAACACAAAAAACAGAAAAATATAAGAAGCAATCCATATAACAAAAAACAGAAAACACAATAAACTACAAAACAGACACCAAACACCTTAACAACCACTACACACCTATAATAAAAAAATTGAAACACATATGAAAAAATAATAGAAACAGAACCAAAACATGAACAAACACAGAGAACAGGATGAGAGAGACTAATCAATGCAATTACCAAAGTCCACATATAAGCAATAGTTAAAATGTGACAATGAAATCAAAAGACAGTGAAATAGGCCATAAAATGTAATTAAGACAAAAGTATTCATATACTGCTAAAAAATAAAAAAGTTGACAAATGGCTAATGTGAAAATGAAGTAACTAAAGATAAGGTAATTGTAATGCCAATATATAAAAAAAAATTGTAAAACATACATCATAATAAGGCGTAAAAGATTAATGTACTGTATGTAGTGTAGATAACCCCAGAGGATGAGCTAATAGCTCGAAACGTCGGGAAAAAAATAATAAAGAACTACAAACACGGAAGAGCTCCTTCATTTAAAAAAAATCTTAAAATTAAAATACACTTTTTGCACTATTTTTAGGTTTTTGTGATTTTCTCAAAAACAAAGTGAAAACGAGGCATATACCTGAGGAATTTCTTTCTTAGTTTTTCGATCCTCTATCGATCCCTGAAGTTTTGCCGTCTGGTTTGGGGACACCCTGTATATATATACATACATATATATATATATATATATATATATATATATATATATATACTGAGGAAATTCCCAGCCTCGGTTTTTGGCTGTCATATCTTTCTAAGTGGCCCAAAGTCCTGGAGATCTCAGGTATTCAACCTCTGAACCCTTGATTGACCCTTATGAGGTGGGGAAGGGTTCGGAGGATGAATACCTGAGATCTCCAGGACTTTGGGCCACTTAGAAAGATATGACAGCCAAAAACCGAGGCTGGGAATTTCCTCAGTGCGCCCACTCAAAATTATTAATTTTGAGTGTAGTTCGCACGATTAGTTAATTAAGTGATTTACATAACCTCAAAAGTACTCAACATGTGTCACAATGGCTATTGTGTTGTAAGTTTAAATTATTCTTATTCATTTATTATAAAATCGATAATTATTTTTTTTTTATCGAATGTTGTAAATGGTAAAAAAAAATTCGGTGAAAGTTAGATTTTTACTACAATTGGGCAAATTTTATGTATTAACTTATAAGAGCTCTAACTTCCACAGAATTTTTTTTCACCATTTCTAACAATATATTATTGATATAATTAAGAAAAATAAAATTTTTCGCTTTTGTAAAACAGTCTAATATTTACATGTATATGTATATGTTTGTGTGTACAATCAAAGATTAAATAATATTAATTATTCATGATCTTAAGTTGAATAATTAAGTTATAATTATAGGACGGCCCCATGGTTAGCTCAGTGGTAAGAGTGCTGCAACGTAAATACAGAGGACCTAGGTTCGATTCCCGGCTGTAGTCGAATCTTTTATCTTCCAATTAATTAGTTCAAAGATTAAATATATTATTACTATCTTTTTCGTCATTAAGTAATTCAATTAGTTCTATTTATGTGTTTTTTTGTTCAGTGAAAAATGCCAATAAAATGCAAAGGGGTTAATTTGCCTTAATATTACCTTCTAGATCTACTTATTAAAGTAGATCTAGAAGCATGCGAAATAGAAGAGCCCAAAGAACCGCAAACAAAATACTGATGCGCGTGTGAGCATGGCGCAATTGCCTCAAGAACAATCAGAAGATACACAAGCTGAAGGCAATGAAGTAATAAGATTAAAACAATGACAATCACGCCATTTCACAGTCAATTGATGCAGAACAAATGACCGAAAACGCCAACAGGTAGATCGAGCATTTATATCAAATTCATTCCTGTGTCTAGCATTCCAGTATGAGTCCGATATTGAATATTATGCTTATTCAAACGATGTATTTGATGCTAAGGACAAGTAATGCCCGCATTGTCATGCTCTCAAATTCAAAAATGAGCCAGCCGGGATGTGCAACTACCTGAAATTGAAAGACCACCTGAAACATTGAACGGTTTACTTATCGGCACGGATCCAGATTGTCACGTGGTCTCGAAGTCAATTCGAATATTCAATTCATGCTTTCAAATTACATCGTTCGGAGCAATAGAAATAGTTTGAATACTAATGCAAATGGTCAACAATACAATTCTATATTCAAAATCAGAGGCCAAGTTTATCATAAAATGGGCTCATTGCTGCCAATGTCAAACGAACCACATAAATTTTTTCAGATCTACTTTATGGGCGGCGAGGATTCTTCTTCTTGCTAACTTGCCAATCGCATGAATGCACGTTGTGACTACAATAGCCTTGATTCATTTTTTTTCAGAAGCGTCGTCACACAAGCACAAATTACAAAGCGATAATCACGCTATTGTCATTAATCCTGATAAAACACCGGCTGGAGAGCACCTGTTGTTGACGACGTTGCTGGAATCATGGTTGGCCATCGTACAGGTGCACGAGAAATTGAAATTCATAGAAGAAATAATAATCTTCAGTTCATTGCTGATACACACCGTTCATATGACGCTCTCCAATATCTGCTAATGTTCTGAAAGGGACAAGACGGATATTGCCGATATTGTCATTCCACGTTCAACATACGCTGATTATCTCTTTATCAGTTTTATGGTTTACAGGGTTATTTTTTAAATGTTATCAGTTCTGTAAAATATTCATTTATTGTCATCCTCTAGCATAGATACTCACATATTTGTTTTCTTTTAGCCCTAATGAAGATCCACAAGTTGGATTGAAACGTTGGCTTTCGAAAATAAATTTTTTTTCAAACTGAAAATCCTGATCATCATTTAACCTATCGTAAAATGTAAAGTATTAAAGAAGTTCAATTAGAATGGGTTGTTTTAACAATACAAACATATAAAAATGTGTTGATATATGTCAGCACCATAAAGCTTGCAGTAATCGCGCAAAATAATTCTGGATTTTACTTTATATTATATCTATAAAGCCCAATTCAGTAGTAATCCGCGGAAGGTACATTCAATAGCTTAAAGATATAACACTAAAATAACAATAACTTTATTAAATACAAAAAAAACATAAATAAATGAAACTAATAAAGAAATAAGTTATACAAATAACTAAGAACGCCAATAGAAAACTTATTTACAGCAAGTACCACAATAATGACTATATATACAATCTTTAAAACTATGTGCATGCCCAGACAACTATACAAACATTGTTAAATACTGTTAGGCTAGTAATACTGCTAGGATTTGTTATATTAATAACTACTGTATCATAGACTAAATCAAAACAACTAAAAGTACATGTACATGCAGTGCAAGTTCAGCAAGAACTTAAGACTCCACTAAAACCTCCATTTTTTTTTTCTCAGGCTTGGAGCCCAAAAAGGTTGGACAGCTTTCATTATCATAGAGCCATAACATATTTAAGCAATTAACTTTAGTAAAAGCAAAGAGCAAATTCCCATCAATGCAAATTATTATTTACATAAAATCATTAATTTCATATAATTTTTATTATTAAAAATTAAACGATCTTAAATATCAGTTAAATAAATAATTATATATTTAATTAAAGAAATTAAATCAGGATAGTTTTTAAAAATACATCAGTATAACAATGTTATGATAAATGATGGCGCTGTAAAGCCCGCTGGTATGAAATCATTTTGGGCTTTCAATTTATATTATAGCTATAAAATCCATTTTAGTAGTAATATGTGGATCTTTTATAAATATTTAAACAATTAAATTTAGTATAAACAAATTTAATATCAATTTAAATCAATATTACTTTCACTTACCTATATATGAAATATATAGTAAGTGGAAGTATTGCGATCGTGAAAAATTTCGACTTCCGGTTTTCAAGGGAAATACACGTTTTGGGGTCCCCTGAGTCCAAATGACCAAGTCCCACGAAATGGTCTGTGTGTGTGTGTGTGTGTGTGTGTGTGTGTGTGTGTGTGTGTGTGTGTGTGTGTGAACAGACTAGCTCAAAAACTATAAGCCGTGCGAATCTGAAATTGGGTATTTAGTGTATGTATATGCCCGTGATATGACAGCGAAAATTTCATCAAAATTGCTCAAAGGGAAATGGTACTTTATTTAATAACTTTTTAAGTTTTTTTCGATTTTCTCAAAAACGGCTCTAACGATTTTGATTAAACTGAGTATTTGATCTATTTATATGCCCGAGATATGACTGTATAAATTTCATTAAAATTGATCAACTGGAGGGGGGACTTTACTTGATAAATTTTGTATCATTTTCACGTGGTTTTTTTATTTACTCAAAATCGGCTTTAACGATTTTGATCAAACTGGGTATTTGATGTATGTATATGCCCGAGATGTGACTGTAAAAATTTTATCAAAATTGATGTACCGGAGGGGGGACTTTATTTAGTAAATTTTGCATCACTTTCAGGTGTTTTTTTTATTTACTCAAAAACGGCTTTAACGATTTTGATCAAACTGGGTATTTGATGTATGTGTGTGCCAAAGATGCGATGGTCAACATTACATCAAAATTGATCAACTGGAGGGGGGACTTCACTTAATAAATTTTGTATCATTTTCACGTGTTTTTTTTATTTACTCAAAAAAGGCCTTAACGATTTTGATCAAACTGGGTATTTGATGTATGTATATGCCAAAGATGTGATAGCCAACATTTCATCAAAATTGGTTTAACGGAGGGGGCACTTTATTTCATAACTTTTTAACCAATTTTTACCTTTTTTTCGATTTCAAAAACGGCTTTAACGATTTTCATCAAATTCGTGGTGTTTAATGAAAATTAGGTGTTCTTTAATATCAGGTAAGCTTTATCATTATTAAAATGTTCTGAGGGGGCTTAAATGGGGAAGGGACCTCTTTTGTTTTCCTATAAAGTACCTTTGTATTTGTTTATATGGAGAAATTATCTGTCTCTCGTTTTGCCTAAAAATAAGAAATGGCTAAATATGAGATATGATAAAAATGAAGGAAACATATAGAGGAGAAAAAAAGAAAAATATTCAGTCAACTCATAAAACTTGTTGAGCGCAAGCGGAGTACGCGTTTAATGACGGACCATCTTCATAATTAAAGCCGCTCTGTTCATTTGAGAAGTGGCAATTAACAAAACGCATTAATTTCTAATCTAAGTAAGTTGGTAAGTGAAAGTTGTGTGTTGCGCGTACGCACCAGATTTTTTACATAAGAAATCATTAATATCATCGACTAATGTATTATAAATATAAGTACTATTTTAAATATCAGTTAGTACACAATTATATAATAGGATACATAGGATAGTTCTTAAAAAATGTTTTTGGGTAAATGACGGTGCCGCACAGTGGGGCAAGTGAGGAAAAAAAACCAAAATCCAATGTTCATTTCTGGACTTAATGTTTATTGTTTTTTATTCTTTAACAGTCAACAAATAAAAAACAATTAGTTTCTTCCATACCAAAAATTTGGTTTAAATTGAAATTATAATTTTTGTTGTTGTTTTTTTGTTTAATTAGATTACTATTTTTTTTACATAAATATTTTGAGTTTGTTTTGGCACAGTTCATTGATCTATGTTTATAGCCATTATGTGCAAATATAGACGAACCACATTATAACAGTAACTGTCCAATAAAAACCATTATATAAGCGAAAATCTTTCACACAAAATAAATAATTTTAAGCTTAAATATAGACTAGGGCTTATCCTGGCTTAAGATGGCAGTTATTGATCAAGGATTGAAATGTATCAGAGAATATATTCCTCTGATTTCATTTGCCTTTTTTTGCCTGTTGGTTAGTTATTGTTATTTATGTGAAAAATTTCTTGGCGCACAGTGGACCCGAGAAGGAAAATTCATTAAAAAATCATTGAATCACATCCCCAAATACTTAAACAATCATGTTTTAATTTTTTTTTAATTTGAAATATAATATGGTTAGTGTAATACTCTCTGAAACTTGACAGCTACTTCAGCCTCCTCCCAAAGAAAGATAATAAAAGTGCATTTTTCCACTGCTCTAGCTGTTTTCATCCTGTCAAAACTGTTTTAATATCAGTATGAGGCGATTAAAGACTGGGGGTTTCAATGTTTTCCCATAAAAAGTTACAAGACATTAGCTGAAAAAAAAAAAATAAATGCTACCTTAACCCTCCAAGTATGATCTCATGTCCATATGATCACACCAAACATACCCCCACTCAAAAGGAGACCCTGCCTTCCCACCCTTATTTTTTTTACTTCTACCTCTGTATCCCTTTTCAATAAGATACCAGTGTTGATTTGTGACCAAAACGGTGACGATTAACGCGCCTTTTACATCAGAAGAACATTTTGAAATTTGACGAATTTTGAAAATGAAAATGGATTCTCACCAACAGTAAGTCTCATAATTTTGGTTATAATTGTTTTTAACGAGTAAGATTATAGAGTTATAATCTGTATAGTCTTATCATGCTATAATTTGAGTTTCATCAGAAAATAATAATCCCAATGGTTTTTATAGGGCCATAAGTATGAGTGTGATCATATGATCATGCTAGTCTTTACCTACGACATACTTTTTTAAATGGGTAATATAACAAATGGCGTAGGAAATTGGCGGCCCCATTGCCCGGTAATCATACCGCAATCAGCCACTGGTCCTCCAGGTTGGGGGAACAGTACACTGACACTCACCCAGTACACGTGAACAGAATACTAAACACTAAGATCACTTACAGTACATACCCTAGGACTATCTTCCCTAGGAAGCCGCCCCGGATGGGGGAGCAAGTCAGGAGGCTCCAAGGAGGCAGCCCCTCCACCTGACTCGGGGACAGTGGGCCAACAACTCACTTCTCCTAAATATTTCCATGTTACGAAGCTCTTAAGGAAAAGCCGGACTGTCTTTTTGAACGACCTAGGCAAGCTAAAGGAACCAATAAATGTTTAATGTTAGCTACCTGGAATGTAAGAGGATTGGCGCAGGCTGGGGCGAGTAGGAATCTGGAACGAGTTCTGCTCCAATATGGGGTGGACGTTGTAGCCCTTCAAGAAATTAGATGGAGTAGAAGTGAGGCGATGGATCTGGGATCATATATGATAATAAACAGTGGACATCAGAGGAATATATTAGGAACTGGTTTCATGATAAAGAGAACTTTGAAGCACTTACTACTGGGATATAAGATGATCTCAGAAAGAATGAGTACTATACGATTGAAAGGAAAATTTTTCAATACTTCAATCATAAGTGTGCATGCTCCACCAGACGACAGCGAAGAGGAAGAAAAGGACGAGTTCTACGATATCCTCTCCCAAGAGTATGACATGATACCGCATCATGATGTTAAAATAGTTATCGGTGATTTAAATGCCAAGATTGGAAAAGAAGAAGTTTTTATACCAACAATTGGTAAGTATAGTAAACATGAAATATCCGACGACAATGGCATTAGAATTATAGAATTTGCCAAAGGAAAAGGCATGGTGATTAGAAGTAGGCATTTTCCCCACAAAGAAATACACAAAGAAACATGGTTGTCTCCAGATGGAAAAACTAGAAATCAAATAGACCATGTTCTTATAGATTCTAGACACTGTTCCGGCATAACAGATGTGAGGAGCTATCGAGGGGCGGATGCAGACACAGATCATTTCTTGGTTAAAGTACCATACAGGCAAAGGATACAGAGAAGAATTCGTGTAAATGGAAAAAGAACCGACAGGTACCAAAGCG
This sequence comes from Aelia acuminata, assembly GCA_911387785.2. NCBI lineage: Eukaryota > Metazoa > Arthropoda > Insecta > Hemiptera > Pentatomidae > Aelia > Aelia acuminata. The sequence goes on along the minus strand of OU426980.1, from coordinate 72,927,169 downwards.
AAATTTTAAAAATACCTGAAAAAGCCAAAAGATTTAAAGAGATTGTACACGAGTCATTTATGAAGAGCCAGGATGGAAATTCGGAGATAAGCAGCGTCTGGGGAAGGATTAAATTATCTATAAAGAAAGGTGCTGAGGAGCTATTGAAAAACAAGATTAAACATAAAGGTTAAGAATGGTATGATGAGGAATGCGCGCAAGCAATTAAAAACAGGGAAGAGGCACGGTTGAGGTACCTAGCTGTGGGTACGAGAAGAAGCAAGGAAGATTATACCTCTATGAGAAAAATCGCTAAGAAGGTTTGTAGACAGAAAAAAAGGTGTTTTGAAAAAGGAAAGCTAAAAATACTTCAAAGTGATTATGATGCTAAGCTGACCAGAAAATTTTACAAAGGTGTAAAAGAATTTAAGAATGGTTCCAACCCCAAACGAACATGTACAAAAATAAAGTCGGTGATCTAATCAGCGACCCATTGAAAATTATGGAAACTTGGAGAGACTATTATAGCAACCTATTGAATGTCCAACCTTCAAAACCAAGCAATTCAGGGGTAAACTGTCACGTATTAGTACCTGATGGATGCTCCAACGATAATGATGTTGAACCTCCAGACTATGAAGATTTTAGAGAGGTTATAAGCGCCATAACCAATGTGGTTTTAGACCAGGGAGATCGACAATCGATCATATTTTCTCGATACGGCAAATGCTGGAAAAAACATACAAACACCAAATTGATTTACACCACCTCTTTATAGATTTTAAACAGGCATATGACAGTATAAATAGGAACGAGTTAATGAAAATAATGGCAAAATTAGGAGTCCCAAAAAAGTTGATCAGTTTAACAAGGATGACCCTAAACGAAAGTAGATCGTTAGTGAAGATAAATGGTCCTTTATCAGAAGATTTCGTGGTGAGAGACGGGCTTAAGCAAGGAGACCCATTATCTCCTACTCTCTTTAGCTTAGCATTAGAATATGCAATAAGAGCGATTCGCACATATCCAGGGGGCACCATTTACAATAGGATGACGCAACACCTGGCCTATGCTGATGATGTTGTAATAACAGCAAAAAATGTGTCAGCCTTAACAGGGGCTCTAGAAGAATTCGAAGCAGCTGCAAAACAAACTGGATTAGTAATCAATGAGCAGAAAACGGTATACATGCAGACACGGAGAAATTCGGATGGAACAGGCGAAAATATCACAGTAGGTGGTCACACTCTGAAAGTGGTCAAAACCTTTAAATACCTTGGCTCACTGATTACTGAAGGTAATGAAATGGCAGAAGAAATAAAAGCTAGACTATCAGCTGGAAATCGATGCTGCTTTGCCTTGAGAAAACTACTAAATTATAAAACATCTCTCTCGTAGGACCATGATCACACTCTATGAGAAGGTCATAAGACCTGTGGTCACGTATGGTTCCGAGACCTGGGTAGTATCCAAGGCCTCAGAAAGAAAACTGCTTGCGTGGGAGAGAAGGGTTCTCCGCAGGATATATGGACCGGTAAGCGAACATGGAGAATGGAGGATTCGCTCTAATAAGGAGCTTTACCAGCTATATGATAAACCGGATCTGGCCTCAATAATAAGAGGAAGTCAAATCAGATGGTTGGGGCATGTTGCACGTTTGCCTCGAGATTCGATTCCCAGACGCCTGCTGGAGGATAGCCCTGGTGGTCGTCGCGGTAGAGGAAGACCACGCCTTAGGTGGCTGGACCAGGTGTAGGATATTTTGAAGAGGATGGGCATAAGAAGATGGAGGATGCTTGCCCGAGACAGATGAGAGTGGAGAAAGATCCAAAGAGAAGCCAGGGTCCTTGTAGGACTGTAGCGCTAATAAATAAATAAATATAACAAAATTTTGATTTTTTTTAAATCAAGCTAATTAATCTTAATTAATAACTGTTTTCTATCTGATTTTTTTAGATAAGTTGTTAACTTCATCAATTAAATTAATTATTGTTTATATTTATATATATATATATATATATATATATATATATATATATATATATATATATATATATTAAAAGTAGTTTATATTTATATTTAATTAAATTAGAAAAAATAAGTAATTTTCTTAAAGCCTAGATTTCTAAAATATATCAACAACTCAACAAATATATCAACTTACAAGTCTACCCTTTCAGGTAGCGATAAAACAGTTCACATATCTTTACAGGTAGCGAGCGGTAGAATTGTCCTTTTACTGTTTGCTCTAGGGTCACACCCCCAGTTCACTTCTCTCTTTTGCAATAATTTGGTACATATTGTGCCTCGCACAAATAATTATTTGACCCAAAAATAATTATCCCTCAACCAAAGGCAGTGAACAAATATAACCAGTACATGGGTGGATCTGATAGAATGGATGAGGACGTAAGTAGTTTGAGAATAGGTTTACAAAGAAAGAAAATAGTGGTGGCCCCTATTTACATGGCTGTTAGATGTAGCTATCAATAATGCATGGATTATCCCCAAAAACTCAGGATATCGGGTTGCATAACTGAAATTTCGCTAAGAAATTATGACATCTAGCCCGGTACAAAACGCCATTCAAGTCGAGAGCAGCATCGCAATCAAAGATAGGGCTGAATCAGCAAGTCCTGACAGATATACGATATGACAGAATCGACCATTTCGTGGTTGAAGGAAATCGGCGTTGAAGGAAAAAAATGATTTATTTTTGTTTACCAATAAAATTTATAAATTAAAATATAGTATAAAATATGTAGAAAAAGACTTTTTATCACAAAAAAAAACTAAAACTTCCTTTTTACATTCAACAAATCGCTGTGGGTAAGTCCTAGCATGATCATATGAACCTGGCTAATTATTAGCAAACGGTAAGTCCGATATTTTTTTAAACATTTTTCCTGAATTTCTGCATGTTCATTGACAAAAAAAAAAATCATACTAAATCTCATTTTTTAAGAAAAAAATATTGCTCGTCCTTGAAGGTTTAAAGGAAATTGAAATTAAAATTGAGTTAAATCAAAGTAAAATAAGCTAAATTAAGTTAAAATTAAGTTCAATAATTTTTTTAATTATTTAAAATATCTGTTTTTAAGTTGACTTAGTAATTTTATATATATATATATATATATGTAAATAAGATAATTAAATTTAGTTGCAATCTTAGAGTAATTTTCCATCTTTAATCGAATGGAACAATTTCCATCTCGATAGGACAAACCGTTCTCGAGATAAGGAGTTTTTTCCTGCTTTTATGCCGTTTTGCCCAACTGTGTAGAGGTGCAAGGGGGGAGGCTAAAAGAATAGGAGCTTCAATTGTTGGATTTGGTGCGGTGCGAGGTGTGATGTGACGGCATGGCCAGCCCCATTGGGAACGCTGTTCATTTGTTTTTGCTTGGTGTGGGGTAGTGCGAAGGGCGAATGCTTATCAGTTTCTATAGCGAATTCTTATCAGTTCTATTGGCTTTGTCTGTTCCTTACTGGTAATAAGTCCATATTGTTGGTTTCTTCACCCATAGCTGCCCCACTTTAATTTTTGTTTTCTACAGTTTATAATCACACTATGTTTATGAGGAAAATGTTTTGGATCTCAGTCTCTACTACTATTTATTTTATTTTCTATATTACATACGTTTCGACCTCCTGGGCCGTCCTCAGTGTGTCTGAAATTACATGAATCCAATGTTATAACTAGTCAACTTTTTTAAAAATTGATTATGAATAGGATAAGGAGATAATACAGCTTAAAATAATTGCTGCATCATACTACATTTCATATTATAATCAGATTACTGCCTTGTTTTTATTATTATTCGGCACTACAACCCGCTAACGAGTCATGGCCTCCTTGATCAGCTTTCACCAGTTGTCCCATTGTTGTGCAGCCGCCTTCCAGTTTCGAATTCCGAGGAGAGATCTAGCATCATAGGCCACGCTGTCCTCCCATCTCAGTCTTGGCCGTCCAAGTCGTCTAGTTCCGTGGAGTGCGTCGGTGAGTGTCTTCTTCGGGATTTCTGAATCATCCATACGGGACACATTGCCGGCCCACCGCAGCATTCCAAGTTTGATTACTTTACCCACATCAGGCCCATTCATCAGGTCATACAATTCCTGGTTTGTACGCCTTCGCCATTCATTCCCAACTTGGATTCCTCCATAAATGCAGCGTAGGATACCCCTTTCAAATATCTGCAACGCTTGCATATCGACATTCGTTATTGTCCAAGCTTCAGACCCATAAGTAAGGACAGGGCGTATTAGTACCTTGTAGAGAACCAGCTTTTTTTTCCTGGACAGAAGGTTGCTTCTCAGCTGAGGTCTTAAGCTAAAAAAACATTTATTAGCAGCAGTGATCCGGCTTCTTATTTCGGCAGTATTATCTTTATCTGTGTTCACCTGTGTTCCCAGGTATGTGAACTCATTCACCTTCTCAAATTTGAAACTGCCGAACAGCACTCTTTCCCCAGGATCTACTCGTTGTCCAGTAACCATATACTTGGTTTGCTCTCATTCACAATCAGCCCTAGGGTTCTTGCATTGGATTCTAGCTCAAGGAATGCTTCCTCTACAGATCTTTTCGACCTTCCAACAATGTCAAGATTGTCTGCGAAGGCTAAGATTTGGACCGTTCGGTTCATGATTGTAGAGTTAGTCTGTATATTTGAAGTTCTGACAGCCTTCTCCAGGGCTAGATTAAATAAAAGGCAGGCTAAAGCATCTCCTTGCCTGACACCCACTGTGACCGAAAATTCCTCCGAGTACTCTGCCCTAATCCGCACTTGACTTCTACCTCCATCCATTGTAGCCCGGCACAGTCTTATCAGTTTATTGGGCACGTTGCATTCATTCATCGCCTTGTACAGTTCTTCTCTATTGATTGTATCATAAGCATTTTTAAAATCAATAAACAGATGATGGTTCTGTATTTTATACTTCCTTCCCTTTTCAAGTATTTGCCTCAGCGTGAATATTTGGTCAATTGTTGACTTTCTTTTCCGGAATCCACACTGGTACAAACCTAAGGCTTGTTCTGCGTAAGGAAGTAACCTCCCAAATAGGATGTTAGATAGAATTTTATATGTTACGGGCAACAATGAAATTCCCCGGTAGTTGGTGCATTCAAGGGCATACCCTTTCTTATGAATTGGACATATCACTGATTGGTGCCATGCTTTTGGTAATCTTTTCTCTTCCCAAATACATATTAGAATCTCCTGCATGGCTTTAGTCAACTCAGAGCCTCCTTTCTTAAACAATTCTGGGTTGAGACCATCGTAGCCTGCCGCACTATTAGCCCTCAATTTCTGTATGGCTGCTTGCACTTCGTCCTCATCTGGTGGTTCAGTATCATTCCCTGTAGAATCTTCCAGATTTTCAACTGAGGCATCATTAGGAGCATTGGGATTAAGTAGCTCCAGGAAGTGGTCTTTCCACCTTTTTAGCATATCAGTTTTTCCACTGAGCATCGTGGAGCAGTTTTTCCCATCTCAGGCTTTACAAGCTGATGGACCTGGCTTATAAGGTTTTCTACAAAAATTCACCTTTCTGTAGAGCTTTCTAGGATCATTTGAGTTTCTCAGCTCTTCAATTTTTTCCATTTCTTTTCTCTTTGATGCTCTCTTCTTTTTCCGGTGGAGAGACTTTTCTTCTCTTCTCTTCTTCCGGTATTCCTCTACCGTTCTCCTTGTTTGCCTCCGATTCATTTGGTTGTAAGCTGTATTCTTGGCATCTGTGAAAGCCTGAAACTCGCTATCAAACCAAGGTACAGTCCTGACCTTTTATTCCCAGCTGAGAACTTCTGCACTTTTGGCTATGGCGTCCGCTATCTGGTTCCATCTGGAATCCAAATCACTTTCTGTAGGAAGTTCAAGGTTGCGTATTCTGGAGTCAAGTGCAGCTTGATAGGTAAAACTTATGCCATCATCTTTTAATTTACGTGTGTCAAATCTACGAACTTTTTCGGTCACCCGGCTTTTAGCTAGAGATATGCGGCCTCGGATGAGAGCCACTACGAAGTAGTGGTCAGAGTCGATATTGGCTTCCCTAAACGTTCGGACATCCATTAAATTTGTATTGCACTTTCCACTTATCATAAAATGGTCAATTTGATTGACCGTCATTCTGTCGGGAGAGATCCACGTCCCTTTGTGTATTGGTTTATGAGGGAATGTTGTACTCCCAATGATCATTTCTTTACCCGCTGCATATCTTAACTGTCTTTGACCATTTTCATTACTGACTTCATTAGTACAGGAGCCAGATGCAAAAAATCTCACCCATAGAACATACACCTACAAATTTAAGCATAGTTAGAAACAACAGAGTTAAGTGCGAAACCGACCGTCTGGCAGCGATAAAGTTCTTACTAATGCCTTAAAAATAATTTGAATAATGAACTTTTTTAAAAAAATTCACCCATAAAACATACGGCTGGAATATGGCTTAATCCTTAGGTTTTATATCTATAGAAAGGGAAAAATCATCTGGCAGCGATAAAACTCTTACTAGTGCCTGCCAGACGCGTGCGAGTAAAAACTCCCCCATAAAACATACGATTCATTCTTGTGACAATTGATTCAAAAAGGTTCCTAAACACGAAATTTGATCGTCTGGCTGGTTAAAAATTCTTACCAATACCCGTCAGACGCGTTTATAAGTCAAAAAATCGTTCCGATTCAGGTGAACATTTGCGTTATTTTTCCATTAAAAAAATAACTTCCTGTATGATCATTGATCAGTCAATGTGAATATATAAATGTAATGTTTTAAGCATATTCTTTGTAGTATTTACGTCACCTTTTAAGAGTTTATTTTTTATTGATTCACCATATTTTTTTAGAATTTATGTTTAAAGTGTTTAATTATAAGTACTTCTTTGAGTAGATTTAATGTAAAAATTTTCATTCTGCCATAAAAAGAAATATTGTTCTAAAAATATTAAAAAACAAACTATAATATTATGAAACATGAAAAACTGGAATCATTCACCTTATTATTATGCAAACCTTATTATAAAATACAAAGAACCGAAATAAAACAATGATCGTTATATACATTAATACATATTATATACATCGTTATAAACATATTAAAATATTGGATATAGAAATGAAATTAGAAGAAAATCAAATTATAATATTCGCCATCTATCGAAATCGACATAAATGCATTATGAGAAAAGTGTGAAGGACCAAATGTCTAAAGCACAGCATGCATTTTACGCATTCTCTTGTTGCAATTTTAAAGGGCAGGAATTTGTTATTTAAAAATTCAAAGCTCTAAGGAATTTCCTACATCATGTCCAATGAGTATTCTATCTTAAATTGATCGAAAAGGTATAGAACAGTTTATCTGCCCTTTTTATGGTGATAACTGCTTCTCTTTTGATTAAACAAGATTATTATACAAAAGAGCATATGAATTGAAAGGAGTGTGTTCATCATTAAAGTTACAAAAAAGAGTTGATATAACAGCGTACCCATAATGTTACTCAGTTCTTCTTAAAAAAATCAAATGAAAAATGTACATTGAATAAGTTTGGTGCAACATCAATAAGTCGTTTTCCCCCCAACAAAACACTGAGGACTTAGGCATATTAAAAAAATGCACTGCATATCACAAACGGATAAAGAAATGAAATTAGCATGACTGAACATCAAAATATAAACAAATTAAAATTAATAAATTGCACTCCTTTTCACATACGGATTGAAATGAAATGAAATCACAAAGAAATGAATGTCAAAATAAATATTCGAAAATTTCATCACCAAATTACCGATTTTGGTACATTACATGTTCTTGATTCTCTTTTGGGCGCATAGGATTATAAGCAAAGAGGTCCTGGATGTCTTGAGAAGAAAAAGCGTGCAATGCAGGCTGCACTTTTGAAATTTGGACTCACTTTTCACACATTTGTGTTAATTACGATTGATGGCGAATATTTATGTTGACTTTCTTCTAATTTCATTTCTTTATCCAATTTTTTTTATGCCTAAGTCCTAATAAAGGAGAGAAGCGCAATATATGACCAAAAGCGGTCACCCAGCCTCTCCTCCCCAACTCCTCTCTCACCTTCAAGTGGTGGACCCTGTCAAGCCGAGCAACCCAGTCCGAGGTGGTGGTAACCAATCCCTGCGGAGGGCTGGGTAGGTGAACAGACGAGGTCCGGAGGTAACCCGGGGTCAGGCCTGCCAGGTTAGTGAATGCCTGCAGCAGGGCATTCACAGACAGAATGGCGGCGGATGAACCTAGTCTACCAGGTCAATGGCAGCTTCCTCAAGCCGAGTTAAGGCCTATTTACACACATCAGTGACGGCACAGTGGCGGAACCTGTCAGTGATTCAACTTCCTGTAATCTCTCAGTTTGTTCGATTCACACACAACCGTAACGCCACCGGCACCACTCAGTACTTTTTTTCAGTTGTTCATCAATTACCTACATTGTTGTTCAATAAGAGGAGGAACAACTAGTTAGGAAACAGTGGGTTCAACAGGCTTGGAGAAAAAGACAAACAGAAGGAGAATTTGCAACACTCTATAAGGAATTGATGCAACTAAAGAATGTTTAAATTAAAAGCCCTCTTGAGGAATAAATAAAGGAAAAATCCGTTTGCAATTTTTTTTTTTAACATCTTGTGTTCTAATTGGTTTTCTAAGACCGGGTAAATGCTGCGGTTGAATGTCGGACATTAGTTAAATATTTTTCGACCTAGTATTACCGAAACATTATTTCATTGAAATCGGCTCTCCCATGTCCGAAGGGTTTAAGTCCTTCACAATATTGAAGGCTAATATTTTTGTAACCGGATATAGAACTTTCTTGAAAATTATACATTTTAATAAATTCTTAGCTTGACCGTGAAACATTATTGATATTTTGCTTTTATTTGTTACTAGCTGTATACCCCAGTTTCACCCGGAGAATTTCAATTTTTAAATCTATAAACTGAGACTTTTATCGACTCAAACGGTCGATTTTGTAAAAACCAATGTAAAGCGAGATCAAAACGATTATTATAACAATAAAGAATATATCCAGTGATTGGCTGAAGTTATGCAATTTTAATATGGACAGGTGTTCGCACCTGGTCTGAAAGAAGCACTGAGCGAAATTTGGAGAATTTAGGAAAAACGGTATGGATTTCTATACAGAACAAACAGAATTTCACCTTTATATGCATAGATTATAGCTGTGTATCTCGGTTCCACCCGGAGAATTTCATTTCATCAGTGTGACTAAAAATGCCAAGTTTTTATTTTTTCTGAACATTAGTATTTAAGTAAAAAATCCTAGAAGAGCAATTTGCATGGGACATTTGGAATATCAAACGCTACATATCTTACTATACTATTAATAAAATTTGTCCTAGAATGAGGAATCTTGTACCATATTTTACTTTCACTTACCTATATATGAAATATATAGTAAGTGGAAGTATTGCGATCGTGAAAAATTTCGACTTCCGGTTTTCAACGGAAATACACGTTTTGGGGTCCCCTGAGTCGAAATGACCAAGTCCCGCGAAATGGTCTGTGTGTGTGTCTGTGTGTCTGTGTGTGTGTGTGTGTGAACAGACTAGCTCAAAAACTATAAACCGTGCGATCCTGAAATTGGGTATTTAGTGTAAGTATATGCCCGCGATGTGACAGCATAAATTTCATCAAAATTACTTAAAGGGAGGGGGTACTTTACTTAATAACTTTTTAGGTTTTTTTCGATTTTCTCAAAAACGGCTCTAACGATTTTGATTAAACTGAGTATTTGATCTATTTATATGCCCGAGATATGACTAAAAATTTCATCAAAATTGATTAACCGGAGGGGGGACTTTATTTAATAAATTTTGTAACATTTTCACGTGTTTTTTTTATTTACTCAAAAAAGGCTTTAACGATTTGATCAAACTGGGTATTTGGTGTATGCATAAGCCAAAGATGTGATAGCCAACATTTCACCAAAATTGACCAACCGGAGGGGGGACTTTACTTAATAAATTTTGTATCTTTTTCACGTGTGTTTTTTTTTATTCAAAAACGGCTTTAACTATTTTGATCAAACTGGGTATTTGATGTATGTATATGCCAAAGATGTGATAGCCAACATTTCATCAAAATTGGTCTAACGAAGGGGACCACAACAACGCATTAATTTCTAATCTAAGTAAGTTGGTAAGTGAAAGTTGTGTGTTGCGTGCACGCACCAGATTTTTTTATTTATAATTGCAAGGGCTTTAATTTAGCATATAACTAGTTTGCAGTACTTCAAAGTTTAACTTTTTTTTTAAACAAATAATTATTTTATAAACAATCCAAAATAGGATTTTAAAATATATACATTATTCAGATTGGTACAATGAAAATTTTTAATCTTTCTAGGACAAATAGTATTTGAGCTTTGTGCGTTTACATGTTTTAAAAATTGCAATTCTTCGATTTTAATCAATACAAAACAATGGTAATATAGTTTATAAGAAATATGAAATATAAATAATAATTTATGTTAGTTATTTTACAAGCTAGTATTGACTCATTTTAAAAATTCATAAAGATCTGCATGAATCAAAGACCCATTGGGCTTGTTTGTAAATCTAAACATTATAATGATATAGAATTTTGGTTATAGAATGTGATTACGTTAAATTGAATTTTTTTTTTATAAATAAATTAGTTCAGTATTATGTATAACTATAAACAACCTTAAAGAAATTAGACGAATAAAAATTTGTGTTTCCTCTCCAATTTTATCCCAAATAGTGTTTTTGAATTCAGTGTCCATGTACCTTGGGTTTGCCAGATCGTACAGCACAGGATACAAACGCACCAATTGAATGAGTTTTTCGTCATTCATCTTATTTTAATGAAAATCACTGTATGAATCCGTCAGTGAAAAAATAAAAATATCGGTGAGGACTAACCTGAAATATCACCGATGGATCACTGACGGGGCACTGCCTCACTGATACGGTACTGTGCCTGTAGTGTGGAAACAGACTAATCTGAAATACATGGAAGAATATCTTAAAATAAGCCGGACGGATTATTTGCCGTTGCCGTCACTGATGTGTGTGAATAGGCCTTTAGTAGGACTACTGCGAAGGGGTAGGGAACACTCGGTAGCCGAGGTGAAGGCAATTCCTTAGGGGTTGTGGACCCTGAATTCAAGCCTCCTGGCACTCCAGGTTGGGGGTTGAGTGGAGGTGTCACGAGCCTTCACATATAGAAACAAAATCGTGGAGTTGCCTAATCAGCAACACCAGTCAATAGTATGAAAGGTAAAGACCAAATATTAAACTACCCCATACGGGCCCATTCGGATTTGGGGGGGTCCCCGTCAATACCTGCTCATATTCCTTATAAAAACCACACGAGGAGAAAAAGAATCAGTAGACGACACACCGACTTCAAAATCGGACGGTGGAACGTACTGGGTTTGTACAGGCCTGGAGTACTCAACTTGCTCCTCGATCAACTAGACATATATGCAATAGATCTGGCTGCGATTCAGGAGATTCAATGGATAGAAAGTGGAAAAATGTGCAAATTTTTAATATGCCTAAGTCCTCAGTGTTTTGTTGGGGGGAAAACGACTTATTGATGTTGCACCAAACTTATTCAATGTACATTTTTCATTTGATTTTTTTAAGAAGAACTGAGTAACATTATGGGTACGCTGTTATATCAACTCTTTTTTGTAACTTTAATGATGAACACACTCCTTTCAATTCATATGCTCTTTTGTATAATAATCTTGTTTAATCAAAAGAGAAGCAGTTATCACCATAAAAAGGGCAGATAAACTGTTCTATACCTTTTCGATCAATTTAAGATAGAATACTCATTGAACATGATGTAGGAAATTCCTTAGAGCTTTGAATTTTTAAATAACAAATTCCTGCCCTTTAAAATTGCAACAAGAGAATGCGTAAAATGCATGCTGTGCTTTAGACATTTGGTCCTTCACACTTTTCTCATAATGCATTTATGTCGATTTCGATAGACGGCGAATATTATAATTTGATTTTCTTCTAATTTCATTTCTACGATTATTGGTTCTTTGTATTTTATAATAAGGTTTGTATAATAATAAGGTGATTGATTCTGGTTTTTCATGTTTCATAATAAAATAGTTTGTTTTTTAATATTTTTAGAACAATATTTCTTTTTATGGCAGAATGAAAATTTTTACATTAAATCTACTCAAAGAAGTACTTATAATTAAACACTTTAAACATAAATTCTAAAAAAATATGGTGAATCAATAAAAAATAAACTCTTAAAAGGTGACGTAAATACTACAAAGAATTTGCTTAAAACATTACATTTATATATTCACATTGACTGATCAATGTTCGTACAGGAAGTTATTGAGAAGTTGGAACAAATAAAAAAAACATCGACTGGACAATAACCCCTCGTCGTCCCAAGAAATAATGCTTGGTAGTATGCATTTGCTGCTTTTAAACTCCGATATAAATAATTAGCGTCGATAGTAATAATTATTTTTGCTAAATATGAATGTTAGGACGCTAAAAACAATTTCTAAGAACATTTAGAAATGCTGATAAATAAAAATTAAATGGAAAAATAACGCAAATGTTCACCTGAATCGGAACGATTTTTTGACTTATAAACGCGTCTGACTTCTTCAGGGCCAATACAAGAATCATTCTTGTATTGGCCCTGAAGAAGCCCACAGCAAGATGGGTGAAAGCTTGGCAGTTGAAAAACCTGTTTCATGGTCCAACCTTGAAGAAGAAATGCTTACAATACAATAACTTTGACGGAACCATAAAAAAGTGTTTCATTTTTCAGAAAACTACAGCGATATTATATTCTACTGATATTATATATCGTTATTTAAATCTATTTTTTGAAAATTTATTTAAGGTATTGGATAAGATTTGTTCCAGCAAGCACTTAAAACACGTCAATAACTAACAGACTGCTCTTGTTCTCCCTGATTCTTTTGATTCTGGATTTGATTGGTTGGTTTTTGATTCAACGAGCATTAAAACAGTATTGAGTATTGCTTATTCGTGTTTTATGTTTCGGACGCGACGTTTCAGGACAAAATTTTACTTTTAGTGGCTGATGATATGATAAATGCAGTCCAACATTTGAAGGTATTTTACCAGAATTGGCCTACGTGACTTGCGTAGCCCATGGATTAAACCGGTTTGCAGAAAAAAATCGAGAAATATTCGCTGGAGAAAATAAATTGATTAATAACGGAAAAAAAGGTTTTCTTAAAGCTCCTCACCGCGTGTGCCAATATAAAAGTGTAAGGGATTGTCCACTTCCACCTAAAGTTGTGATCACACGATTGGGAACTTGGCTTAAAGCCGCATTGATCTTTTCTGAAAAATTTTTAAAGTGTAAAGAATTAGTATTTCAATTGGATGAAAATGTACAATCAATTATCAAATTAAAAACAATTTTGATGAGTCCAACCATTGTATCTGATTTGGCATTTATTAGATCTTATTTAGCAGCTTTGCCGGTTGCTATTACAAAACTAGAGGAGAAAATCTTTCTCTATATGAGCAAATAAAAATTGTTGAGGGCATTGGAAAATCATTTGAAACAATCAAGAGCAAAAAATGAATAATTATTTACGAAAAATATCGAAATATTTTTTTTTATAATCCAGGATACCAACTATTAAAAAATTTTAATGATTGCCTGAATGGAAATTCAGTCAATATTGAAGATCCCAAGTGGCTGAGTTGCTACAAAAATTGCCCTCTAACGAGTGTAGAAGTTGAGAGATCTTTTTCTAAATTGTAAGAAATTTTAAGTGGCAGGAGGCACTTGGTGCATGAACACTGAAAATGGAATAGTTCCTAAACTTTCCTCTTAGGCGAATGAAACATATTCTTTGGCTAATTGCCTTAAAGTCAACTATCAGCTGCATGTACCTGCCCCTCACTATAAATCCAGTCCCATATTGATGATGTTGATATTGTGCTATAATATAATGTGTGCCTCTTTTTTACCATTATTCCACTACCATCAAATCTCCTGGATCGCGGCCAGATCTATTGCATATATGTCTAGTTGATCGAGGACCAGTTTGAGTGCTCCAGGCCTGTACAAGCTCAGTACCTTCCACTGTCCAATTTTGAAGTCGGTGTGTCGTCTACTGATTCTTTTTCTCCTCTTGTGGTTTTTATAAGGAATATGAGCAGGTATTGACTGGGACCCCCCCCAAATCCGAATGGGCCCCTATGGATTAGTTTAATATTTGGTCTTTACCTTTCGTACTACTGACTGGTGTTGCTGATTAGGCAACTCCACGATTTTGTTTCTGTATGTGATGGCTCGTGACACCTCCACTCAACCCCCAACCTGGAGTGCCAGGAGGCTTGAATTCAGGGTCCACAACCCCTAAGGAATTGCCTTCACCTCGGCTACCGAGTGTTCCCTACCCCTTCGCAGTAGTCCTACTAACTCGGCTTGAGGAAGCTGCCATTGACCTGGTAGACTAGGTTCATCCGCCACCATTCTGTCTGTGAATGCCCTGCTGCCGGCATTCACTAACCTGGCAGGCCTGACCCCGGGTTACCTCCGGACAGCCCTGCCAAGACCCCCATCTCTCGTCTGTTCACCTACCCAGCCCTCCACGGGGATTGGTTACCACCACCTCAGACTGGGTTGCTCGGCTTGACAGGGTCCACCACTTGAAGGTGAGAGAGGAGTTGGGGAGGAGAGGTTGGGTGACCGCTTTTGGTCATATATTGCGCTTCTCTCCCCCTATGAACCCTTGTTGAGGGTTCGCAACTCCCTTGTTTTAGGGTTGGGAAACTATCATTAGTTGCGACTATCGGTAGTTTCGATACTATCGATTAAAACTATCAATATTCATTTATGGTAGCCAAATAAAGGTTCATTCATAGAGTCAGCAATTTTTCCTGACTCAGTATAAATACCCCTCCTTTTCCCTCTAGCGAGAGTCCGATCCCAGTAGTCAGACATGAGATCGTAGATAACATAGATTAGTGCAATAATTCAGTTGCTTTGTTCATTGTAAACATTGTTTTGATAAATAAACTTTTTTTTAAGTCCGGCTAAGTTTCGGTAATTTATTTGGCACCCGAACTTAGGGACCCATGTTAACTTGAAGAAAGAAGAGCGAAGAAATTACTTAAAAGTAAAGGCTCTGAGTGTCAGGCTAAGAAGATTCAAATAAATAGTCATTGGACTACAGTATCATGGGATCTACAACAGAAAATGGGACTGGCTGCTTCAAGGTGTGTTCAACACTTCAAACGGGTCGAGAACTTATATTAAATCAAGGAACTTCGTAAGGAATTAAAGAATACTTGAGGTACAAAATTTGTTATAATTCACCATATAATATATATATTGATCTCCATCAACGTTAGGTCCAAAAAAATTAGATACAAGCGGAAAAAAGAAATATAGATTAGTTATAGATTCTAGAAAATTAAACATACAGACAATTAAGGATAAGTTTCCTCTTCCTAATATTGAGGATTTACTAAATAAATAAAAAGGTTCAAAAATATTTTCTACAATAGATCTAGATTCAGGATTGCATCAGATAGAGATGGCAAAGGATTCCATTGAGAGAACTGCTTTCTTAACAGAAAATGGACATTATGAGTAGGTTGTGATGTGACACACATATAATTATTTGTATTTATATTAAGAGATATAATGGCTATGATGTATATTAATTGTTATTATAATATATTGTATGAGGGCTATTGTATAAATATTTGTATTTGGATATTACTGATAATGATTATAAGTATTTTAATTAGGTGCCCAAATAGATAAATGAGAATGTTAGCTATATAAATATGTTAACTAATAACATAGGGTCAAACTTTGTACTCTAAGCCCTCCTTATCGCCCTAGTTCTGAGAAGGCCCCACTCTAGCCCCAGTTTTATGCCAGTCTTATAACAGTCTTAGAATCTGCTGCCACGTATTTGTTGTCTGCTCGGGCTCCCCACTTCCTTAATAAGTCCTGTATTATTTAAAATATTAGTTATATTTCTCTATATGTATATATGTATATATAATATACCAATTATAATTTACTTCCACTGCGTAATTCTGTGTTTTTGCTTGTCCCAATTGTTTGATATTACTAAGATCCACGGATCTTTTTACTAACCCTATTAATTTAAATAAACAAGGGACATCGCAAGGTGAGAATTTCGTTCGGTCTCTGCAACGCCCCACCAACCTTGCAATGATAGCCAACGTTTCTAATGCCTCGTCTATGTTGATGATATAATAATTTACTCAAAAACTGTTGAAGAACATTTTCAACATTTAGAAAATATATTTGAAACCTTAGCCAAACATAATCTAGTTATGCAACTATTGGGTTGTTTCACATGAAATGTCCGATTTTATAATTTTTGAAATAAATAGAGGATTTTGCGGGTCTCTGTTGTTTACTTCCAAATGTTTACATATTATAATTGAGCAGTTACTAATCCTCTACTTTTCTTTTATAAACATTAGCTTCCCAATCAATTACACACTTTAGTATACTTCCACGAAAATCGCGTGGATTTTCGTGTAGAATTTTTTTATGAGTTTAAACTCGGCCATTCCGCAGCTGAGGCAGAACATCTGTAGATAGTTTGGAGAAGGGAGTGCAAATGAACGAACCATTCGCCGTTGGTTTGCTAAGTTTTCGGCTGGGGATACCGACTTGGAAAACCAACCCTGAGGAAGACCTCCATCTTTAATTGAAAACGATGTCCTCAAACATAATGTTGAAGGAAACCCCCACCAAACAGTTACAGAACTCTCCGCACAACTAAATGCAAGTGCACCCACCGTTTCCTGACACTAAAAGTGCATAGGGAAAGTAATATTGTATTTTTACTAAAATTCCTTTACCTTGAATACGGACATTTCATGTGAAACAACCCAATAGATAAATCAGAGTTTTTTAAAAGTGAACTCCCATTTTTAGGTTACATATTAACCCCAGAAGGAATAAAAAATAATCCATCCAAATTAGAGGCAATTTCTTGGATTAACGGGATAATATCGTAAATTCGTTCATAATTATGCTAAGCCTTTAACTCAACAACTTAAAGATAAAGATAATATCATACTGGAACTTACAGAAGTGTTTTAGAAAATTTAAAAATTAATTTAATGAACACTTCAATTTTAGCCTACCCAAATTTTGAATTACCTAATCACTACAGAGGCATCCCAATTTGCTGTTCAGTCAGTTCTCTCCCAAGTCACTGAAGGAACTGAACACCCCATTGCTTTTGTCTCAAGAACATTAAATGATACAGAGAAAAAATATTCCAGCATTGAGAAAGAACTTCTAGCAATTTTGCTAGCTTGCAAAATGCCATTGCACTAATGCCACTTTTTAGGCCTTATTTATATAGAGCAAAATTTACAATTCAAACAGATCATAAGCCTTTGCAATGGTTATTTAATATGAAAAATGATAATAAAAGAATCATGCAGTGGATTTTTGATCTTCATGAGTATGATTTTGAAAAAAATGTATTGAAGGAAAATCTAATTATGTAGCTGACGCTCTAAGTAAAGTAAAAGTTAATTCTATGACAAATCTTAACTTAGATGAATATTAAGCATTAGAATTAGACAGAATACTTGGCGAAACGTCTCAAATGCCATTGACATCCCCAGAAGGTTTTGATTTTGATGAAACGTTATTAGAAGATCATAATCTGGAAATAGAAAGTAATATTATTGAAGAAGAAAATAATGAACCTGAATTAGAATTAGAAAATGAAATAAATGATCCATATTTCAACAATGAAAGTTTGAACACTCAACATTCACAACAAAGTAGTAATGAACAAATATTTATTATGGATGAATTAAAACCTATCAATGTAAAAAAATATCAAATATTTATACAAAGGGGACACACACGAATTAGATTAGAAAAGACATTTGGGAAAAATATATATTTTATTAAAACCACTTACCCTTGGAGGAAATGTTAATAGAAATATTCATGCCTAATAAATAATAAAGTTTATGGGGTTTATTGCGAACCTAATGTAGAAACAGTGAGAAGTGATTTTGATGGAATAATTTAAAAAGATGTCTTCTTTGATTATGGAACAATATCCTAGTGCTAAATTTAAAAGATATATAACTAAATTATTAAATATAGAAGATAAGAAATAACAAATAGATTTAATTAACAATTACCAAATTGCTAAGTCATTCCATATAGGAGTTTTGGAAACATATGAAAAAATTAAAAGAACATATTACTTCCCTCGTATGAAGGAAGAAATTAATAATTCTAAAAAGAACTGCAAAATTTGTAGAAAAACTAAGTTTGGGAAACCGATAAAATCTCAATTTCAAGTAACACCTACTCCAATGAAACCGTTTGAGGAATTAATGATAGGTACTTTACACTTTTAACGAAAGTATATTGTAACTATTATTGATACATTTTCAAAGAAAATGTATGCTGAAATCACTGCAGCCTGCAATGCAACAAATATTTTTATGGTTATTACAAAATATTTAAGTTTACTTCGCAATCCAATAAGAATCAAGATAGATAATGGAAAAGAATATAAAAATAACTTTATAGAAAATTTGTTGGAAAGTTTATGTATCGAAGCATACTATACTACTCCTAACCATCCTAACTCTTTTGGGCTTATCAACAGAGCTCACTCTACATCAATTGAAATTATCCGAACGTATAAAAATAGTGGTGAAGAACGAGATTTAAATTTAAATTTAGCTCTTATTACTTATAATAATTCTTTAAATAAAAATCTCAAATTAGCTCCCAATGAAATTACCTTTGGTTCCATTTAGGACCCAGAAAAGAAATTATCTATTATTCAGGAGGATTTAATTAATCAATATTGTAAAGAATTAAATTTAGTTCATCAAGAAATATAAAATAAGATTGAAAGGGAAAAAGAAGTAAGGACTGAATCATTAAATAAGGATAGGGTGAATAATGAAATAGAAGATCAACCATATGTTAAGGTTAGAACTAGGAACAAACATGGGAACCCATGTGGACAAGTTCATAAATTTAAACATAAAAACAAAATACTTAAGGTTCATGCAGATAATATCCAAAGAAAAAGAAAATCTAAACAACCTAATAACATTACTGATAATGAAGATGATATGGATATTGACTCTGATGATCCAGACATCGCTCCAGTATGAACTAATAAACCCGGAACATTCTTCAGGCTTAGTTACATTCAAACTATCTGATTCCAAGGTTATTCAGAAATACGAGACTATAATACACTATTTAAATTTTTCAAGTTTTATGAATGAAATAGCCATATTAGAAAAGGACTTGAGAAAATTTAAACAGCATAGCCAATATGATGTAATTTCAAAACAATTGAAATTTCTACAAGGTAAAGTTAATAATATTATTGATATACTGTGTAATAGAAGAACAAGAGGATTAATGAATTTTATGGGTAGAGCAATCGAATACATTACAGGGAACCTCGATTCTGATGACCAGGTGCATTATGATCAGGTCATTACTACTCTCGAGGAGAACAACTATCGTATGGAACACAACATAGCTCATGAGATTCAGATTAATAAAGATCTTGTAAAAACCTTCCAAAAAGACATTAGATTAATTAATAATAACAGTAATAAATTAGCAAATTTAATAAATGTAGTAGACAAGACTAAACTAATAAATCATTTAAACGAATTATATGACATTCTAAACTATATCACTATTGTAATTATGGACATAGAAAATTCCTTAGAAATGTGCAAACTTGGAATAATACATTCCAGTATTTTGAAAAGTATATATATTAATGATAATTCAAATTTTATAAGATCTGATCTTGAAACATTATGGCTAACTAGTAAATTATCCTTTATGATTAAAAATTCTATTGTTCATTACATGATACAATTACCTATTCAAGCTAAATCTTTTAGTACTTTATTTTTATTATCCGTAAAAGAATAATCATTACATAACTACTATTGTAAATAATCAAATGGTATTGTATGATAAGGCAGAACTGTATAAAGGAAATTGTAATTTTATATTAAAACTAATTATTATTGTAATAAAATTAATGATTCATGCCTAGAAAATGCTATACATAATAATTTAAGTAATTGTTTATGTACTACTATTAGCAATTTAGAACTCTATATAACTTATGTAAATGTAATTGATATAATTGTTAGTTTTAAGATTACATAAGCACATTGCAGTCCAAAATAATTTTTCCTCTCTTGTAACATTGCCAGAAATGGCTATTATTAAATTAAAAGATGATGAAGAAATTATAAATCACACTCAAAATAATTATTTGTATACAGAAGTATTATCTTCATTTAATGAAATTTCTGATTCTAAATATTTCAATGCACCTTATGATCAATTAAAAATGCCAAATTTTAGTAATGAAGTATTTGAATACTGGTTATGAAGAACACATTAATTTGGATTATTTTTCAATAATTTTTACCATTTTTGTAAAATATCTTTTGATTTTTAATTTGTATTCATTGTACAAGTCCTCAAGTATTCTTTCTCAAGTAAATCAAGATGCTGCTCCAAGCCAATAGGAGGAACTTGTACTCCAGCCTACAAATTCTACCAACTGCATCCACCCACTTGTTCTCTCATGGAGCTCGAGAACTTCGGATGGTAGGATTTATGGTAGCCAAATAGAGGTTAATTCATAGAGTCAGCAATTTTTCACTGACCCAGTATAAATACCCCTCCTTTACCCTCTAGCGAGAGTTCAATCCTGGTAGTCAGACATGAGATCTTAGATAAGATAGATAAGTGCAATAGTTCAGTTATTTTGTTAATTGTAAACATTGTTTTGATAAATAAATTTTTTTTAAGTCTGGCTAAGTTTCGGATATTTATTTATCGACAAAAGTTTGATATCGGATATACATGGGACAGGGAAAAATCCCGGGCTGGGTCTACTAATAACACATTGAGTTACTGTTTAATGTAAAATTTATTCAAATTTAAAATGATATAATAGTAAAGATTTCATGTTTTTTGTGGGGTTTTCTTTTCCGACTATGATGGTTTTTCATAAGATTTTTTGTCATACCTTAAATTCACGTTGCCAAGATGTTATTATGATATAAACGATTTTAATCAATTATTGAAGATATTGCGGTTCATTTTAATAAAAAATTAATAAAACATTGTAGTTTGTTAATACAAAAAAACAAAAAAACAAAAAAAAAAACAGAAGTTTTAAGGATGATTTGCTATTAGGAGGGGGGGGGGGCTAGGCCGCCCTAGGAATCTATATAGTTTAAGCTAGACAAGGCAAGTTGACCTTGTCTTGCTTAAACTATGCGAATCTTAGTTTCTAATCATTCATAATATTAATGGAGTGTAAGTAGTTAAAGTTTATATTTTCAAACTGCTATTTAAAAAACTTGAATTCTCTATGGATACTGACGGTATTCCACTCAAACTACCTATTACTTGAATACAAAAATATTATTATCAATGAGCAGTATGTATTTACTAAAAATAAATCTTCCATTAAAAAATTACTATTCTTTAAATTGATTTCTTAAAAACGTTTGATAGGAAACATGAAACATGAACCAGTGTTCGAAAACATCCTTTACCAATGAAAGGAGTTCTAAAAAAGATGTAAACTGCTAAGAGCTGTTAATGGCACGATGTCAGAAAAAGTAAGAGAGCGAGCGCATAAGGACTACAGCATCCACCACCCCAGCCAAGGCCGGCTTGATCACACTGCCGTATATATATATATATATATATATATATATATATATATATATATATATATATATATATATATATGTATATATATATATGTGTGTGTGTGTGTGTATATATATATATGTGTGTGTGTGTGTCATAATTGAATAAATACCGCACATTAATCTATCGCTTTAAACTATCGATAGTCTCAACTATCAATAGTATCTATAGTGCTATCGATAGTTTCCCAACCATACCTTCTTTGCCATCAAAACTTCAACAATTAGAAAAATGCTTCACACTCTTTTAAAAATGTATTAGGGTTATAAGATATCTAATTTACAATGATATGGACTCACCTATCAGAAGGTACCCCAACAAAATAAAATATTAATCAATATTAAGAGGTAACAAAAATCTTTATTTCATGTGCAAACGTATAAGACAGAAAAGATTACAAAATAAATTGTCGCTATGATTTTTTTTATGAAATGGTTTGTCTTTCGTACCGAAGGTACCTCCTGTCAGTTCGGCCTTATCCACTTCCAGGTGCCGTAGTTTCGTTCCTCACAGTTTTTTTTTTGATCTTCCGAAAAATTGCTTTTTTTAACATTATACTGAATTATGGTTAAAATCATGTGATTTTAATCATTTTTCTCTACAGCTTTATAGATTTCTCCAGTTTTTCCGATTATAAAAACTATATTTTGATTTTATGAGTTGACAAGTTATGTTCCCAAAATAATTTGACTACATTTTTAGCCAACCAATAGTTTCTTACCTTCAATAATATTAGGCACCTATACTAATTGGTTTACAATCTAGATAGCCAATGGAAAAAAAAATATATTTTTCTTTATATTTTAACTCTATAACAGATTTTCAATAAAAAAACAACTATCGCTCAATTATTCCAAAACAGACGTGCCTTTATAGGAACTTTTTGGTTGTGAATGTGATGTAGGTGGGTGATTTTTTTTTCTGTACTTCTACAGAACACCCTACATACATATTTATAAAATTTAAAAAATGATAATTGTAATTGTTGCTATGTAATGATTGTTTCGAAACTCTGCTTTATTGATATTAAGATGATTCATTTGTTTAATATTAAATTATGTTACATTTCTATGTTCAGGTGGCTTCGAACTATCTCGGTAATCCTGTTTTTAAATAAGCAGGACCTACTTGCAGAAAAAATCAAGGCTGGTAAGTCCCGGTTGGAGGATTATTTTGAAGAATTCGCTGGCTATCAGACACCAGGAGATGCGGCTCCTCCATCATCAGCTGAGGACCCATCTGTAGTCAGGGCCAAGTACTTCATACGTGATGAATTTTTGGTAAATATGTTTATGTCTATATTTGCATATTAGTATTGCATTTCAGTTTTTCATCATTTTAACATTGAAAGTAGCATATAGATACCTCTTCCTCCCCCGCACAGGGTATCGAACCCAAGGTAATAGTAGACAAAAATAACGAATTTAAAATAAATTTTAATTAAAACAAAACATCCGAATGGTAGAAATAACATGAATTGTTGGTGTTTCGTTCTAGTTCTATATTAATATTTGTCAAAAATATATAATTGTTATATTTAAAAATGATTGCTCTTCGGAACCTCATCCACCTTGGTATGTTCAGGGGACCAAAGTAAAAATATAAATCAACCCTAATTTTTTTTAGCTTGTGCATCAAATTTTGATGCAAAAACTTCATTTTTATTTTTTATAAAATAAGTTTTAGTGTATCGACTAGCATGGTTTATGAATGTGATGAAGTATCTTGAACCACCATGTGTATAGGTTCTCATGGGGCCCACTACGTCTGAGTGTACTATTTCTAAAATATCTACATTTTTTGTTTCTTCTTTTATAGGAAAAGGGGGGCGTGAGAATTTACCTTTGATACATATTTCGCAATCATTCAATTTTTCAGATAAGTTAAATGTTAAACCTCTAAAGGTGCCCTTACACTCTACAAACCTCACCCTCGAACCTTGCCATACCGGCGTTAAACGCACAGCCATTTATACTTAACGTGACGTTAAGCGAACCAATATGGCTGACGCACCTAACGCTAGCTTATGATGAAGAAAAAATCTCCATAATCAATTTAGTTTATATTATCTGAAAAATAGGAGACGAATTAGAACGGCGCAGGAATATCACAAACAACTCCTATCACTTGGGAAAAACCAAAATCAAAAGTGACACTAGCGCTACCCCCGAACACAGGCGAACAGATGAAGTACCTAGAACACCCGGACAGTCGATGCGAAGGCTGTTCGAGTTTAGTGTTTGAAGGTAAAGTTCGTAGAGTGTAAAGGCACCTTAACAGTTTCATCTTTTAGGCTACATTTTATATCATGTTCATTTAAGTGTCCCATTCTTTTATGCCTTAATTCAATAGCGGTATAAGTCTTTTCATGGAAATGATTTGAGATTCCTTTAGACTGTTTCGTTGAAATATAAGTAAAGATCATTGACTCTTGGGGCATTCAAGATCGTATTTCCCTGTCGATCTCGAACAAGAGCATTATTTTTGTAGAAAGTGATATTATAACCTTCATCAGTGACCTTTCCAACTGATAACAAATTGGTAGAAAGTTTTGGAACGAATAGCGTATTGGTTAGGTTTATTATATGGTTATTTTCTAAGTTTATTTTTACTAGGCCCTTACCTTATATGCCAGTCGTCCCTCCTGATGCAAGACGCAATCTCTTATTTGATTGTTGTAGATCCAAAAATTTATTTTGTTCGCTTGCTCATATGAGAGGAGCTACCTAGCTAGCTATTAGCTTTTATGTTCAAGAAAACTTAAGCACCCACCATCTTGATGTTTGTACTGTATTTTTAAATGGTGATATAGACGAAAATATTTACATGCAAGTCCCAGAGAATTTAGAAAAATACCTTTGTGATATTATGATAGAAGAAAATGAAGCTGACTCTCTCCTATATCAAAGAGCTAAAAACAAGCTTGGAGACTTAAAAACAAAAGGGAAAAAAGTCTGTCATTAAAATAAAGCATTGTATGAGTTCAAACAGGCTGGTAGACAATGGTATAACAAATTAGACACCAAGCTAAAAGAATTGAATTTTGAACCATCTATTGCAGACCCCTGCATAGAGAAATGAGACACCAAGCAGAAGATTGAGATGAAAATGAAAAACATTCTTCCTCTTCTACTTTAAAGGTTGAATCTGCTTTCTTCCGATAAAAACATTTTTCTGACGGGTGATTATCACGGTTACAAATATTACATTCAATTTTCGGTGTTGATTTAGCCTGATATTTCTGATAAGATTTATCTTTAAATTTATTGGGTCTGAAATATTGTTTTTTGTTTCCGTAAAATGCTTCTTCTGAATTAGTATTTGCACAGTCTTTATTCCTGGCTTCCGCTTCTTCTAATATTTTTAATTCTTTGGGACTTGGAACAGTATCTCTGCTTTCAATAGCAACTCTAAAGTTTTCAAAATCACCAGACAGACTATATAACATCATTATGGATAGCAGACCATTATTAATTTCTATAGCCTTATCCCTCAGCTTATCAACTGTATCCATGAAATTATTAAGATGATCTCTGACATTGGATTCCGATTTCATTCTATGGAGAACAAGACATTTTAACAAAACAGCTTTGCGAGCAGGTTTCCTCGCTTTTATAAATGCCCTTAAGAGTACCCCAAACGTCATTAGATGTAGTACAGTTTTTTAATTGCTTGAGTTTGCTAGGTGATATAATTAATAAAAGTTCTGACCTGGCGTTTAACTCCTCCTTTGCTCACTTCCTTTTAGTACTTTCGTCCTTCTCCGCTGGGAATGGATTATCTCTTGACACATATTCCCATAGGTTGTTCCTTATGAGATTAGCTTGGGCTTGAATTGCCCATGTATCGTAGTTTTCTTTGTGCAGTGGCTCAATCCTGTAATTGCTGGAATGTGCCATTTTAGGAGACAACAGTAGATTGTAGAATTGATGACCGAACAGTTGGATACAATCACTAAGTTTACTCCAAAAATGATTAAACTGGGCCCATAACCTGTTAAAAAACTTTTTGAAACATAGTAAAAACAAACAATTAAAAATAAACCACATGTTAATTATAACATATGATTTTAACAATTAAATGCAACTGATAACCTAAACACTGAAGAGTGATAACTCAATCATTATCCAACATATTGTTACCTAAATATTTGTAAACATTTACAGATTCGATCGGTTACCTCAAAGTACCACTTTTTCCTAGATTTTGCTACATACCATTATTTTGGACTTATCAAGATTTAGTTTGAAAAACCACGTTCTACAATAAACTTCTGATTTACAAATCATTTCTTGCAAAATTAGGCTGTGGTCTGCAATTAATACATCATCAGCATACATCAAAATATTTAATAAGCGAAAAAAGTAGAGAACTCAGTAAACATCCCTGCCTTAATAGCCTAGGCAATGAAGGTGTTGTGTCGGGAATAATTAGAGACAAGCTGAATTTTTTCCAGTTGTTAGTATTTACTAAAAGCAGTATTTTGTCAAAAGTTGCTGCCCCTCCCATTTGCGCTAACCTGGGGACCCCCCCTTGAACATTCATTTCGAGACCCTTTTTGTTATTGCTCATAACTCCGTTATTTTTCATATCTTGTACCATTTTATTCCTCTTGATCTATTCTTTAAAAGCTGTTATATAATGTTTTTGCCAAATATTAATACTTTACTTTACTCTACTTACTTACTCTAAAATATACTAAATTTTGGAGTTAAAATTTACATTTGAATTAGTTTTCAGGTGTCAGAACGTCTATTTAAAATAATAACCAAAAATACTTCTAACGTTACATTTTGGGGATGGGGAACCCTTACAGACGGAAGAGAGTAAGCGCGCGAGCGGCACTTGCTATGATGCGTGGTCGGTAGAAGCTTCTCCCTCTTTCTTTATTATTTCTTCAGGTGAAGATTCTTTTAAGCATTGTATCCTTCAGGAAAAAATTATTTGGAAAGGTATGTGCAGTGTAGAAAAAATATTTCAATTAATTTTAAGGAGACATTTTTTTTTTAATTTAATATTTTTTTATTAAAATATGATTTTTTTCTATACACTTTCATACACATTCACACATTCTATACACACTAATTTCACATTAGTCAAGTATCTTTATCATGAAGGCTGGTCTAAGTTGCATCAAGTGGTGGCAGCATGAGATGTGACTTTGATAAGAAAGCCAAGTTTCCAACTTTGGCAGCCCCCTAGATCACTTTTAAATTTTCCAAAACCTGCATAATGTTTGCACTTTTTTTTGTTTTTTTTGCCGTTTGGACGAAGAAGAACCAAAACCTATTCTCAATATTTTTAAGCTAGATTGAATAACCTACAATATCAGTCCAAAGTAGCAGAGTATACTACATAGTTCCTGAAATACAGATTTTCAAAATTGGGCCAATTTTCCAAACTTGTAATTTTTATGCTTATTTTCATGTAACATGATATGGAATTTTCTTTTTATCCTCAAAACCTGTCTTATATGAGTCAGTGAAGTAAACATTTATCTAATTTAACATTTTGGGGAGGAGTGGTGAATTAGGGGAGAAGGTTTGGTAAGGGTGGTATCACTGTACACAACCAGTTGAACGCTTAGTGTCGTAAAATCCGCCATTTATATTTTTTATTTTTGTTGGTTTCCCATAAAGTATGGATGGGTTACACTTTTTTTTTTTTTTTACTTGTAATTGACGTAAATGTTTGTTAAATCATTTTTGTGTTTAAATTTCAGTCGTCTGGTTATGCATGGTAAACCTTCCCCTACCACTATACTTTCCCCCCCATCTCCTCTACCCCACCTCAAAATGTTATATCAATAATCAATTTCTCCTAGCACCTAGCTACTTAGATAAGTAGTTATATATAGTTTGCTATCATATCTCCTTATAATTCACAAGAAGAAGTCGTATCAACAAGTTCGGACAACTGTTATTTTAATGTTTTAATTAGTTTATCTTCTCAGGAGTAAGCTACAATTAAATATATAATCTTGTTTAACGCAGAATTTATTTTTTTACAACTTTTGTCAGCATTTTTCACCTGGCATATCCGTTTTTGAGTGGCAGGTGTTGGAACATGAACCAAATTCATTTTTCTCTCAAAAGTTAAAAATTGTCGAATTTCAGATAAGGATTTCGGCGAAACAACTTAATTGACTTTTATTTAAAATAACTCATTCTATGTGCAAATTTATGGTGTATTATATTGAAAGCGATAAAATTTTCTTTGCAGTGAATTGTTTCGAGTTATATGCAAAAAAATGATAAATGACCATAGAGTTACCACAAAAATCGTACAAATGACCAATATATGATGTTCGATTTTGGCTAAACCACTCAACCTATTTTAATTTCAAATATATCATTTTATTTGATATAGTATCCTCTTTTATTGTAAGTAAAATAAAAAACATTGTGATCCGTAGTTTGGGAGAAACCAGAAAGATTCCAAAAAATATCGCTAATTTTTGCCACTGTGCCCAACAAATACTTTCACATTTCAATGAGTTTCTCAACACCAAAGTAAGCTACATTTAAAATTATGGGCTCTTTATACTCATAACTTAATGTTTTACAAGTTTTATACGGAACATTTTTCATATGGAGTATCCCTCTTTAAGTTGCAGGCGTTGCAGCATAAAACGTAATGCTGAAAAGGTAAAAATCCGAATTTTGGTTATTGTTATGGTGAAACGACTTAAACGATTCCAATTGTATATAACTCATTTCACGAGACAATTTATAATATTTTACCTACTTTAAGATGTTCATAGTTTTACAGATACACCTTCTTTGGTGACCTCCCCTCTCCATTACCGCTCCCCTCCAAAATGTTAAATTGGATAAATGTTTACTTCACTGACTCACACCAGACATGTTATTGATGATATAAAGACAATTGTATATGATTAGACACGAAAATAAGCATAAAAATTTCAAGTTAGCAAAATCGGCCCAAATTAAAAAATCTATATCTGAGGAACTATTTAGTCTATTTAGCTAGTTTTGGTCAGATATAGTAGGTAATTCAATATTTTAAATTGAAAATATTGAGAATAGATTTTTCTTATTCCTAGTCAAAAAGGCAAAAAACCGAAAAAATTGCTCACATTTTGCAGTTTTGGGGGTATTCAAAAGTGATCCAGGAGGCTGCCGAGGTCGGAAACTTGGCTTTTGCATATCAGTCAAATCCAATACAAAAAAAAAACGAAACCTACTACCACCACTTGATGCAACTTAGACCCCCCCCCCCCTTCATGAGAAAGTTACAGGATTAATAAAAATGATTTAAGAAAATCAATTTTTATTAAAAAAATATTAAATGAAAATATTTTTTCCTTAAAAGCAATAGAAATGTTTTTTTTTTTTTTTTTTTACATTGCACATACCTTTCTAAATCATTTTTCCCGAAAGGATACAGCTTGATGCACCACTTGATGCAACTTAGACCCCCCCCCCCCTTCATGAGAAAG
Source organism: Aelia acuminata (assembly GCA_911387785.2). NCBI lineage: Eukaryota > Metazoa > Arthropoda > Insecta > Hemiptera > Pentatomidae > Aelia > Aelia acuminata. The sequence continues at coordinate 72,897,927 of OU426980.1, read as the reverse complement.
TTACAGGATTAATAAAAATGATTTAAGAAAATCAATTTTTATTAAAAAAATATTAAATGAAAATATTTTTTCCTTAAAATTAATAGAAATTTTTTTTTTTTACATTGCACATACCTTTCTAAATAATTTTTTCCGAAAGGATACAGCTTGAAAGAATCTTCGCCTGCAGAAATAATAATGAAAGACCGAGCGAGGCTCAAAATCTATAAAATGAAACTTTTTTCGACTCAAACGGTCGATTTCGTAATAAACCAATGTAAAGCAAGATTATAACGATTTTTATAACAATAAAGAATATACCCAGAGATCGGCTGAAGTCATGCAATTTTAATACAGACAAGGTGTCTTACCTGGTATGAAAGAACCACTGAGCGAAATTTGGAGAATTTAGGACAAAAGTATGGATTTCTATAAAGAACAGACAAACAAACAGAATTTCATCTTTATTTATATAAATGAACGTTCTGTTACCTAAAACTAATTCCAATGTAAATTTTTACCTAGAAAATTTGGATTATTTTATTAGAAGATAAAAGATTCGACCACGGCCGGGAATCGAACCCAGGTCCTCCGCATCTACGTTGCGGCGCTCTTACCACTGAGCTAACGGTTCGACCACCGGCCGTGGTCGAATCTTTTATCTTCTAATAAAATAATTTAAAAATTATAAATTAAAATATTCAACCAAAGACCATAAATAAATACATTAGAAAATTTAGGATATTTTAGCAAATTATAGGTAAATTATTAATGTCACAAAAAAACATTGTATAAAGTATTTCAAAGAATAGATAAAAAGGAATAAAATAATACAAGATGTATCAATGTCGAATGAAAAAAAGCTGAGCTATGAGCAATAACTCGAAGGGTCTTGAAATGGAGGTTTAGGGGGGTCCCCGGGTTAGTGCAAAGGGAAGGAGTGGGGAGTTTTGAGAAAATACTGCTTTTAATAAGTACTAATAACTGGCAAAAATTCAGCTTGTCTCTAATTATTCCCAATAAATGGTCATTTTTGGCCTATGACATGATACAAGAATCAATGTTTTTAGATAACCCATCTTTTGTCCACACTCTAAGGTTTGTTATGTCAAATAGATTTTTCAGAATGTTAGGAATTTTTGTTGATAAATTCATTGTGCTTAATTTGTAGAAAAGTGCTCTTCTATCAACTCGATCCAATGCGGATTTAAAATCTATAAAAAAGAGAAATACCTCTTGGTTGTAATTGAATTTTATATATTGAGACCATGCAGGGTGAATAAGTTGTCATATGTGGAGTAACCGTCTGAATCCTGCTTGATTTTCATGTAATAAGCTGCCTGTAGTCAATTTTACGAGCCGCTCTAACAGGACCCCTGTGAATATTTTTGATAGACTATTAAGAAGTAATATTCCCCTATAGTTGCTGACATTGTTCATATTTCCTTTTTTAAAAATCGGAAATTGCTTTAAATTAAAAAATATAATTGCTTCTTTAAAGTTATTCGGAAATTTCTCTTTTAACCAGATCTGATTAAAATATCTGATTAATATATGTAATTTATTATAAAAATTTAAAGGTCCTTTTTTTATAAAATTCATATGATACCCGATCTAAACCTGGTTGTTTGCCATATTTACATTTGTTGAGAACTGTTTTTATTTCATTTATTGTTACCCTTTTGTCCAATTCTATGTCTTATATATACGGTTTAGCGAAAAGGATCGGTCCATAGGTGGGGATGGGATAATCAGTTGTTTGAAATAATTAACCAAATCTTCTGATTTCATATTAGATCCGCATACAAATTTCCGTTCTTTGAGATAATTTGTTGATTTCCATAGTTCTTTCGTGTCACTATCTTCCTTTAATATCTTTATTATATTCATAAAAAAATTCTTCTTTTTAATTCTATAGACACTTCTGTACTCAAAATTTGCCTAAAAATAAATAATTTTGATAATCTAAAAACACTAATAATTTTTTAATTTTTTAAAAAAATAGACACTAGATTTTTTTATCTTTTGATGTTCTATTGGATGTGATTTGGTAATATTCTAATAATGCGCTGCTTATAATCTGTTAAAATAAATGTATTTTCAATTTTATTTATAATAAATAAATCTTCTACTGCCTAAATATCTTTTTCCCAGTCATTCAAATATATTAGCATTAAGCGTATGCAGTCGTCGATATTTAAGTTTATGGTTACGTAGTTATCAATATATTGAAATTTGGCACTACGTGGATATATATTTAATTTTAAACCACACATTAGCCTGCCATAGTGAAACTTTTTGATTGTGGGAGTCCAATAAATATTGAAATCAGAAAAAATGTACTCATACAGTGCAGAATTTTCTGCAAATACAAAAGTTTCAGCTAAAAAAATAATATTAAATTTCTTAATGAATTTTATAAAATGAAAATTATCATTCTTTGAGGCAAGCCCTTTTTGTATTGGCTTTCGGAAAAATAGGTCCACCGCTGATGCCATATTGCTTTTGACAAATGACATATACAAAGCCTACAAAGAGAAAAAAGTCCTTGTCGCATTAAAAATAGACCTTGAAAAAGCATATGACCAAGTAAAAATACAAATTCTTTTAGCTAAACTAAAAATTCTAAAAGTCCCCGTAAAACTCACCCAATGGATCATAAATTATTTATCTTATCGGACATACTACTTGGATAGCTGGGAAGGTCAAGTAGTTTTTGATACATACAATGGGCTTCCACAGGAAGATACCCTCAGTCCAACCCTTTTCAATCTGTATACGGAACATATCACAAATTGCGGGATTGATAAATGTAAAATTATTCAATTTGCAGACGATTTCTTGATTTACACCGTAGTAAAATCTGCAGAGGAAGGTAAAGATATTATAGACAAAGCTCTGGACACCATATCAAAAAAGTTTTCAGATATTAACCTCAAAGTTAACCCCAACAAATGTAGTATAACTCCTTTTACAAGAAAAAGAAATATTAATACAGCAGATTTTGCGATTTCTAACGAAAGAAAACAAATTAAATGTGAAGAACATTTAAAATTTTTAGGTGTAACATTAGATGGTAAATTGAACTTCTAACAACATCTAAAAAATGTTTATATCAAATCTGTTCATAATCAAAACGTTATAAAATCCTTAGTCGGTGTTTCTTGGGGGTCCCACCCATACAACATGATTGCGCTATACAAATCTATTGTAAGATCAATATTCGACTATTGTTGCGTCATATACAAGGAGACGAAATCTCCTCTCATTCGTAAACTGAATACTGTTCAGAACTCGGCTATTAGGATATGTCTGGGTGCCTTCAAAACGTCCCCCGTAAATGCACTACAAGCCTCAGCCGGAGAAATGCCTTTACAATTGAGGAGAACATGGTTGACAAAAAAATATATCCTCAAAGTATGGTCCGACGATAAACACCCTGTTGGTAAAGAAATTAGAACTGGTAATGTTTTCTGCCCCCAACTAGCGGAAATCATCAACGAGCTGCAACCTCTTCTCAAATCATTACATACTTCCGATGCTCCTCTGGAATACACTATCCCTCTGCCCAAATCGTTTTTAAAAATCCACAGTAGCTCCCATCTATCTGGCAAAGTTGAAAAGAAAAGTTTTTTCCCTCCAACCTCTTTGAAACAACTAGCACTCAGCACACTTACAGAAAGATACCCAGATCACATACAAGTTTATACTGACGCATCAAAAACTAAAAACCGAACCTCCATAGCCGTATTTGATCCACAAAAGAACTATAAATTTTCTTTATCAGTGCCAACAAAATTCAGCATATTCAGTGCTGAACTTTTTGCCATTCTAAATGCCATAACATATGCTGAAAAAACATATTTCATGAACAAAATAGTTATTTTAACAGATTCAGCAGCTTCGTGTCAACACCTCGAATTTTTCCACCTAAAAAAATCTCAAACATATATTTCCTATAAAATTATTTCTACGTTACAAAATGCCAATAACCACTTCTATTTCCAATGGGTTCCGGGTCACGTGGGCTTATCGGGAAATGAGCAGGCAGACAAAGCAGCCAATCGAAATCAGACTCACCGAGATAACGCCAAAATCCCTTTACTGGACATTACCAGAGTAGTGAGAGGAACAATAATAAAAGACTGGCAGCAATTTTACGAGTGGCAATGTTCCTCGAAAGGTAAGGACCACTACGACGTGCACCAGAAGGTAACTCTTATTCCATGGTTCTCGACTCTTAAATATCATGCCAACCGTCAAAATTTAGTTAAGCTGACGAGATTAAGAATAAATCATGGCAGAACGAACAAGTTCTTAAAATTAATGGGACTGGTTAATAGCGGTGATTGCCCTACATGCCTATGCCCTGAAGATCCTAGACACATTGTGTTCAAATGTAAAATATTTGAAAAACAGAGGAGAATTAGCCTGGGATCGCGGATCATAGATGATGGTGAGGAAATGCTACGATCAATAAATAAAGACACAGCCCGTAAACTGATTAACTTTCTGAACGAAATAAACTTACCGATGTAAACACATATGGTCATTAAGACATCACCCCTTTTTTCATATTCATTATTATCTAAAAATAAAACTGCTACCATAATTACTCAGTAATACCTTTTTTGTAGGTTATTTTAATTAGTTTCCTCCAGATTCCTTTAAAATCTGAAGGAACAGTTTGGCGAAATAGGATTTGTCAACAAATCTTGGTACCAAAAAAAAAAAAAAAAAAAAAAAAAAAAAAATATTCAAAACCTTATTTCTAATACAATCAATATTATTTACTCGACAGATGACATTACCTTACATACCTTTATTCACGCTAGTTTGTTTGCTAACAGCAGCTAATCCACCCAGTGAGTGAAACAGCCGATGCAGGAGCTCAGTGAGGGAGTTCAGTGTTGCCTCTGCGTCCTTCTCCTCTTGACATAATAAACCTTCAGTCTCCAACGTTTTTGATTTTCATTTCAGTCTCCAACGTTTTTGATTTTCATTTGATTTCCTCTTACTGGAACTCTATTATCCTTCTCTCTCACCTTGTTAATTATTTCTCTTCTGATTACAAGAAGTTTAGATTGTTTAAATCTTGTGCTTAAGCTAAATCCTCTGTTAACAGTGATCCCGGTATTTTTCAGATTTTTGTACTATACAGAATATTTTTAACATCCGTTGTGGTTTTGAATTCCACCATGAGAGGCCTGTTTTTGTGGTTTATATTTCCTAAGGGGTAGGTTTCATTTATTGTTATATTTTTAACTCCTAGCACATTTGTGCTCAAATCTTGGATAAATTCATTCGGGTCTGAGTCTTTATCATGAGGAATAATGATTCCCTTAAAAATAAGATTTTTTTGCCATACTTTATTTTCCATATTTTTGACTCTTTGTTTTAATTCTTGATGATCACTCTTGTACAAAATTTCTTCCCTGAGCTTTTCATTTTCCTTGATATATTCTTTTAATTTAGGTTGAAATTCGTTTAAATCTGCTTTTTTAACAATATTTGACAATTTATCTTCTAGTTTCCTGTCTAATATTTTCGAAATATCCAACAATAGCTGTTCATTATTGATTTCAGATATTGAATTGTTGTCACTTTCAGGAATCTTAACTTTCTTTTTCTGAGAGGATTTCCTGAACTGCCTCTTGGCTCTAGGTGAAGGGTACATGGGAATGTCACTGCCCTTATCGTCTGACATCAAACTCAGCTGTTTAATTAAAATATATATCACTTTGACATCAGTCTCCTCTTCTGCTGACGTAGTTATCCAGCGCTAACAGGATAAATTGTTCAAACCAGATGAAACTAAAGTTTTATTATTAAAATATTGAGCTTAATACACACTTTTGTCTATTTCCAAAATCACTGAGTTAACAGACACTTAACACATATCTACTTCAGTCTTCACTAAAAAATTTAGACTTTAAACGACTTAAAATTAACATTGACATGGAGCCGATGTGAACAGTAAAATGGCCAGCCGAAACCCTTGCTTTATTGCCTTTTTAGCTATGTGGGTTTTTTTCCCGGGCAAAAGGTGACAGCAGAGCATTATGCCAAGTTATTAAAAGCCCCCTGGGGTCGGGACTAGATTTCGTAATCTAAATGTAATTTAGATATCATAATTATGTAAAAAGGAAGAAAGAAGTTTCAGACAAGTTATGAGTGAGGGCTGTTGTGTGGAGAAAGAAACAATAGCCTTCGGCATTGACTAGCAGTAGTCTTGGGTGCGTGGGTATTACAGATTTTTCAACTTCGGCATGCAAGATCCTATTGAGCATTCCATGCCTAGAATGACACCATCTTGCCAAAGAAATGTGAACTCTTATGTGAATTGGAGCTTCTACAATATGAATTTTGCTGTGATTTGAAAGAACTGGATATGTAGTTCAGTTGAGGCACTTAACAATTGCACCTACAGTTCCCGAAAATACAGATTTCATCTCAAAGGCTATTTGACCAAATTAAACAGATTAGCTGCAGAAATTAATAAGTCAGCATGAATGTCACCAGAAATTTTATTTTTTAACTCTTGAGGGTCAGAAATTTGTTACTCATGGTTCTTATTTTCTTCATCTGGAAAATATATATATATATATATATATATATATATATATATATATATATATATATATATATATATATATAAAACGACCAACACTGCTAGTTATCATGGCAACACTGGAATAACCTGTGTGTGTGTGTATATATATATATAACGACCAACAATGCTAGTTATCATGGCAACACTGGAATAACCTGGACTGCAGAAATCATCTTTTAATTTTCATTTAATTAGATTAGATGCATGCTAGCAAGTACTGCTCTATGTTATACCTTAATTTAATACCTTTTTACTGATATTATGGACTAACAGTATTTCTATCTCTTTTGCTTCACTTTGCATGTAAAATGGTTGTATTTAGTTTGTATATTATTCAATTCCTTATTTTTAAGTTGTATTTATATCTTTAGGTTATTCATTTCATTTCTTTATTCTCATTGTTTCATTATTTTATACTAATTTTAACTTTACATATTTTTGTAAATAGATTGCATGTAAATAGTAATGTCTGCTTATTAAGAAGAACCAGCCCTATCTCCTATCTACCTGAGCATTGCATGGAGCTTATATCACTTAAGGGAGCATTGGTAAGGCAGTGAGTTGCTGTGCTCAAGGTCCCGAGTTCGAATATGGCTTGGCTGGATATCTTTAATATTCTGTCACAGTTCGTCTCCCAGGCCGAGAGACCTTCCTGTGGTAAACCCAGCCTCTATAAAGTGGCTATCCTTAATTGAAAAATTAAGGGGAAAAAACATGGAAGTTGAGCCTGATCAAGGTCAATTCACCTCCTTTTATGATCGCTGACCAAGAAACAGCACTTCTTCACACAGTACTGAACCCAAGACCCACCCTTCTAGGATTGTAGTGGTACAGGTTTATATTACTCAATTTATATACATATGAGTATGAATTTTTCTTTTACTTTTACTATAAATTTAAAAATATTACATAATAGCCATGCGTTCAATAACAACTAAATAATAGCATATGTTCGCTCTACCTCTGGTAAATTAGAGCGAAAAACAACTTTTTTGACAATCTCTAACGAGCTTTTATTTCATACCAAACTTTTTACATTTTTTAACATTTTTTTTTTTTTTTTTTATTCAAATAAACATATTAAACAATTTTATAATTTAAAAATTAAACTAAACGCAAACATTCTCCCTCTCCAGTAGCATCTCGTAAGAATTGCTACTCATTTACTGGTGGCAGAAGAAGGAGGAGAGCTGAATAGGTCTTCTCGAGATGCCTTCCTTCGTCTTCACATCTACCACCCTTGTGAGGCCATCCTTTCCGTGTTAGGTTGCCAAGATTCTTTCTAATAGCCATAAGCCTCGAGATTTGTGGTTGTTAGCCAAACAAATTATTTGACCGACTTTAACTGGTGGTCCCAGCCCGAACCACTTTGTTCGCTTTACAAGTCAAGGCATATATTCCCTAAGCCATTGATGCCAGAACATATCGTAAAGATGCTTGGCAACCTGCCATCTTTTCCAAAGGCTGAGCATGTCATTGGGTCTCGTCCATGATGAAATCCCCCTACTCGTGCCAGTCAAAAAATGATTCGGTGTCAGGGCCTGTTCATCATTTGGATCTTCGGATACTACTGTCAGAGGAGTTCACTAAATTCTCAGCTTCAGCAAGCATCGTAGCAAGAACATCTTCTCTAGGCCCTGTTGACTTCAAAGTGACGAGTAGAGTCCAAATCCAATTTTAACTTTTCTAAACCGCAATAGTATTTTCGGAATTGAAGTATAGAGATCAGGAGGTATAGGAATGAGCAATTGGCTCTTTAAACTAATCCCATGAGTTTTAGCAGAAGCATCAAAGACTCTCTCTCTCTCTCTCTCTCTCTCTCTCTCTCTCTCTCTCTCTCTCTCTCTCTCTCTCTCTCTCTCTCTCTCTCTCGCTTTGTTATTGTGGTGTACCGCCCTCCTAAAAGTGGCTACTTTTCTGAAGTTGAAGACGTCCTTTCACGTCACAGGGGGAGATACTGCAATATCATACTGCTTGGAGATCTCAATACGGATCCCTCAGTTTTTTCATTCAATTCCAATCAAATGGTTTCCGTTTTACGAGGATTAAACTTGCATATTCTCCCTTTCCGGGCTACGAACCATACTCACACTGCGACGGTAGATTTCGAGACCTGGATTGATCATATTATTGTGTCGGATCTTTCAAAGGTTAGGCGTCATGGACAAGTTGATGTTCCGGGAATCTCGACCCACGATTTCATCTTTGTACTCTATAAGAGAGGCCATTCATTACCCAATATTTCTCCTGGACAGAGTAGAAATCTGAAGAAGATAGATCTGGAAGTTTTTTAAACTGATATTGAGGCGATTGACTGGTCTGATGTATTTCATAGTGTTGACGTCAACGATAAAGTTGATTTATTCAGCAAGAAGGTGGCTGAACTTTATGATAAACATGCACCTATGCGGTCATATCGGCGGCGAAAAACTAGGCCCTCTCCTTGGATGTCAGAAAGTATCAGGTCCCTTATTACTATATATAGGCTAGACTACTATTATAGGCTAAAAGAGACTTTTTCTTCTGGATGTCCATTAAAAGCGGATCTGAAGAGGATTCCACACAGTACAGGCTTTGCATAAATACAGTATAGACGGCTATGCTAAAAGAAAGTGCATAACTAGCAGCCTCGATAGATGTTCGAACTGTGAAGTTTGGAAAGAGCTTAGGAACCATCGAGTCATTGACGTGAGTAGAAATGACGTTGATGTTATTTGCAACCTGGACGAGCTAAATCGTTTTTTCGTTTCTCGTCCTCTGGGTCCTGGAAGAGCGATAACTGAATCAACGCAGACTAACGAGGAGGTTGATGACCTTATCTTTGATGAGATCAGTGAAGATGATGTGGATTGGGGTCTGAAACGGGTGAGGACGGGTGCGGCGGGGGAGGATGGATTGACTAGGGCGATGATTGAGTAGTTGGGAGCCACCCATGTCCTAGTAGACATCCTGAATGCGTCCTTGCGACAATTTAGGTTCCCTGAAGCGTGGAAATGCACTATCATCAGGCCCATTCCTAAGAAAGCAAAACCCAGGACTCTTTCTGAATACCGGCCTATTGCCCTTCTACCCTTGTTATCAAAGATTTTAGAGAGAATAGTAGAGAGAGATTTGAGAGGATTCCTTGAAAGTAATGATCTTCTGTCTCCACACGAATCAGGCTTTAGACAAGGACTTAGCACATGCACAGCACTACATACGGTTTTAACTGATGTTCGAGAAGCTGTGGATAAACGTATGTTAACAATATTTGTTTCCCTAGATTTCGAAAGACCTTTCGACTCTGTCGATCATGAGCTATTGTTAAGTAAATTCGGAAGCTTTGGTGTTGGGGAGCAGGTGCTTCATTGGCTTAGGTCATATTTGTTGGGACGAAAGCAGCAGATAAGAACTCCTAGCGGTCATTCCGGATGGTTGGAGAGCGGTACAGGCGTTCCTCAGGGATCTGTCCTTGGGCCATTGCTTTTTCTAGGCTATATCGATGACATAGTCAAGTCCCTTAAGTACTCTAAGATCCACATGTTTGCAGACGATGTGGTTATTTGGGCTTCTGGTCTACCAGAGGAGATAATTGCGACCATGGAGCGAATAAATGAAGATATCGGAGGTCTTCAGCGGTGGGCCTTAACAAACAGACTTCGCCTTAATTGTGGGAAATCCAATTGGATGCTTGTTGGTAGCCCTAAGCTTATTGTTAAAGCTGAAAAGAATGACTCGCTACCTCCGCTGATGATTGCTGATCAGGTCTTACCCAGATCTGAAAAGATCAGTTATCTTGGACTGGTGGTGAACTGCTCCTTGACATGGCGAGACCAGGCTAGCCTCGTGGTGGGTCGCGTTCACGGAGTGCTGCACTCTCTCACGAGATGGAAGCGCTTCTTATCAGCCGAAGCCAAGAAGAAGATAGTCTCAGCCCTGATACTCCCTATTAGTGATGCGACATCGAAGGCAAAACATCGATGTTTTGAACATCGATGTTTTTGCAATCAAAACATCGATGTCGATTAAACATCGACCACAAAACATCGATGTTCAAGAACATCGATGTTTTTTGACATCGATGTTTTTTAATTTATACAGTCTTTAAACATTAACATATTAATGCCCAAACGTAATTAAATCAATGTTAAAGTGTAAAGCATTTTATAATTCATATTTAATGTAATGTATCATAATAATCATATTTAATTTAATGTATAAAAAATTCGATTTTTTCAACATGTTTTGACAATTACATCATATATGTTGTTTTAAACATCGATGCTTTTACCATAACAAATTGGTTTTGAACATAAATAAATATTTCAAAACATCGATGTTTTGGAGAAAAACAAAGCTGTTAATAACATCGATGTTATGGACTAAAACAAATTTTTTTTAACATCGATGTTTTTATCAAAAGAAGTATACTTTAACATCTATGTTTTGACAATAACATCGATGTTTTGGATAAATATTTATTAACATCGATTTATGGACAAAAACAAGTTTTTTTTAACATCGATGTTTTAAACAAAAACAAGTATCATTTAACATCGATGTTTTGACAATAACATCGATATTTTTAACAAAAACAAAGCTGTTAATAACATCGATGTTTTTAACAAAAACAAGTATCATTTAACATCGATGTTTTGACAATAACATCGATGTTTTTAACAAAAACAAAGTTGTTAATAACATTGATGTCTTTAACAAAAACAAAGCTGTTAATAACATCGATGTTTTTAACAAAAACAAAGTTGTTAATAACATTGATGTCTTTAACAAAAACAAAGCTGTTAATAACATCGATGTTTTTAACAAAAACAAGTATACTTTAACATCTATGTTTTGACAATAACATCGATCTTTTGGATAAATGTGTATTAACATCGATGTTATGGACAAAAACAAAGCTGTTAATAACATCGATGTTATGGACTAAAACTAATTTTTTTTAACATCGATTTTTTTTATCAAAAGCAAGTATACTTTAACATCTATGTTTTGACAATAACATCGATGTTTTGGATAAATGTGTATTAACATCGATGTTAATGTTAAAACATCGATGTTATTGTCAAAACATAGATGTTAACGTATAATTTGTTTTTGTCCATAACATCGATGTTAATACATATTTATCCAAAATATCGATGTTTTTGTCAAAACATAGATGTTAAAGTATACTTGTTTTAATTAAAAACATCGATGTTAAAATAAATTTGTTTTTGCCCATAACATCGATGTTAACACATATTTATCCAAAACATCGATGTCGAAAACAAGTTTGTTAATGTTAAAGCATCTTTGTTTTAACTAAAACATCGATGTTAAGAATATATATATATATATATTGTTGTTTTTTTGTCTAAAGCATCGATGTTATTGTCAAAACATCGATGTTAAAAAAAGTTTATTTTGTCCATAACATCGAGTTTAATATATATTTATCCACAACATCGATGTTATTGTCAAAACAGAGATGGTAAAGTATCCTTGTTTTTGTTAAAACATGTTGAAAACAAATTTGTTTTTGCCATAACAACGATGTTATTGACAGATTTATCCAAAACATCGATGTTATTGTCAAAACAAAGAAAGTATCCTTGTTTTTGTTAAAAAACATCGATGTTAAAAAAAAATTGTTTTGTCCATAACATCGATGTTAATACATATTTATCCAAAACATCGATGTTCTTGTCAAAACATAGATGTTAAAGTATACTTGTTTTTGTTAAAAACATCGATGTTAAAATAAATTTGTTTTATTCTATAACATCGATGTTTTTAACAGCTTTGTTTTTGTTAAATACATCGAAGTTATTAACAGCTTTGTTTCTGTTGAAAACATGGATATTATTGTCAAAACATCGATGTTATTGTCAAAACATATATGTTAAGGTATACTTGTTTTTGTTAAAAACATCGATGTTATTGTCAAAACATAGATGTTAAAGTATACTTGTTTTTGTTAAAAACATCGATGTTAATGTCAAAACATCTATGTTATTGTCAAAACAAAGATGTTAAAGTATGCTTGTTTTTGTTAAAAAACATCGATGTTATTAAAAATTTGTTTTTGTCCATAACATCGATGTTAATACATATTTATCCAAAACATCGATGTTCTTGTCAAAACATAGATGTTAAAGTATACTTGTTTTTGTTAAAAACATCGATGTTAAAATAAATTTGTTTTAGTCTATAACATCGATGTTCTGAACAGCTTTGTTTCTGTCAAAAACATCGTTGTTATTTTCAAAACATCGATGTTATTGTCAAAGCATAGATGTTAAAGTATACTTGTTTCTGTTAAAAACATCGATGTTATTGTCAAAACATAGATGTTACAGTATGCATGGTTTTGTCCAAAACATCGATGTTGAAAACAAGTTTGTTAATGATAAAGTATCGATCTTAAAAGATATTAGTTTTTCTCAAAAAAAAAAAAAAAAAAAGGTCAGCTATTAAAAACATCGATGTTAACATATATTTGTTTTTGTTAAAAACATCGATGTTAAAATAAATTTGTTTTATTCTATAACATCGATGTTTTTAACAGCTTTGTTTTTGTTAAATACATCGAAGTTATTAACAGCTTTGTTTCTGTTAAAAACATGGATATTATTGTCAAAACATCGATGTTATTGTCAAAACATATATGTTAAGGTATACTTGTTTTTGTTAAAAACATCGATGTTATTGTCAAAACATCGATGTCGAAAACAAGTTTGTTAATGTTAAAGCATCTTTGTTTTAACTAAAACATCGATGTTAAGAATATATATATATATTGTTGTTATTTGTCTAAAGCATCGATGTTATTGTTAAAACATGGATGTTAAAATAAATTTGTTTTTGTCCATAACATCGAGTTTAATATATATTTATCCACAACAGCGATGTTATTGTCAAAACATAGATGTTAAAGTATACTTGTTTTTGTTAAAAACATCGATGTTAATGTCAAAACATCGATGTTATTGTCAAAACATAGATGTTAAAGTATACTTGTTTTTGTTACAAACATCGATGTTAATGTCAAAACATCGATGTTATTGTCAAAACAAAGATGTTAAAGTATGCTTGTTTTTGTTAAAAAACATCGATGTTATTAAAAATTTGTTTTTGTCCATAACATCGATGTTAATACATATTTATCCAAAACATCGATGTTATTGTCAAAACATAGATGTTAAAATATATTTGTTTTTGTTAAAAACATCGATGTTAAAATAAATTTGTTTTATTCTATAACATCGATGTTTTTAACAGCTTTGTTTTTGTTAAATACATCGAAGTTATTAACAGCTTTGTTTCTGTTGAAAACATGGATATTATTGTCAAAACATCGATGTTATTGTCAAAACATATATGTTAAGGTATACTTGTTTTTGTTAAAAACATCGATGTTAATGTCAAAACATATATGTTAAGGTATACTTGTTTTTGTTAAAAACATCGATGTTAATGTCAAAACATCGATGTTATTGTCAAAACAAAGATGTTAAAGTTTACTTGTTTTTGTTAAAAACATCGATGTTAAAATAAATTTGTTTTAGTCTATAACATCGATGTTCTGAACAGCTTTGTTTTTGTTAAAAACATCGAAGTTATTTACAGCTTTGTTTCTGTTAAAAAACATCGATGTTATTGTCAAAACATAGATGTTACAGTATACTTGGTTTTGTCCAAAACATCGATGTTGAAAACAAGTTTGTTAATGATAAAGTATCGATCTTAAAAGATATTAGTTTTTCTCAAAAACTTCGATGTTATTGTCAAAACATCGATGTTAAAGTATATTTCTTTTTTTCCAAAGCATCGATGTTAAAACATATTTTTATTTGTCGAATAAGTCTATGTTAAAAACATCATTGTTATACCTAAACCATCGATGTTAAAACATATATATTTTTATACGTAAAAAAAAAAAAAAAAAAAAGGTCAGCTATTAAAAACATCGATGTTAACATCGGTCCGAAAACATCGATGGTCGGAAAACATCGGCTGCGTAACATCGATGTTAAAAACATCGACATCGATGTCGCATCCCTACTCCCTATTGCTTGGTACTGCGACTCAGTCTACGTAGATATTGCGAACTCGGAAGATGCCAGAATACAGAGAGCGCTCAACACGACTATACGTTTCATCTTCTGTATTAAAAGAGATGAACACATTAGTCCGTACATAAAAGAGTTATTCTGGTTGCGAGCTAAGGAATATAGGAGGCTCAACCTCATGTGCGTCGCAAGAAGAATCCTAGACTCTGGAACTCCCGAAGACCTGCGCAATCGTTTTAAAGCAGTAAATAGCGAGAGACTACAGGGAAAATTCCGGATACCAGCATGCAGGACGGAGATAATGAGAAACGCCTTCCACGTTGCGGCGGCGAGAGAGCTCAACCAGCTTCCGGTAGAGGTGAGGTCGGCATCTTTCTTCCGCAGGGCTTGTCTTAGACGATTCCTAGACGCAGGCCGGTCGAGTGCACCTTAACATCTCCCATCCATTTCCAATTACCCAATCCCCTTCCTTCAACCCCTGTTCCATTTGCATTCATCCTACATTGATAATTATCACTATCATTATTATTATTATTATTATTATTTTATTTATTTGTTATTGTTATTTTATTTATTAATTTATTTTATCTTATTTTTTACTTTGACATATCATTATCAATTTTTTATTTTTATTTTTTATATATATATTTAGAAATGTAGTTTTACTTTGTTCCCTTATATAAGGAAAGGAAAAAAAAATAAGATGAAGGAAGAAAGGAGTGAAAATGAGATCAATCATTATATCTTGATTATAATTTGTTAATAATTTCTGATCTCTCTAGATTTTACTTGATCACATTAAATGTATTATGAATCACTGTATACATGTAGTTATTTGCATATATTTGTCTGTAAGAAAGGGCCTAAGGCCTTAAGACAATAAAGAATCAATCAATCAAACAATCTCTCTCTCTCTCTTTTTTTTCCCTTCTTTACCCCCGCTCTACCTTTAGGCTGCCCTCATACCAGCGGTACTTCCAATTTGTTACTTAAATTTTGACGCCGCGCTCTAAAACAGGAGCCGTTTCCCAGTCATGCAGCGCTGCTGGCATCAGTTCGAGGTGATGGGGCCGGGGAACAGCCCACCTGGGCCAGGTCTGAATGTTCCCACTATTTAGCAAGAAAGGACAGACGGAAGTGCATCGTATGCATGGCTTGGGCATACTAAATCGGGCCAGGAATTTTTTTTTTTCCATAGGGCGCCCGCAATTGGAGCTCCGTTGCCTCTGCTCAAGGACACTCCAATATGGCCTATCTTATCTTTTACTTTATTTGAAATACATTTTCTATGAGTCTCTTCTTTTGCCGGAGGTCGTTTCTTGTGAAGGTTTTCAAGGCCTTGAACCTTGCTTCAGTACACATGAGTTCTCTCAGAGTCCCCGGTGGCCAATGGAATAAGGTGTACTCACCCGCTAGCGCCAGTCTTGTTCTCATATACAGCGGGCAGGTTAGTATTATGTGCTTAGGGTCATCTGGCTGACCACACATACAGTTGGGGCTTTCCTTTCTTTGGAAGAAGTGTAGCTTGTAATTGAAGTCCCCGTGCCCTGAAGCACGTGCACAGCGTTATATACTGACCGATGTACGAGAAGCCATGGATAAACGTATGGTAACAATATTCGTCTCTCTTGATTTCGAAAGGGCTTTCGACTCTGTCGATCATGAATTATTACTAAGTAAACTCGGGAGCTTTGGTGTAGGGGAGCAGGTGTTCCAATGGCTTCGTTCTTATCTCAAGGGACGAAAGCAGCAGATAAGAATTCCTAACAGCCATTCTGAATGGCTGGAGAGCAGTACAGGCATTCCGCAGGGATCTGTTCTTGGGCCACTGCTTTTCCTAAGTTATATCAATGATATAGTTAAGGCTATCAAGTACTCCAAGTTCCACATATTGCAGACGATGTGGTTATTTGGGCTTTTAGTCTACCGGAGGATGTAAATGCAACCATGGAATGAATCAATGAAGATATCAGGGATCTTCACCGGTGGGCCTTAACTAACAGACTTCGCCTCAATTGTGGAAAATTAACTGGATGCTGGTAGGTAGCCCTAAGCTTGTTGTAAAAGCCGAAAAGAATGCTTCGCTGCCTCAGCTGATGATTGTTGATCAGATCATACCCAGATCAAATATCTTGGTATGGTGGTGAACTGCTCCTTGACATGGCGAGACCAGGCTAGCCTCGTTGTGGGTCGTGTTCACGGAGTCCTGCACTCTCTCACAAGATGGAAACGATTCTTATCAGCCGAAGCCAAGAAGAAGATAGTCTCAGCTCTGATACTCCCCATTGCCTGGTTCTGCGACTCAGTCTACATAGATATTACCTACTTGGAAGATGCCAGAATACAGAGAGCCCTCAACGCGGCTATACGGTTCATCTTCAGTATTAAAAGAGATGAACACATTAGTCCGTACATAAAAGAGTTATTCTCCTTAGCTAGTGAGCTAAGGAATATAGGAGGCTCAACCTGATGTCCGTAGCAAGAAGAATCCTTGATTCTGGAACCCCGAAGAACTGCACAATCATTTCGAAACAGTAAGTAGCGAGAGGCTTCAGAGCAGATTCAGGATACAGGCATGCAGGACGGAGATCATGATGAATGCATTCCACGTTGCGGCAGCAAGAGAGCTCAACAAGCTTCCGACAGAGGTGAGATCGGCGTCTTTCTTCCGCAGAGCTTGTCTTAGACGATTCCTAGACGCAGGCCGGTCGAGTGCACCTTAACATCTCCCATCCATTTCCAATTACCCAATCCCCTTCCTTCAACCCCTTTTCCGTTTGCATTCATCCTACATTGATAATTATCACTATCATTATTTTTAATTTTTTTTTTTAAATTTTAATTTCTTATATATTAATTTTTCCTTAGAGGCGTGTTTTTACTTTACTCCCATAAATATAAAGAAAAAGGAAGAAAGGCAGTGAAAATGATATTTGTCTTTATTTTTATGTTTGTGATTTATTTATAAACTCTCATCTTGATGTTATATCTTACTTTATCTTATTAAATGTATTATGTTTCATTCATTGCTGTAGCCATATGCATATATTTGTCTGTAAGAAAGGGCCAAAGGCCCTAAGACAATAGAGAATCTCTCTCTCTCTCTCTTTCTCTCTCGCTCTCTCTCTCTCTCTCTCTCTCTCTCTCTCATAATTCATTGATTGTTTTCAACAATGAAGGGTGGAGAAGGACAAAATCTGTTGTTTTTTTTTTTTTTTATCTTGAATTTAGTCAAAAATGTTGTTTTATAAAAAAATAGTAGTTCTATTAGTACTAAAATATTAAAATAGTGCTTAGAAATCTTTAGCAAAAAATATTTCATTAGTTTACAATTAATCAATGGTTCCTGATATATCAAAGGTAAGGTAAACCATACAGTTATTGGCACTCAGTACAGTTATTGGCACCCCAACTTTAACTTAAAGAAATAGATAAACAAGTCCTAATTTTATTACAAGATATACATGAGTCTAATGTATGAAAGGTCAACTAAGTCATCTATGAAGTAAGACTTTAACAAACTAACCACAGGGAAGATTTCACAATTAAATCCACAGGGTGCCAATAACTAGATTTGGCACTTTTAACAATAAATATTCCCATATTGTAAAACTATTGAACTTTTGACCCAAAAAAACCTCTTGAGTCTTTATAAGGATAGATAAAGAGGAGTTATAGGAAGTTACAATTAGATCTCTTCATAAGAAGTATTTTTTTTAATGTCACCACTGAAATTTAGTATTAAGGGTGCCAATAACTGTATGGTTTACCCTTTCAATTTTCCCCTTCCAATAAAATTTGCTCCCAATACTATCAAATTTACTAGTTGAGAAAAAATTATGTATAGCCAGTGGAAAACAGTGTAAGTATTGTAATAGGAATAAGCGAGAGTCTGTGTAAGTAAGGTGACATAGTGCTTCGGCACGCTCACTGGCTATCAACAGCAAATGATGACTTTTGTTCAAAACTGGTTCCAAAATTCGAGGGTCCTTTTAAAATCATAAATAAGAAGTCAGCAAACGTCTTTTACTTGAAGGATGAAGAAAGAATCAGCATCGGAACCAGACATGTACCTCAGCTGAAGCCATCTCACACCTGATAAAGAGAATCAGCTTCAGAGAGAATCAGAGTCTCACGATTCCGAAGAAGAGGAAGTGTGACAAATGCACTGCTAGTTATCGTGGCAACACTGGGATAACCTGGACTGCAGAAAGCATCTGTTAATTTTCAATTAATTAGATTAACACACTGTTAGTTATCATGGCATCACTGGGATAACCTGAACTGCAGAAATCATCTGTTAATTTTCAATTAATTAGATTAGATGCATGCTAACATGTTCTGCCCTATATCGTACCTTAATTTAATACCTTTATACTGATATTATTGACTAACTCACTATTTCTATCAATATTGCTTCGCTTTGCTTGTAAAATGGTTGTATATAGTTTGTATATTATTCAATTCCTTATTTTTAAGTTGTATTTATATCGTTAGGTTATTCATTTTATTTCTTTATTCTCATTGTTTCATTATTTTATACTAATTTTAACTGTACGTATTTTTGTAAATAGATTGCATGTAAATAGTAATGTCTGCTTATTAAGAAGACCCAGCCTTATCTCCCTGAGCATTGCATGGAGCTTATATCACTTAAGTTTAAATACATATGGGTATGAGATTTTCTTTTACTTTTACTATAAATTTAAAAATATGGCATAATAGCCAGGTGCTCAACAACACTGTAACAATATAGCATATAATTTTAATAAATAGTGAAAAATACTTCATTGATTTTCTTCGACATAAAAATTAATTGCATTAAGAAAAAAAACTGTTGTCCCTTACACATTATGAGTTTTTTCCTCCTTCGCACTAGTGAAGGGTGGCGGAGAAGGACAAAATCTGGTATTTTTTTTGTTTACCTCGAAATTTGTCACAAATATTGTATTTAAAAAAAAAATAGTCGTTCATTATATTTCATTAGTTTACAATACATCAATGGTTGCTGATATATCAAAGGTATCAGTGTTCCCCTTCCAATAAAATTTGCTCCCAACACTATAAATCCTATTTCATTCCATAGCACCGTTAAAAACCTAGGCGTTACCTTTGATCAATCCCTCTCTTGGAAACCACACATCTCACAAATTTCCCGTCATACAATCTCTATCCTGAAACAGTTCAACCGTCTACGATATCTTCTTCCATTCAAAATTCGCCAACTTCTAGTCTCCTCCCTTATCTTTCCCCTCTTTGACTATGGCTGTATTGTGTACGGCGGACTGTCTGGTGAACTCGAAGCCAAATTCAAACGGCTAATGAATTCCACAATAGGCTTTGTCTTTGGGATCTCCAGAGATACGCATATAACCCAGTACTACGCCGAGTTGAAGTGGCTCTACCCCTCCTATCGCCGTCAGTATCTACTGGCTTCCTTTTTATACCAAGCCATCAGAACTAAACAACCTTCCTATATCCTACAGAGCCTGCAATTCAAATCGGCCATCCAATCCCGCCCAACCAGATCCTGTACATCTGATCTCTATCCCCCACCCCATCGAACTGATACTTATGAAAAATCCTTCATAATGCAAGCCATATCCCTCTGGAACTCTATCCCCTCCAACATCCGACACGCTGCATCGACTTCCACTTTCAAATCCCTCCTCTTCGAGTTCCTTTTCAACTCCCAATCCTATTAATCTCTGAAGGGACACAATGGAGCCTTAGAAGCAACTCTGTTAATCATTATTCCCCCTAGAAAATATTTAGTTATTCATTCAAGTTGTTTCATTTTATTTCATTGTCTCCATGTATGTATGTATGTCTTCATGTCTCTCCTCCCCTTATTTCTCTTCCGCCTATTATACTTATAGATTACTGTCATGTAGGAATGCATTATTTTTGTTTCTGTCTTCTGTTTTGTTTTGTTTTCCACTTTTGTAAATATCATTAGTAAACCCTTTTGTAAATATTTATTATTATTCATATACGGCCACACTGGCTGAAACTTTGTATTATGAATGTATAATTTATTCTAAAGGGACGTAGTCCCAGGATAATAAAATTATTTTTCATTTCATTTCATATAAAATTTCCAGTGTGTGAGGGGAGATAGTACCATTTTGAGGTTGAATTATTTTTTTTTTTAATTTTGGTCATTCAATTAAGAATTCAGTGTCATTTAAATAATGTTTAGATTTAAATTGATTTCACTTAATAAATATATTACATTCATACAGCACTCTGGCCATGCATCACTCTTTATTGAAGATTTGCTATGATTATCATTGAATAAAGCACTAAATATGAAGAATACCTATGGAGGTCTGTTTGTTCTTCCCATAAAGATATGAACATCGGAGATCTGTTTCAAATAATCTTTTCCTATGGATAAAATGAGATTAACTTTTACTTTTACTATAAATTTAAAAATATAGCATAATAGCCAGGCGCTCAACAATATTATAACTAGAAATTAGACAACATTTATTAAATAAAATACTCCTTCCATTTGATCAATTTTGATGAAATTTTTGGTGCCCCTTTTAGGCATATACTTACTTTAAATACCCAGTTTCAAAATTGTTGCAGCTGTTTTTGAGAAAATAAAAAAAACATAAAAATTAGACAATATTAATAAATGAAGTACCCCTTTCGTTTGACTAATTTTGATGAAATGTTGGGTGTCACTTTGCAGGCATATGTACTTTAAATCAGTGTTGGGCAAATTGCAATCAAAAAAGTGATTACAGATTTCAGACTAACCAATCACATCAAGAGAGATTATTGATTAAAAAAGATTCAATCTATTTTCAAAATAATTAACGATTAACTATTATTAGTCATAGGCATAGTCACAGACTAACTGTACAGACTAATGATTACAGAAATGGCAATGAGTGAAAGTGATTATTGATATGTTACTCACTTTCCATGAGTGATTGATTTAATCACAGATTATAATCAGTCATTAGTTGCTTTTTATGAAAAGAGACTAATGATTGATGAAAAAAAAAACGTTCAAGTGGTGCCGTGGACACACTAAACGGGTTTCGTTGGATTCTCACTTTTAAACATATATTTAACAATTTATACTGTTAGCAAATGTTTTTCCCTCTCTGTATCTCATATAAAAATAACCGCCTAACACCAATCATAAGAATAAAACATAAAAACTCTCGAGTGATTTTCGGCACAGGGTCTCCTTGAGTTTTTAGGGTTTCGTTGGTGGAACAAATCTTATAATTATGGTCCAGTGGCTGCCTGACCGTGTTTGTTACAGACACTGAGCATAGAATAAACTATTCTATAATTAAATAATAAATAAATTATTCTATGCTCTGTGGTTACAGCGAATTGTGACGGAACTATAAATGCTAGAATTTTGATATTTGGCTCGATGGTAGAGGACCTTCACCGTTTACAAGGAAAAATGTCACCACCCCATAATTAATTAGTTAACTTGATTAATTAGCGAATATTGCATTAGGGGTGCTAAAATCGTGGTTGAGCTGACACTGTCAGATGATTCTCTGATTCAAGACGGCGTAAATAACCCTCATAACGCCCCCCTCAAATTCAACCTGTTAAGGTTAAATTAACCTCAATTTTTTTTATTGAAGATTTTGATTGTACAGGTCAAAATGAAGGAAAAACTGAAGGGTACCCTAGGCCGGAAATCACTGCTTCATAAAGATTTGACATTTTTTATTCTTATGACAGGAGTTAGGCAGTTATTTCAATATGGCAGACAGAGATGGAAAAATATTTGAAATGTTTAACAGTGTTTAGCAAGTTTAGCAGCTATTCATAAGAGGGTAATGGCAAAATGTAATAATCTATGGAAATTAGCTGGAAGACCGAAAACAGCTGAAATCCTACAAGATGTACTAGGATATTCCCTTTCCCGTCTCGGCGACACTCGCTGGAACTCACTTTATGACTCCCTAGGAAAAATTTTACAAATGAAAGAAAAAAATCAACTTGTAACCGAGAGGCTCAAAATTAATAATTCACTAAATGAAGAAGATTTTCTTTATATCCAAGAACATATTGAGTGTTCAAAACCAATAGCTGAAGCACTTGATGTTCTTCAGGGTGATAAATATGTATACTACGGTAGTACTATGGCAATTTTATTTGCACTTTTACTTAAAATTGAGACTCTTTGCAAACAAGAATGGATATATTGTGCACCCATGGTGGATAGTTTCTTGAACAGCTTAAAAACTCGCTTTGAGGAATTCTATAATGTTTCCAGCGACCAATCGTTAAATGCTGCGGTAGCTGCAATTTCTCACCCGGAATTTAAAAATAGATGGTGTGTTACTTTAGACGTAATTAAGCAAAGCCAGATAATAAATGCCTTCAAAGATGCAGTCAGCTCTGAAAAGTCACTTGAGGCAACACCAGCTAAGGCAGAAGAGAATGATACAAATAGTGACACTTCTAATTTTTTTGTATTCGGAGAAATTTCTAAAAGCGAACTTCAACTGATTCGCAAGTACTACGGTATCTCAACGACAACTCCCGTGATTTGAAAATGTTAGATTCTTACCCAGAAATAAAGAAGGTTTTCCTAAAATTTAATACTCCTCTACCATCATTAGGACCTGTAGAAAGACTTTTTAGTTACGCCACCATGACTAACCTACCAAAATCGCATAAATTGAGCGACAAAAACTTTGAAATGAGGGTACTGATGAAAGCTAACCTTAATTGTTTTGAAAAGGATTAATATAAGAAAACTAAATTTATGCAACACTGCATAACTACTCTGAGTTACAAAAAAGTGGCGTACGCAGAAAATATGGAATCGTAGGCATTTAACATAATTACATGAACAAATTTTGTGATTATTATAACAATTATGTAAGTTTATTGAGAAATACATCTAACAAGACGATTTCAAACCATGAAAAAATTGATAAATCGTTATATAGAAAAAAAAATTTCGTAAGTTTTGTAAACCATGTTAAGTAAACTTTGTTGAACTGGCCATGTCATTAATACCGTGAGTTCCCTCGTCTTGAAGCCAATAAAGCCTGTATCCGCCTGGGAATACTCTAGATTAAATTTCGAATGACGTCGAAAGAGGAGGGAAGACAAGCTACTAATGAAATGGTCAGTACAAAAAGAACAATGATATTTCGTTTACTTCAACATTCGATATTTGTTAATACCTACCAATCCTTATTTGACGGGTGCACCACTTTTTTTGTAACTCAAGAGTATTTCATTACTATGGTCTTTAATACTAATCTACTTTCTTTTTGTTTTTTTTATGGATGCTACATTAATTTTATGCAATAAATTCATTATCGTTTATACTATTGTATAGTACATCTAATATTACTAAATATTGAATTTTTAAAGTTACTTTTGGGTATTAGCCTGTTATTTTGGGAGAAAAAATATGATTCTGCCATTATTGTTCTTTTGAAAAATATTGTTGTTTTTTCTTCAAAATATAAACTTTAAGTTACGTGAGAAAAAATTATTAATTTTTTTTTGTTTTATTATAATTTTGTTTTATTATAATTGCCATTTTCCCCTCCCCCACTTTTTTCAGAGTTTCGTTGTACTCTCACTGTTAAACATTTCAAATATTTTTCCATCTCTGTCTGCCATATTGAAATAACTGCCTAACTCCTGTAATTAGAATAAAAAATGTCAAATCTTTATGAAGCAGTGATTTCCGGCCTAGGGTACCCTTCAGTTTTTCCTTCATTTTGACCTGTACAATCAAAATCTTCAATAAAAAAAATTGAGGTTAATTTAACCTTAACAGGTTGAATTTGAGGGGGGCGTTATGAGGGTTATTTACACCGTCTTGAATCGGAGAATCATCTGACAGTGTCAGCTCAACCACAATTTTAGCACCCTTAATGCAATATTCGCTAATTAATCAAGTTAACTAATTAATTAAGGGGTGGTGGCAATTTTCCTTGTAAATGGTAAAGGTCCTCTACCATCGAGCCAAATATCAAAATTCTAGCATATAGTTCCGTCACAATTTGCTGTAACCACAGAGCATAGAATAATTTATTTATTATTTAATTATAGAATAATTTATTCTATGCTCTGTGTCTGTAACAAACACGGTCAGGCAGCCACCGGACCATAATTATAAGATTTTTTCCACCAACGAAACCCTAAAAACTCAAGGAGACCCTGTGCCGAAAATCACCTGAGAGTTTTCATGTTTTATTCTTATGATTGGTGTTAGGCGGTTATTTTTATATGAGATACAGAGAGGGAAAAACATTTGCTAACAGTATAAATTATTAAATATATGTTTAAAAGTGAGAATCCAACGAAACCCTTTTAGTGTGTCCACGGCACCACTTGAACGTTTTTTTTTTCATCAATCATTAGTCTCTTTTCATAAAAAGCAACTAATGACTGATTATAATCTGTGATTAAATCAATCACTCATGGAAAGTGAGTAACATATCAATAATCACTTTCACTCATTGCCATTTCTGTAATCATTAGTCTGTACAGTTAGTCTGTGACTATGACTATGACTAATAATAGTTAATCGTTAATTATTTTGAAAATAGATTGAATCTTTTTTAATCAATAATCTCTCTTGATGTGATTGGTTAGTCTGAAATCTGTAATCACTTTTTTGATTGCAATTTGCCCAACACTGATTTAAATATAGCTTATTTAAATATAGTAGTACTTTCTTAGGGTTATATAACTAAACAGTGGGGTCTTAACTGGATTTGATTAGTGAATAAAAATAGAGACTAATTGTTGTATAAATTACCTAATTCCTCATATTAGAGGATACTGTAGCTGATGCCAGGTATTATTTTATGATACTAGTGATGCCCTACCTTTCTACAGTGCGTGTTACAACTGTAAAAACTCCCATGAACACATATTATTACACATAATTAATCTTCTATAGTATATGTGCTTGGTTTTTAAAAGATATATATCTATGTAATGAAAGAAGTTAATTCATATTATTTATAATATAAATAAAAAATGTATGTTTGAAGTAACTATATAAAACATATTTACTCTTCCACTCATTTAAATTACTATTATCAGAATTTTGCTTTTGTTACAACCTACATCAAACTCCTTGTCTAAATTATGTTTTCATCCCAGGAAGACAACAGAAATTTTCTTGTTTAAAATAAAAAAATTAGGAACAACAATTTCAAAACCCTACTGGCTGTCAACCTACCGTTCCTGAACCCAAGGGTACTACATTTTGACACACTTTTCTGGGTTGTCAAACCGAGGTTTAGACAGTTTATGCATCTCATTATGCTTTTATTTTTTTTATATAGAATACCTACTGCAATTCCATTTCCTGAATTGATTATTATCTCTGATTTCACTATATATTTACTTTAACACGTTCATTGCTGACCTTACAATGATAGCTATCTGTAGGCATAAAAATATTATTTTTTCTAACTTATAATTTTTACTCTATTTTTAATGTAGATTTGTGATTATTGAAAAATTTTGTTTTCAATTTTTCAATAATAAAAAATTAATGTTGTTCCAGAACTATGTGTGCCCGGTGGCAAGAAAAAGGTTAGGCAAATCCGTATAACAATGAACGCGTTAATTTATAAACTTAAAAGTTTTATTTTTTTTTATTACCATCCATATTGTGAATCAATTCGTATTACTATTTATTTATCTTATTAAAAGTTTTAAAATTTATATTAGAATTAAGTAATGGTCAATAAAATAGTTTTTAATGTTTTAGCCATAATAATTATTGTTAGAGGAAAAATAATTTTGTTTTTTAATACCATTTTAATCTTATAAATATTAAATATGTTCTTATCAATCAAAATTTTCTACAATAAAAACTACTATTTACAATAGAATGTACACTAAATACAAAAATAAATTTGTTCTAATCAATCAAAATTAAACATAAAAATCTTAATTTAAATTGTTTTGTTACAATAAATAAATCAAAATAAACTGAAAAAATAAATTATTTAACATTATTATTAAAAACAAAATGTAAATAATAATAAAAAAATGTCATAGAAATTTCCAGTATGCGGGTGGAAGGGATAAGAGGTCCGTAGTTATGGAATGACATGCACTGGAATTACTTACGCTTAAAGTTATAGAATTACATTGAATATGGAGGTATTATTTCATTAAATATATTAAGTAATTGGAAACTCAAGTTTAATAATGACTGTAACATTTTTCAGAGGATCTCCACAGCTTCGGGAGATGGTAAACATTACTGCTACCCTCATTTTACTTGTGCAGTCGACACAGAGAACATAAGGCGTGTCTTCAATGACTGCCGTGATATAATCCAGCGGATGCACCTTCGGCAGTATGAGCTTCTCTAAGGAATGTATGTCTGCTAGATAACTGATTTGGGGACTCAGAATTCCCTTTCTCCTCCCAAAAAATCTCGCTCGATGCAACAAATCAATAAGAAAAATATAAACGCTACAAAAATCTTTATAAGAAATCATCAGGAAAAGTGCAACAAAGTACTTTATGATTATATGTGTTTATATATATATATATATATATATATATATATATATATATATATATATATATATATATATATACACACTCAGGAAGTTTTGTTTTTTCAATATGTATCTTGGCAAGTATGGAATGATGCGTGTATGCGTGAGTGTGTGCACGCACGTACTTGTGCTCATTGACCACACACACACACACACACACACACACACACACACACACACACACACACACACACACACACACACACACACACACACACACACACACACACACACACACACACACACACACACACACACACACACACACACACACACACACACACACACACACACACACACACACACACACACACACACACACACAC
>OU426980.1:72683128-72869904 GCA_911387785.2 Aelia acuminata | reverse complement strand
AAATAAATAAGAAAAATATAATAATTTTGAAATCTCTGTATCCGGAAACATAAGAATGCACCCTTATTTCAATAAAATCCGTAAATGTTAAATTATTTGTAAAGTTTGCGCCCCCCCCCCTCACGTAGAAATAAATAATTTATAATATTTTTGAAATCTCCGTATCCGGAAACATAAGAATGCACCCTTATTTCAATCAAATTCGTAAATGTTAAATTATTTGTAAAGCGAGGGCCCCACCCCCCTCCCTCTCGTCGAAATAAGAAAAATTATAATTTTTTTGAAATCTTCGTATCCGGAAACATGACAATGCACCCTTATTTCAATGAAATCCGTAAATGCTCAATATTTGTAAACCGAGCGCCCCCCCCCCCCTCCCTCTCATCAAAATAAGAAAAATATAATAATTTTGAAATCTCCGTATCCGGAAACATAAGAATGCACCCTTATTTCAATGAAATTCGTAAATGCTAAATATTTGTAAAGCGAGCGCCCTCCCCTCACCCGCTCCTCGAAATAAGAAAAATATAATAATTTTGAAATCTCCGTATCCGGAAACATGACAATGCACCCTTATTTCAATGAAATCCGTAAATGCTCAATATTTGTAAAACGAGCGCCCTCCCCCCACCCTCTCGTCGAAATAAAAAAATTATAATATTTTTGTAATCTCCGTATCCGGAAACGTGAGAATGCACCCTTATTTTAATGAAATCAGTAAATGCTAAATATTTGTAAAACGAGCACCCCCCCTACCCTCTCGTCGAAATAAAAAAATTATAATATTTTTGAAATCTCCGTATCCGGAAACATAAGAATGCACCCTTATTTCAATGAAATCCGTAAATGCTAAATATTTGTAAAACGAGCGCCCCCCCCCCCACCCGCTCGTCGAAATAAGAAAAATATAATAATTTTGAAATCTTCGTATCCGGAAACGCGAGAATGCACCCTTATTTTAATGAAATCAGTAAATGCTAAATATTTGTAAAGCGAGCGCCCCACCCCTTACCCTCTCGTTGAAATAAAAAAATTATAATATTTTTGAAATTTTTGTATCCGGAAACGTGAGAATGCACCCTTATTTCAATGAAATCCGTAAATGCTAAATATTTGTAAATCGAGCGACCTCCCCCCACCCTCTCGTCGAAATAAAAAAATTATAATATTTTTGAAATCTTCGTATCCGGAAACATAAGAATGCACCCTAATTTCAATGAAATCCGTAATTATTTAATTTTTTGAAAAGCGGGCACCCCCCCCCTACCCTCTCGTCAAAATAGAAAAATATAATAATTTTGAAATCTCCGTATCCGGAAACATAAGAATGCACCCTCATTTCAATGAAATCCCTGAATGTTAAATTACTGAAATCTGAGCGCCCCCCCCTCCCCCCCGACATGAACCCCACTTTCCAATATGTATTGAATACCCTTAAAATTTAAAAATATTACTACATAAAACATAAAAATTTAATCAAATGTGGAAGAAATTTTCTCCTGTACTCAACTTTTCTGTGCTCGATTACCGGAGTACTCCTAGAAAAAATAAGTTGAGTACTTTCGATAAATTCAGTAATCAAGCTGTTGATTACTCCTTATCAGAACTTCGTACTCATATTACATTTTTGCCCATCTCTATTGTTAACTAATAAGTTTGAATTATTTATATATTTTAGTTTTAAATTTGTTTAATTTTATTATCAAAAATACTTATATGTTTGATTAAGATTAAATCATTTTTGTTTCATTTTAAATAGTCTCCTCCACTCCCTTTCCTATGAAATATTTTATACGTTTATAAATTATTATATATTTTTATAGTTTTTATGCTGCATATTTTGTAGTTTTTTACTACATATTATATGGCATATTATGACGCTTTTTATTGCATGAAAATTCGGGTTCCGTTAATGACTTAACAAGTTTTTCTTAATTTGTTTTTCGGTTGGTAATAAGACCAAGAATTAAATTTGGTAGCATCGTTTAGTGGGCAACTCTAGATAAAGCTTCTTGTGCAAACACTGCCTTATACAAAGAATCACCTGAGTAGGCATTACCAGAATGTTTTGTGCAACACTTACTTGGTTGATAAAACTCTCACTTATTTTTAATCCAAATGCTCTGATGGATTATTAATGTCTTTATACCAATAAATAAATACAGACAGTGTTATGAAAGAGGAAAACCTAAAGGCTGTTCAGAGTTAGCCCATGTGACGGAAAAGGAACTACCCATTTTTTGATAACATGCTTCACCACTGAATAGGATGTTGACGTTTGATACTAAACTTAGCTGCTTGTACCTTAAATTAGAGGGTTTGGAACAGGGATAAGTAGAAACTCAAAAAGACTTTCTAACTTGCCGAGGAAAAAAAAAAAGTCAATGAAAGGAAGAGCTTTAAGTTTTTCTCTCTCCTTGAAGCTTACCTGCATTGTTGGGTCCAAACATCGACTATGAATAAAATAGTTATTATTATTTGTAGATTAAGTGACCGCCACCCCAATTCTCTTCTTCTTTTTTTTTTAATCAGGTTTATTATCAGTGTAATACTGACTAAATATTTCCATTTAAATGAAAATAAATTAATTTAAACTTCAATTTTAATTGAATTGAACAAATAACTTCAATTTGTATATGATTAATGTGATTATGTTTCTTGTAGCTGGACCATCTAGAAGAAGTATACGTTCTTGTAGAATCCGAGTTTTATCAAGATCTTCTCATTACAGCTACCCATCTGAAGATGAAGAAAGAATGTTTGCTCCATCTTTGTCTTCTCGAAGGTACTGCCTGTTCATTGAATTTTTAATGTTTTTAATCTGTGAAGTACAGAATCTATTTATTTTTTTTGTATGGCTCATGATAGTGTTTGCTGAACTAGGAGAAGGGTTTATAGTTGCTCCTCAACTTAATTTTTAGTGTTATTTCAGATATTGATATTAATTTTAATATTGTGTTATAATATTATATTGGTTAAATTAACCTTGTTAGCAGATTAATGTCAATATCAATCAACAGGTCAATATCAAAAGCCACTAAAAAAACTTTATATCATCAATACATATATAAGTATATCTTTATTGAAAATAACATTTAGTGAATATAATAACCGTAGATTGGTGGCTCCTGATGTTAATATCAATTATGGGTTAAATCCGTCTCTTCAGCTGTTTCAGGTTCGGCTGATGGGTTAATATATTCTTTGATTCCTAATGGAAAAAAATAGCATACTTTATGATAAGTATACTTTTATTGGAATTAAATTGTAGACAATATAATAAATATGAATTGGCCTGGACCAGTGTAATGTTTTCTTGATCGATATTGACAGCATTTGTGAATAGAAACTCTTGTGTTCACATTCCACTAATATACCCATTCAAAAACGTTTGCAAACACTTGCCATGTAAAGGTATAAACGCACTTTTATTACCTGTAAAATATAGACTATAAAAAAAAAAAAAAAAATAATAATTATTTGTATATTTATATATATTATTATATGTATTGATTATATTATAATTTATAAGTGTTTGCTGCATACTTGCTTCTTTAATCCTATAATATTCCACTTGATAGTTCGTTGGCTGATTGTATTTAATATTGGATTGGCCATTTTTTGTTTGCTATCCCATGAAACAAGTTTTCACCTGATTTTGTAGATTGTACCTTTTTATCTCATTACTGTTGAACCTTGCTTAACTGATCGTAAAAGGATTGGGGATGGGTCGGAACGTAAAAAGGATGTATTAACGAGAGACCATAAAAATATCCTTTTTTTTTTTCTTTTTTTTTTTTGTTTATTTTTAACAAAATGACCGTTTCTATGAATACAAATCTGGTGCGATGCGCACAACACACAACTTTCACTTACAAACTTACTTAGATTAGAAATCAATTTGTTTTGATAATATAAAATGTGGGAAGTTTATTCATCTAATTTCTTAACACATTTAAAATTAAAATATATAAGTTACTGCCAACGGCCGATCCTATTTTTTAATCTCTTTTAAGGAATGGAATATGAAGTATGATTGTGACTATGTTATAATGTAATATACTAGCCACTTATATAGGGTTTGTTATCGATAGCGAAAATACCATGTATTTTTGAATTATTGGAAAAAATAATGTCTTGAAATAATTGAAT
Source organism: Aelia acuminata (assembly GCA_911387785.2). NCBI lineage: Eukaryota > Metazoa > Arthropoda > Insecta > Hemiptera > Pentatomidae > Aelia > Aelia acuminata. Next base: position 72,865,752 of record OU426980.1, on the reverse strand, counting down.
ACATTGAAACAATTTGTTTTTTCCTTATATGGCAAAAACGAATAAAAATTTAAGAAAAAAAAATTATCTACAGGAAATAGGTTTTCTTGTTTTATTACTGTCTAGACATTTTAATTTATGAGAGATTACACCTTCTTACTCCATCCTGAAAAAGTTTTTTTTTTTCAATGAATTTTCTCAATTTGTCTCTTGCATTGATTTTGAAAATACAAAAAATCGAAAAGGTTAAAACTGCCATGTTTTTTGGATAGCATTCTCTAGATCAAAATTAAAAATAATCAACTATATATGTTAAATAAAACTGGATTTAGATATGCTAGGAATATCCATTTAACACATTGCAGCTCAGGACCGTGTACTTAACAGTCTTTGGAACACCTAAGTAGGACATCAGGGATCTATGTTCTGACTAAGGTTCCACAGCTTTCTTAAAAACCCCCTTGTGCCATGAAGAATCGTGAAATCCTGTTGTCCAGGAAGACCCTCTTTGCCAATAACCGATATTGTGCAGTATGGTAGTAATTTCTAAGTATGTTCCCTTTGGAGGTAATTGAGCACTGTAGGGTCCCTTGTTCAATTTGTTGAGCCCCCTTCTTGGAAGTATTCTTGTTTAATTATTCCTATTGGAGGAGGTTTAGAGTAACCATTCCCACTATGACCTCTATTGCTTCATGCGAAGTTGCCGATATGGTCTGGTGACAAGAAGCCTTTCCTCTGTGTCTGGGTGAGGTTTCGGAACCAAAAGGGAGATGTGTACCCCTGAATACCAACTCCTTTTTAAATAGGTGGTTGGGTGCATAAAGGCACTGAGGGTGCCTCCCCCCCCCCCCCCCCCCCCCACTCGACTTTCAATGCTTTGGCCTCCTGCCTGCCAGATATAAATGAGCCGTCACGTTAAAGCTTATGTCTAACCTCACACCTTGGTAGGTTACCAGCCCACATGGAAGTATCTTATAGTCTTCTATGTTATGGAGATTGTGATAGTCCTATTGGTCTTGCCTTTCTGGAGGATCACTTTTGTTTTGGCAGCAGGCATTTCATCTTCTTCCTCAACATCAACTAGGCTTGCACATATTTTATCAGTTTTTCTCTTGACTCTGAATAGGCTGTAGGAGGCCACTGCAACTAAAAGGTTATCTATATTTGCAGTCAGAGGGATCCACTCCTCCTCTAACTCTCTCAGTAACTCATAGAAAACAAGCTTCCCAAGAGCCGGACCTAATACTGATCCCTAAAAACCCCTTTCAATGAGGGCCGTGGCGTGGCCGAGGGGATAGCGTCTCCAACTCCCACGCTGGCGGTGCGGGTTCGAATCCCGCCCAAGCCCGCTCGATTCTGTTTGGTGAGGCCTCACTGAACAGACTCAGCGGCTTGCCATGGATTAGAAGAGGTTGGTTACCCGTAGATAACCCGGCCCGATTAGCCCTTGTGGCATAAAGTGAACATTTAAAAAAAAAAAAAAAAAAAAAAAACCTTCCAATGGAATCTTCTTTCTCATAATATCAATCTTTAATCTTCATATGCCTATCCTGGTGGTAGCTTCTTACAGAGTATATAAGGGTAAGCAGGGTATTTTTACTGGGTAAGCACCATATCAGAAACTCGGCTTGAGCACGCTTGTCTACCAAACACACTGTCATGGACAAAGGAGACATTGAAAAGCAGTAGCATCACATTCTGCTCCGCCCTCTTCTTGGCATCTCTGCATGGTTTTGAAATTTGTCAGAAGTGGCCAGGTTTCCTGTCAATCTTTAAGTTTTGAATTTTTGGAATTTCTATTTTTAGTTTGTTTGTCAATTTTTTTGTAATGATTTTTGTCTGGTTCTGTGTCACTTTGATATTGCTCTTTGTTTTTCTGCTAATAACATGCAGATGTGATGTGGTAAGTTAGTTTTACGGAAGTTTCGCTTTTTGAAATTCATTGAGTTATTGATAGTATTTCCTATTAATGAAGTGAACTCATTAATAGCATCGTCAATCTGTTGTTCATTGTTAACAGGATTTCCAAGTCCAATTTGTTTTCTAGATAATAACGGAAGTTGTCCCAGCTAACTGATAGAATGGAGTAGTTATTAGAAGATGTGACTTGGGAAAGAATGCTGCCACGACGAGTGTTGGATGTTCCAGAACCTCACAGTTGAACTTTTGGCATTGTAATCTCCATCAGCAATGAAGTATGGACCAAAGAAACAAAATTGGGAATCAAGATGATTATAAGAGAGTGAGTTACCAGGAGGGCAATATACAGCTGATGTGTTAAATGGGCAAGAGGGGTTTACTGGTCAGTCTTGTAGCCCAGACAATGAAGGCCAAAAATGACCATTAATCAGGAATAATTAGAGATAAGCTGAATTTTCGCCAGTTGTTAGTACTTATTAAAAGCAGTATTTTCACAAAAGTCCCCGCTCCTCCCCTTTGCGCTAACCCGTTACCCCACTTCACCTCCATTTCGAGACATGTCTGATTTGAGTGATGGAAATAAACATTTATCAATTTTGATATTTTAGAGGGGAGTGGTAAAGGAGGGGGGGAAGGTTTAGAGGAAGAGGTCACCAAAGGTGGTGTATCAGTAAAACTATGAATATCTTAAAAAAGGTAAAATTATAAATTTTCACGTCAAATGAGTTACATACAATTGGAATAGTTTAAGTCATTTCACCATAACAATTACCGAAATTCGGAAATTTTTCACTTTTCAGCATTATGTTCATGCCACAACGACTGCAACTTGAAGAGAGAGGGATTCTCCAAATGAAAAATGTTCCATATAAAACTATTAAAACATTAGGTTATGGTTATGTTGTTTGTTTGTTTGTTTAACGTCACTTTATGCCACTAAGGCTAATCGGACGAGGTTATGGTTATAAAGAGCCCATATTTTTAAATTTAGCTTACTTCTGTGTAGAGAAACTCATTAAAATGTGAAAGTATTTGTTAGGCATGATGGCATAAAATTCAAGATATTTTTGGAATCTTTCCAATTTCTCACAAACTACCGATCTCACTGTTTTGTATTTTACTTACAATAAAATAGGATAGATATTATTACAAATAAAATGATATATTTGAAATTAAAATAGGTTGAATGGTTTAGTCAAAATAGAACATCAAATATTGGTAATTTTTACTATTTTTGTGGCAACTCTTTGGTAATTTTTCATTTTTTTGTATATAACTCAAAAACAATTCAACACAAAGAGAATTTTATTGCTTACACACATACACTATAAAGTTTCACATGGAAAGAGTTACCTGAAATAAAAATCGGTTAAGTCGTTTCGCCGAAACCCATTTCTGAAATTCTGCAATTTTTTACCTTTTTAGAGATAAATGAATTTGGTTCATGTTCCAAAGCCTGCAACTTAAAAATAGATAGGCCAGATGAAAAATGCTCCATACAGAAGTTGTAAAAAAATAAATTCTACTTTAAACGAGATGATATGATTGATTGTAACTTACTCTTGAGTAGAGAAACTAATTGAAACGTTAAAATATCCGTTGTGCGAACTTGCTGATACGACTTATTTTTGTGAATTACTAGAAGATCTAAGTAGCTAGGTGCTAGGAGAAATTGATTGTTAATAAAACATTTTGAAGTTGAGTGGAGGAGAGGGGGGGGAGGTTAAGTGGTAGGGGGAGGGAGGTCACCGTTCACAACCAGACGACTGAAATCGAAATACAAAAATTATTTAACCCTTTAACTGCTAGTGGCTCTCGTATATGAACTGGCCAGGCGTTGGTCACCGTGTGCTGTTGGCTCGTATATAAGCCATCCTGTTTTTCTGCTTCACTGCTCCAGACTTATCTACGAGCCGGGTAACTAGCCCTTTCTTTTGACGTTTTTTGGAATTTATAATATTTACCCATACCGCTAGAGGGCATTTCATTGTTCTTTTCCTTACTATATTGCCTTAATACACGGTTGCTTTTAAGCTTTCTGTAAATAACGTAACCTTTTGCTTGATATCAAACCTTTCTATACCTGCCTATTTAATCTTTGTCTAATTTTAGTTTATTTGCAACTTCTGTGGCATAAACCTGTGTAGTGAAATAGTAGTGATGGCGAAAAAAATATATAGTGTTTTTTTTTTTTTTTTTTTTTTTTTTTTTTTTTTTTTTTTTTTTTTTTTTTTTTTTTTTTTTTTTTTTTACAAAACAAAATATCTTATTCATTAAAATAATATCACAACAAATTTATACAAAATAAGGAATAGAGGCACTAAAATATTCATAATTATTTACTTGTGGGCTTCCATGAAGCACGGGCGGCAATAAAATGGTTCTCCGGGCAATGAGGACAGTACGTTACATTTTTGCTTGCAGTTTTTGTTTTTGTTTGCATTTTTCCTCTGCGTGTCTTTCTATTGTCGCCTTCTTTAATGCAAATGCTGTGACGGGGTCGTGGTGCTTGTAATTGCTCAACAGATGCCGGAATCTCAAATCTTCTCAACATGTCTTCCACAAGAATCTCTTTGAATCTCGTAATAGTAATACTTTTGACTGTTACAAATTGGTATACTATATGTGCATTCACCAAGGCGGTACCAAATAATAATTCTAATTCAATTTTCTTATACCATCTTGTACTTCGTCTTAGGGAGGTATTATAGGAACTCATTTGGTCTGATAAGTCTATTGGAGTCTTGCCTTCATTATAATCAACGATTACGAAGGGGTTGACAAGGGTTGACGTCGCGGTCATAACCGGGCAGCCCCCGTACTACTTCAGGTAGCGGGCTTTACCCTGGGGCCGGGCGGTACATACGTACCGCTCACAAAATTATTGTTTAATTGCCAAAATTAAACTTTTTATTTATTTCTTTTGCAATTTTTTCATCATTCTAATCATATTAAAGTTATAAATTAGGAAAAAATGCTTTGGCCCCATACAAAAATTCATCATCTTTTCCCTGGCGCTCAACGTGTTAAGCTCGCAAAACATATAAGATGTGAGAGCTTGAGTACCGCTCGGTGTGCCTACTAACCTGTAACGGCCACCTCATGCCCGCTACCTCCACAGTTTAAGGGTTAACAAACATTTACGTCAATTACAAGTAAAAAGAAAACAGTGTAGTCCATCCGTATTTTATGAGAAACCAACAAAAATAAAAAAAATTGGCGGATTTTATGCCACTAAGCGTTCGACTGGTTGTGTACAGTGACCTCCCCCTCACCAAACCTTCCCCCCTAATTCATCACTCCTCTCCAAAATTAAATTAGATTAATGTTTACTTCACTGAATCATATAAGACAGGTTTTGAGGATAAAAAGACAATTCCTTATCATGAAACATGAAAATAAGCATAAAAATTACAAGTTTGGAAAATTGGTGCAACTTTGAAAATCTTTATTTCAGGAACTATTTAGTCTACTCTGCTACTTTGGACTCATATTGTAGGTAATACAATCTAGCTTAAATATATTGAGAATAGGTTTTGGTTCTTCCTGGTCAAAACGGCGTTTTGGGAAATTCAAAAGTGATCGCGGGGGCTGCCAAGGTCGGAAACTTGGCTTTTGCATATCAGTCAAATCCTATACTACAACCACTTGATCCAACTTAGACCACCCTTTATGATATGAGGAACTAATAAAAATGTTCAGAAAAAAATCAATTTTTAATAAAAAAATATTAAATTAAAATTTTTTTCCTTAAAATTAATTGAAATAATTTATTTTACAATGCGCATATCTACATAAATCATTTTTTTCTAAACGTTACAATGCTCAAAAGAATCTTCTCCTGCAGAAATAATAAAGAAAGAAGGAGCGAGGCCACTTCTAGCGACCACGCAACATAGGAGGTGCTGGACGCGCGCTTACTCTGCTCCGACTGTCAGGGTTCCCCGCACACAAAATATAATTTTAGTTAAATATTTTAACATGTTAGACGGCGTATTTTAGGGGTATCCTGAATTGAATGGTATCAGACGCGGAAGGGTGATGCCGTCCAGTAGTCTTGTTTTATTACTCAGGGCCGGTATCGGACCTCGGAGTCCGATTCTAAACAACAACAGGATTTCAGCTGTGAGCAACATTTTCTGCACTAAAATGCAATAATCTCATTAAAAATTGACTAAATTGAGTGTTTGAAGTGTTCGGACTTTCGGACATTTTTATGTGAAAATCAGCTGTTAAGAGGAGAATGTAAGACTCGGACCCCGGGGACTGATGCCGCACCTAACGTGTTAAAACAGCGAGACATATGCTTTAACTTTTATTTGGAATAGTTTTTATTATTTGAAACGGACGTTCTGTTACCTAAAAACTAATTCAATTTTAAATTTTAAGTCAAAACTTTGGCTAAGGCTAAAACATTATATAACATCTTTTAAAGAATAGATATAGAGGAATGAAATGACACAAGATGTATCAATGTCAAATGAAAAATAACGGAGTTATGAGCAATAACAGAAAGGTTCTCGAAAAATGTTCAAGGGGGGGCCCCCAAGTTAGCGAAAATGAGAGGGGTGGGGGACTTTTGACAAAATACTGCTTTTAGTAAGTACTAATGTTCAGAGAACAAGCTTATGCCATCTAGTGGCAGGCATGGCAATCAGAAGCTTATAAAAAATGCCACCGAATGCAGCACATATTCTTGCCAATTTATGCCAGAAATGGCAAGAAATTTTTTCTGTCTAAAAGCTAGGATCCTGGGCCCAGACAATGTTCACATCATCCAGAACGCCAAAATTCAGGAGTAAAACACTCAGCCAGCCCATATGGGCGAGAGGAAGAGAGAGATGTGGCAAGCCAGAAAAACCATCGCAGTAAGTCATCTCCGATTGCAATATATCATACTTTCTGTTCCCCCCCATCCAAACTTTTATATTTGAACCAGGATCAAACTGATTAAGTTTTATTTTATTTTTAATGATTTCAAATGTTTTATCAGTTTTTTCTTTATTTTAAACACCAAGATGTCTTTTATTTCATTTTACTACAGCAGTTGTAATTTTATTTTTAACAATAGATACCATTTTTCATTCAGTTCAATTTCATTTATTTCCCCATAATATCCATACATAATCATTCATACAGGCCACTCAAAAATTCCATGTAACACTCAATTTATGTGGGGTAGACCAGGTGAGGTTGATACTTCACATAAAACAACTAACAACTGGCAAAAATTCAGCTTGTCTTTAATTATTCCCGACACAAAACCTTCATTACCTGGGCTATTGGTTCTTCAAGTGTACAGTAGATTAAACTAGTCTGTTAATTTCTTAATATTTCAGGGTTGTTGGTGGATGGCTCGAGATCCACAAAAAATAAAGGCAGCTGGTATTTTTCTATAAGATGAAGAATGCTGGAAACATTTCTGGCATTAAATCCCAGCTCCTCCATTTTTATTTATTTTTTCTTATTAGACGAGTTGCCTGGTGATCCGGCATGAGCAGCATAACGTTGACGCTTCTGGAGTATTCTTCTTGAAAGCCATTACCAATCAGTTTGGCATATTTTGGAGAACACTTCTTCATCTGTGTGTATAATCAATAATTTATCCGACATTACATAGAAAATTAAAAAAATAAAATAATGAATAGTAATAATAGAAAGATAAAGATAATTATGTTTATAGAGAAAGTAAAGAAAAAATTAAAATTAAAATATAACTTCTACAATATTTACAAATATGTGCATACTTTGAAAGAAAAAATAAAACGTTTCTATTATCGAACTGAAAGAGTCAATCAATAGGACTTTCCAGCCCGAGACCACTATTACGAAAGATCTGCCTGCCAAATGGTAATCTCTACAGCTAGCCTGTGAGCACTATCTATTACTTGTAACAGTTAATTTCTGTCATCCATGGAATAACAAGAAATTGTTCACTATCAACTAAAAGGACTTTTTGCTAAATTTGGTGGCAAGACAAATCTTAAGACTGATGTAAAGAAATGACTTCGGAGTCATGAATGGTAAGAGTCACTTTTTTGGTAAAATTTGACTGGGCTAATATTTTGAGTGAAAGATCATTAAGTATTAAATGTTATGGGTCCATCTAATGGTTCCATAACTTACAGAGAAAAATTGATGACATTATGTGTTGATTTATTAATGAATCAACTCCTAAATTTCACTGTTTATGTATTCCATGTGGTGAGAAAGGTATTGTTAAATATTTTTTTTTTAATTTGTCACTAAAAAGTTTATCTTTAGTAATGTTTTTTCAATTTCAGATTAAAGAATTTCAGAGAAGCTGCTGCTGCATCTAAACAAACAGGTAAGTGTTTGTTTATAAGTCATACACTCGGAGCCAAAAAAACCAGGCGCACCTTAACTAAATAAGATAGTCAACTACTTTCTACTTGGTTATATTTTTCACTTTAGTGAGGAAGAGAGGTTTATTCTAGGATTTCTTTAACACATTCAATGCCAACGCCATATTCTTTAGCTCAACCAAGTGGCCAGACGGTTTTGGGTCATCAGTGAGCCGGTACATCCCCAGGATGTACTTGGTCATCAGAGTCGCCAAAGAGTTTGTTAACCCGTAACGCACCGGTTTAAAGGGCTGTTACCTTTTATTTCGTTATTATTATTTTTTTTTTATGTTTCATATTACTGTTATAAAAATAAATTAAGAATTTGTAAGAATGATCTATTAAATTTATAACTAAACAATTCTGAATGAATTTGAAGTAAAAAAAGTGAAGAGTAGTTCCTTTGAAAGTGAAACTAATTGTGGGTATGGGAATTTTCATTTAAAAAATCATCATCAAATTACTGTAACACATCATTATTTTTTTCTTTATAAATTTTATTTTTAAAAAACATTATGTATAATAAAAAACTATAAAAAATAATTATAAAAACTATAATTATATACCAAATTACTGTAACACATCATTATTTTTTCTTTATAATTTTTATTTTTAGAAAACATAAGGTATAATAAAAAACTATAAAAAATAATTATAAAAATTAAAAATAATAATATATAACAAATAAAAATAAGTAATACAAATAATAATAAAGGATTACAATTACAATACATAAAGGAATTGCATTTTTATACCTAATTATTTTAAACTAACTATAGTCACACTATTTATAATTTGTTTGTGACAAGAAATCATTCAAATTTATATATACAAAACGAAAAAAAAAATTAATAACTAATATATATATACAATGTTGAAAAAACAATATATACAATACAAACAAATATATATATATATATATATAACACAAATTTACATATTCATATTAAAAATTCATACATATTAAAAATAAATACATTATAAAATTACAAAAACTAATTACTTCGTGGTTGCCCAAGCGCAGTCTCAGCATCCACAAATTTCCTCGTTCTTGTCCCTAATAATTTGTACATATAGTTTTTTTGTTCTTTTACTAATCCACTGTAACTGGATAATGTAATATAATAATAAAATATAATATAAGTAGTGAGAATAGTTTTAAAATTAGTTATTATAAGCAAAATGAAAAAATAGAATTGTTAAAAAAAATTAATTATAAAATACTTATTTCTTTTAGATGGCTGTCCACTGGCATTCCTCTTCTTAGATCCCATTTTCAATTAAATTAAAATTATAAATAAAACACTTAAATTAACAAAATTTGAGAGAAAACTTTAAAAATTCACACCTTCGGCTATAATGCAGCTATCCGGAAACCAAAAACACCGAAATGACCGTCATGGACCAGTGCAAGTGGTTGACTAACTAAAGTAAAAACTTTTCTACCTGGGTATCGCTTTTAAGTGGAAAAGGTAAAATATATCTGAGTGCATCCCTGGGCTGTTGTTGGCCACCTGGGCTCGCCGCCGGGTACATCTCAGGGATGTACTTGGCGTTGAATGTGTTAATTTAGGAGTCTCTTCTATTTTTTATATTGTATTTAATTATCCCAACGTTTCGGGCTGCTGGCCCATCCTCTAGGGTTATCTATATTTTAAATTTTTTTAATTATTATTTTTTATCACAATAGTTAAGTTATATATGAGGTTTTTAATATTTTATGTATCACTATTATAATTAGCTATTTTACAATCTTATGTTCCATTGCCAATTGTCATAATTTAAAGTTGTTATATATGCACGTACAACTGTCATATCCTTATTTTAATACTTTTTTGGTTCTGGATAATTAAATATAAAGTAAAAATGGAAGAGACTACTTCATTAAAAAAAATCCAAGAAAGTCAAGGAATCAGATGCAATATTTGTTTAGTTTAGGTTTATTTATCTGTGTTAATTATGCTTTCAATAATTTACAGTGATAATGCTCTCCATTTTTTGGATAAATGCCCATTCAATTAGTCCATATATTTTATTTAATACGTTTTCCTTCAATACGTAATAATACTTTTTTTTAATTGTATTTCAATTTTTGTTTTGTGGTTGTGGCTAATCTTTTCTTTTTTACTAAAAAGTTTTGAGAAGCTACAACAGTTGCCAAAATATTTGTGTTGGAAGACGGTAGAAGCCAAAGTTGCTTGGCCTGGACGTTAGACCTACCAGAAAATTTTTTTCGTAATGCAGTGCCAAGGTACCAGGAGATGGGACTCTCTACACGAGGAAGCCTTGATCTTTGCCCCTAGAATGACCAAGCCAAAAGATGAGCATTTAATTTTGGTGAAAATGTTAATTAACTGCACACAGAGAGCTGAAACTGCTTGTCGACTGAGAATCGCTCTCCAGGTGAACAATGTATGCAACATAAGGTGAAGGCTTCTCGAAGAGAACACCACCCTCCAGGACCCCAAAAACCGATCCTCAGCTGATGGTATTGCAGCTCCTAACTACTCATCTCAATTTAGCTGAGAATAAACTATTTGGACTCCAATAAGTCATGAGTCTTAACTTGTGTACTCAGGTCAGCTGAGTATGAGTGTGAAGAAAACAAGGGAGAGATGTACAGTTAGCGTGAAATCGCTGAAACTGTGAATTTCTGTGTAAGGGTCTGCCATGGTGAGGGGAGGCATCACATCACAAGCAAGTACAGACCCCCATGTCTTCAACAGACTGTCCCTAATGCAATTTTGTATATTATGGTAGTTCTAACGAAATAAGCGATGCCTTTAAGCCTTTTATTAGCGGTCAGTTTTGCCTTGTCCCCAGCCACACACAGCAAATGTTGTGAAAGAGTATGTGGATGAGGTCACCATTCAGACTCTGCAATGGCGAGCTTGGAGCCCTGACCTGAACCCCATAGAACAACTGTGAGACCAGTCAGATGAGTCTGTCTGATAGCAGCCACGAACCTTCCAGGACCTCAGGACCAGGCAATTAGCTGATCATCTGGGTGGAAGAGTGGGTGGCAATACCCAGGAAGGCTAGCTATCCTCATAGCTAGAGAGGTTATCTGGAAGAATTTTTTTTATTTTACCTAAGAAAAGTAAAATTTTATTTTTGTGGTTAACTTTTATTATTAATTTTTTTTTATATATTGTTTTTTCTTAATTTTGTTTGTGTGTCTTAGAAGCATGTGGTATATACTCTTGCTAGGAAAAACAATTTGGAAGTTTAACCTTGGTTTAACAAAAAGATATTTGCTAACTTCAAGCTGTTCGTGTTTTTTTGGCTATGAGTGGATTTAATATAAGTAATTTATATTTATAGTCTTTTTTTTTTTTTAATTTAAGCCAAACTAATCATTTTGTTAGACTTAGAAGGGAAATGCAGCGCTGATGACTCAATGATCATGACGAAAATATTTTTGTTGATTCTTGGTCAAAAAATATTTGCCCGATGTTGGAGGGTTCCATCCATTATATAATTTTTAAACATATATCAATCAGTTTGTTTTATTTGGTAAAAAAAATTAGAAAACTAACTTCATCAATCAGTAAAAGGTTTTTACATTCTTTTGATATTTTAGATACATACCCAATATGAGGTTTTTCTTTGAACTTAAAAGTTACTAAACAAGATTTGATGCAGAAAATGAGGTTGATTGCTCCTGTTAGGTCTAAAAGCAAGAATAACGCATTTTTTGTATGTATAGTACCCCTTAAATACATCTAAATATTTATCTTAGGCAATTAAAAAGTTAAAATTCTTTTTTAGCACCTGAAAAACTATTAAATGGTTGTTTGCAATCAAAAACTTAAACTTTGAAATTTAAACTGATTATGTCGATTTGATTGTTAAATAATTACTAATTTGTGCAGGTTGTTACAGTGAAATTGGTTTAAATATTTTTTTAGAGAAAAATAGCGTTGATATTCGAAAAGAAAAAAAAATTTGGTCAACTTTTGCTTATCTGGTTTTTTTTTTTCTAAATCAAGGAAATTGTGAAAATTTTAACACTTGTCCATTGATCCAAACTTATCTTAACAGATATTTAGGAATTGGTGAACTACGCAAATGTTACTATCCTGTATGTTATAACTGCATGAATAAAGTAGTACAAGAAATAAAAAATAAAAACCTCTAAATTATTTTTCATAAAGTTTATATCTTAAAGTTTTTGATATGGTCTATAAATTAAATAAAGATATATAATAAAATAAACAATAGTAAATAATCTTTTTAACAGATATAGTACCATTGAATTTATAGAAAATCCAGAGGAGTTATGAACGGTTTTATTAATGGCTTTGAACAAATCCTTTGGAAAAATAGAGTCCAAAATTTTGGAGATCCTTTGGGTTTGGGAAACCTGGACACCTAGTTGCCCAATGCCCCCGCATGAAATGCTTTGAATGTGGCAAGGCCGGACATTTTGATTGAGGCGAAGAAGTAGGTCACAGGCTGATTCTTAGGGAGCGTCAGATACTTCAGATATGGAGGAAGAACTAGAGGAGCCAGGGAACGGTGGAGACGAGGAAGGAATTAGCCGCCAAAGGAAAGAACCTCGATGGGCAGCAAGGAGGGGAAGAAATGAGCGAGCTGAGGCCTAAGGTGGGTGCCAGCAGAGAGGCAACCGCAATTTATTAAACTGCAGTGCAAAGAGTGAGTATGGTGGTCTGCTTATTATTCAAGTTGCGGAAGTGAGATTACTGGTTGATACTGGAAGTTCTTGCACGTTCGTAAGCTGCAGAGCTGCGTGTTGGTGAGGGAAAACGTCAAACACAGGTATGTATATGCTAATTTAATCACCCTTGGTGGCCCGTGTAATGTAGGGAGGGAAACAGTAATAGGCCTGAATATGTGGAGTATAAATAAGGGAATTTCAGAGTTCGTATAGTTGGGAGTATGCCTCGAAATATGAGGGAATTATTGGCTGTGGCTTATTAGAGAAAATAGGATGGGGCAACAGTTTTTAGTATCCTAGACCTTAAAGTGGGATATCATCAGATTAAAATGCACCAAGAGAAGACAGTATTCACTTTTGAAAGAGGACACTATGAATTTAAGAGGATGCGATTGAGACTAAAGAATGCCTCAATCACGTTTCAACGGCTTATGGATGAATTTCTATGGGGGATTGAGGATGTACATAGATGAATTGTTAGTGTTCATTAGGTAGTATGTGGGCCAGACCCCCCTACCGTGCACCCCCCCCCCCCACATCCCTATAAATTGCATATCGTTGTGTTCCTTGTGATAAAATATTAAGAAAAAGCCAATGTTCCCAGAAAAAAAAGTAGCCGCACTAATCCGAAATGGCGTTCAAACATGGCGGAATGACGAATTTGATTTTAGTTAGTTTTTTAACTAAACCTCACTTATGTTGACATAAACTGGTTATCTTGAAATGAAATAATAATGTTCTCATAGTAGTAGTTGGTTACAGACACTGGCATCTGTTCATTCGTGAAATTTGAAATAAATGCATTTTTGCAAAGTATGATTATTTACAGATTTAAAAACAATCAAAATAAAAAAGATAAATAAAAAGTTCTGTTTGTTCGTTGATATGTAGAAATTATTCATAATATAATTTAGGAAGTATATACCTAACACAATTTAATAGCTCACAACTATTAATGAATTAACAGTTACACGGGGGGTGTGTGTGTGTGTGTGTGTGTGTGTGTGTGTGTGTGTGTGTGTGTGTGTGTGTGTGTGTGTGTGTGTGTGTGTGTGTGTGTGTGTGTGTGTGTGTGTGTGTGTGTGTGTGTGTGTGTGTGTGTGTGTGTGTGTGTGTGTGTGTGTGTGTGTGTGTGTGTGTGTGTGTGTGTGTGTGTGTGTGTGTGTGTGTGTGTGTGTGTGTGTGTGTGTGTGTGTGTGTGTGTGTGTGTGTGTGTGTGTGTGTGTGTGTGTGTGTGTGTGTGTGTGTGTGTGTGTGTGTGTGTGTGTGTGTGTGTGTGTGTGTGTGTGTGTGTGTGTGTGTGTGTGTGTGTGTGTGTGTGTGTGTGTGTGTGTGTGTGTGTGTGTGTGTGTGTGTGTGTGTGTGTGTGTGTGTGTGTGTGTGTGTGTGTGTGTGTGTGTGTGTGTGTGTGTGTGTGTGTGTGTGTGTGTGTGTGTGTGTGTGTGTGTGTGTGTGTGTGTGTGTGTGTGTGTGTGTGTGTGTGTGTGTGTGTGTGTGTGTGTGTGTGTGTGTGTGTGTGTGTGTGTGTGTGTGTGTGTGTGTGTGTGTGTGTGTGTGTGTGTGTGTGTGTGTGTGTGTGTGTGTGTGTGTGTGTGTGTGTGTGTGTGTGTGTGTGTGTGTGTGTGTGTGTGTGTGTGTGTGTGTGTGTGTGTGTGTGTGTGTGTGTGTGTGTGTGTGTGTGTGTGTGTGTGTGTGTGTGTGTGTGTGTGTGTGTGTGTGTGTGTGTGTGTGTGTGTGTGTGTGTGTGTGTGTGTGTATATATATGTTTATATACATGATTCATTTAAAATTAAACCACTACTGGAGAGGAAAACCAATTAAAACATGTAAGTATTCATGCATCTAATGGTCTATAATCCACGAAGTTGTGGCCTTTTTCGGTTTCTTGCATATAACTACACATCAAAATGTTTACTTTCTCTTTTTTTCGAAAAAAAGGGTATACTAATTCAAACAAAATGAAATATTTGAAGTTAAGATCGGGTTATTTATTAAGCCAAATTCGAACATCAAAGATCGGTAATTTTTACTATTTAGGTGGAAACTCATGTGGCAGAGTCATTGGCGCCTTTTCGCTGCTAAGGTCCGTTTTCTACAAAACTAGTTGATATATTTTGAAATTTTACCACTGATCTTTAAAGAAGAATAATTGCTCCAGATGTTTTATTTCGGGTCATTTTTCGTTAACGATGGCCGTTAAATCACAAATTAACTTGGAATTTTGACTTTTACGCGAGTGACTTGAAAAAATTGACTTTAAAGGTATTTTATGTTGTCAGGACTAATTATTTTAGAATGTTTGTTCTAGCTTTAATAAAAAACCAGTTATGGCGAAATTGAGCATAATGGTGAATGTCAGTAATAAAAAAACTAACTAAAATCAAATTCGTCATTCCGCCATGTTTGAACGCCATTTCGGATTAGTGCGGCCACTTTTTTTTCTGGTAACATTGGCTTTTTTTAATATTTTATCACAAGGAACACAACGATATGCAATTTATAGGGATGTGGGGGGGGGGGAGAGGTGCACGGTTGGGGGGTCTGGCCCACCGTGTAGACAGAGGAACACCTGGAATACTTGCGAATGGTTTTTGAACGTTTGCGACAATTCTGCTTAAAATTGTCTAATGAAAAGTCATTTTTGGGACAAAGGCAAATAAATTTTTTAGGCCATAAAATCTCAAAAGAGGGTGTGAAACTGACAGGAGTAAGATGGAGGCGTTACAGGAGATGGCGATTCCAATTAATGTAAAAAAGGAATTCCTCTTAAAAGGAATTCGACGATTACTCCGGTCACTAAACTATTACAGACTATTTGTTCCCAAGTGCCTGGTACCCCTTAATGGCCCACTAAAAAAAAGGAAGAAAATTAGTTCTATCATAGCCGAGATCGAGAGGACACCTGTAGGAGAAGGCGAACAAAGTATCCTACAGAGTGAAGATAAAGAGAGGACCCCAAAAGAAAGAAGAAGAAAGACCTGTTGATATGGAAGAGTCGCAGGATATCATCAATGATAAGCGTCGACAAATTATTTGGAAGACCAGGATAATGGGACTGAGAAAATCGGTGTGGACCGAACATTGGTCCGCTACAGTCCTAGCCTACACGCCTGCACCACTATACAGCCTAGTGCAAACTAATGGTAGAGATGCTTAAGATGAAGAACTCCAGCTTGAGGTTACACTTGCGTACCACCAGGGCAAGACCAACCCCCGTGGAATAAATGAAACCCCGCAGGTGCTGAAACGGAAGTATTTTTGGCAGGATGTGAGAAAAACAATAAAAGAGATCATTAAAGCATTTGAAATATGTTTAACGACCAAATATGACAGGCATCCCACAAAGCAATACAAGAAAAGACACACACAGGTTCGGTGCCATTAACTGTGATCAGATAGACTGTCACCTGGAGAGGATACTAGTGGGTCACCACAATTGATCTCTAGCGAAGTGGCCATGGCATACCTGATACGAGAATGATTGTCATAAGCAGTGTTGGAGGCTTTACGAATATGGAACCAATTTTATAGCGTGCCATACCATATTGCATCTGACCGGGAATTTGATAATGTTAGTATAAGAGAAGAGGTGAAGGCCTTAGGGATAAAATGGCATCATAAAACCCTGGACTGCACAGCACGCTAAGTGATCAGCTTTGGGTATACCAGGTGGAAAAGGGGCTGGAGCCAGATGTTGCAATGGCAAAGGCAGTCGTGGTGTATAACCATTCGATCCTCACTGCAACAGGGTTTTCGTCCTTCGAAATTCATTTTGTACTCCGAGGTCGTTGTAGGGATATTGCGGCTACAACAGTAGATAAATAACTGTCAGAGGGCATGAAAAATAATAGAAATGGGTTGAGTTTACTAGGTGTGGTTTTATAAGGCTTATAAAATATCTAATTTTGGACATTATTTTTGTTATTCCATAATGTTTATATTAAATATTAAATAAACAAATGATCCTGAAGATGGCAAAAATCATCAAAACGTTGACGGAAAGATATGAATAATGTAAACATTTTAAGAGGGAAAAAATCATATTATTTTTTGAACCGTCGCAATCTCAAACTGATGTTATTTGGGATGCTTAACCGATTAAATTTAGTTAGATCGAATTTTTAGCCAGTAAATTCTAATTTCCGTGGACTATTAGTTGAATTAACAAAATTTTTATTATATTTCGAGTGTGTAATTTTTGGAAATACAGCCTACATTGACTAATAAGCTTCGAATGATTTTTGTCGTTTCTCGTTTTTCAGCTACTTTATTTAAACACAGCCTTACCTTTCTGCGTATAAATATTGATAATAACATAACATAAGAATGCTCCTCATTTCAATGAAATCAGTAAATGTCAAATTAATGTTAAAGCCCGCACCCCCCTCCCCCAAAACCAAAATTTAAAATTTATAATGCTTCAAATTCTAAGGATATGAAAACATAAGGATGGACCCTCATTTCTATGAAATCGATAAATGTTAAATTACTGGTAATGCCAGCCCCCCCCCTATAACTGAAAATTAAAATTGATAATATTTTAGAATTCTACGTTTCTGGAAACATAAGAATAATCCTCATTTCAATGAAATCAATAAATGTCAAATTAATGTTAACGCCAGTACCCCCCTTCCCCAACAATCGAAATTTAAAACTTATAATGTTTCAAATTCTAAGGATCTGGAAACATAAGAATGTACCTCATTTCAATGAAATCGGTAAATGTTAAATTACTGGTAATGCAAAGCCCCCTCCACCACCATTTTATGTATTTTGAAATTTATAATATTTTGAATTCTATATATCTGGATACATAAGAATGCACGCTCATTTCAATAAAATTGGTAAAATTTAATAAATCAAGATTTAAAATATAAAACAAATAGTAAGAGATATTTTTTACAAAAACATCAATCTAGATAACATAGATATTGACAGATTCATCAAAGAATTTTAAAAGATATAATATTTTAATATTACACACTCCCTTCGATCCCTGATTATATATAAATATATATATATATATATATATATTTTTTTTTTTTTTTTTTTTTTTTGTTTCAGCTGATGGAATAAGACGTTCGACTAGAACAAAGAAACTTAAGTATGACAATTTCAATGATAGTTGGATTGTTGGGGAACAGTCACTGAGAGGTTATCCAATGCTTTCTACTCTTTCTCCATTTTCAAAAAGTAATTTAATTGTTAATTTCCTTTTTAAATATAAAATTCATTGTAGATGTTAAACCTCTATTATTATTCTTCAATTGTATTGTGATTAATTTAAATTGAATTTATGGAGATTTTATATCAGTGTCCGACCGAAACCAACTTTTCAGCCGAAACCGAAACTTATTTTGGTGTGTATATAAATTATTAAGTAAGTTTTTAACATGTCTAGTTTAGCAATAATACCTGTGCTAGCTTATATAATGACATTAATTGAACTAAATGATTCAAATAATACTTAGGATTGGTATAAAAGATTTGTTTAAGTTAGGTTATAACAAATCCTATAGGATCGAATCCCGGCCCTTACTTCCCAGTATGGCTGGTCTCCCCAGGAAGTTAGACTCTACCCCTTAACTAGTATAGGCCTAAAAGTTGAAATATACTTGTAAAGAAAGGCAAATAATAATAATTCATAGAATATATCTAAATAATGAATAATATAAACTGGCGATAAAGTAAATAACGAGGAAATAAATCCGACCTGGGCCCAAAGATGCCAATTAATAGTCAAGTTTTAGAAAGTTTTCGAGGTTATATTGTGAATAGGGATCGATAGAGATGGTTTGCATCATCTAAAAATTGATTGATGTTTTCAGTTTTTCCAATGATAAAATATATATGTTAATTCAAGAAGTTGACATGTTATGACCCCATGAAAGATTGACTGTTTTTAAAATAATAGAAAAATAAAAAAGTGCATTATACCCAATGTTACTAGGTACTGAATATAATTTATTTTGCAAAATAGATAGTGAGCCTAAATAATCATTTAGTTCATATATCTCAAAAACCGCAATTCATTGAAAAAAGTGGAAAATAGAAGAAGCAGGTTTTTGATTAAAACTATTAACACATAAACTATTATAAACTAGTTTATTAAACTATAAACTATCTATACATTGTTAAACAAGATTAAAGTCTCTTTGATATGAGTACCAAAACTGGGTCACTAAACTACATAGCTTCTAACTTCCTGCGGGAACCAGCCGAACTGGGAAGTAAGAGCCAGGATTCGATCCTATAGCCTTACTTGAACCCCTCTTTCTTACCAATCCCAGGTATTGTTTTAAATAATTTCCCAGAAAAAAAAGTGGCCGCACTAACCAAAAATGGCGTTCAAACATGGCGAAATGTCGAATTTGATTTTAGTTCGTTCTTTGAATACTTACATTCATCATTATTCTTAATTTCGCCATAACTAGTCTTTTATTAAAGCTAAATAGTTAGATTCAGAATAACTCACGTAAAAGTTAAAATTCCAAGTTAATTAGTGATTTAACCGTCACCATTAATGAAAAACACCCTGAAATAAAACATCTGGAGCAATTATTCTTCTTTAAACATCACTGGTAAAATACCAAAATATACCAACTAGGTTCATAGAAAACGGACCATAGCAGCGAAAAGGCACCAGTGACTCGGGCGCATCCAGTCTTCTGTCAAATCGTTCAATTCTCATACATGATATAATTACAGCGGGTTTAGGATATTATTTTGAATGTATAATCAAGCCTATGTAACTGCAAATATTTAATTGACCGAAAAAATAATATAACCTTTTGTTTATACATTTTTGTTATTACTATTATTATTATTATATAAATCTGATAAATGAAGGATATAAACATGATAAATAATAATTAATTAGTCGCAGATTGTACATTATCTAAATCTCACTTATATTGACATAAACTGGTTATCATGAAATGTAATAATGATCTCATCGTAGTAGTTGGGTTACAGACACTGGCTTCTGATCATTCGTAAAAATCGCAATTAATGCATTTTTGCTGAGTATTGATTATTCATGGATTTAAAACCAATCAAAATAAAAAGATAACAAGTTCTGTTAGTTCGTTGACAGGTAGAAATTATTCATAATACAGTTTAGAAAGTTTACACCTAATGCAATTTAATAGCTCACAACAATTAATGAATTAACAGTTACACACACACATATATATATATATATATATATATATATATATATATATATATATATATATATATATTAATTTAAAATTAACCCACTACAGCAGACGAAAACCAATTAAAACATGTAAGTGTTCATGCATCTAACGGTCTATAATCCACAAAGTTATGGCCTTTTTCAGTTTCTTGCATATAACTTCAAAAAGTTTACTTTCTCTTTTTTTCGAAAAAAGGGTATACTATTACAAATAAAATCAAATATTTGAAGTTACTTTTTACTTAATCGAGACCTCTTTTACCGCTGAGCAGTGTGAGGTGGATATTTGAAGTTGAAATCGGGTTAGTTATTTAGCCAAATTTGAACATCAAAGATCGGTAGTTTTTACCATTTTGGTGGAAACTCATGTTCCAATGCCTATAACTCAACAACACGCACTCTAAATGAACAATGTTACATTAAAAAGTTTTAAAATATAAAATTTAGCATAAAACCACCTCCTTCATTTTAAAATTAGCTTATTCCTGGGTAGAGATACAAATAAAAAAGTGGGAGCATTCGTAGCGCTTCCTTCCTGCTAAAACATTTTTGTGAAGGATAAATAATGCATATAACTACAAATCATCCAACTTCTTCCTTTTTTTAAATCAAAGATCGATTTTTTTAACTATCTACCCACCTAAATAGTTAGTTCTGTGAATATTTTATCTTATCCCCTTAGGTTTCACAAAAAGAAGGAAGTAAGCACTACGGATGCTTTCACATTTTCATTTGCATCCTTTACGCAGGAATAAGCTAATTTTAAAATAAATGGGCTTGTTTTACGCTAAATTTAATGTTCTAAAACTTTTATCTGAAACATTTTCTGTATACAGTAGATGTTGAGTTAAAGGGGTTGAAATATGAGTTTCACCCAAAATGGTAAAAATTATCGACCTTTGATGTTTGGATAAATCACGAAACTATTTTTAACTTTAAAAGTGCCATTCTATTTGTAGTAGTAAGCTTTTATCAAAAAAGAGAAGGCAGTATTATGTGGTCTTTGATTGGCGAGGTACACATATTCTAGAAACCAAAAAAAAGGCCAAATATTTCGCGAATTTCAGTCTACGAATACTTTCACATTTTAAGTAGTATCTCTCAGCAGGAGGGGATGAATTTTAAAATTAAGGTACTCATTTTATACAGAATTTGATGTTCTTCAACTTTTTCATTTGGATAAGATACCCCTATTCAAATTGCAGACATTGGAACAAGAGTGTAATTCATTTTTCCACTAAATTTTCAAAAATTGCCTAAAATCGATAATCGGTTTAGGCGAAACAACTTACCTGATTTTTACTTTGAGTAAGTCAATCGACACAAAATTTTATCCTCTTTCAATTTAAAGGGAGTAAAATGTTCTCTGCGATAATATTTTATGGCAACTGATCTGAGGTGGCAGATGTTCATAATTGTGGTCTATGAAATGAGTAATTTCAGCTTGTAAGATCAAAAAATTACTACTGTTATGGAGTGATTCACAACCTCTGTTATTAATAGGCTTATGTTTTCATTGATTCATTTGTTTAAAAAGTTTACATAAGATATGTAAATATAATTGAGGTTTAGATAATGTGCAATCTGCGACTAATTAATTATTATTTATCATATTTATATCCTTGTTCTCTAAATAGTTCTTTCTTTAAAAAAAAAAAAAAGGAAAGAAAAGGATATATTAGTTTTTCTGTCAATTAAATACTTGCAGTTACATAGGCTCGATTATATATTCAAAATAATATAATCCCTAAACCCGCTGTGTAATTATATCATGTATGAGAATTGAACGATGTGGCAGAGGACTGGATGCACCCGAGTCACTGGCGCCTTTTCGCCGCTAAGGTCCGTTTTCTATGAACCTAGTAGATATATTTTGGTATTTTACTAGTGATTTTTAAAGAAGAATAATTGCTGCAGATGTTTTATTTCAGGGCGTTTTTGTTAATGATGGCTGTTTAATCACAAATGAACTTGGAATTTTAACTTTGCACGAGTGACTTGCAAAAAATTGACTTTAAAGGTATTTTATGTTGTCTAGACTAATTTTTTTAGTTTATTTATTCTGAATCTAGAACTATCTAGCTTTAACAAAAGACCAGTTATGGCAAAATTAAGCATAATGGTGAATGTCAGTAATAAAAAAAACGAACTAAAATCAAATTCGTCATTCCGCCATGTTTGAATGCCATTTTTGGTTAGTGCGGCCACTTTTTTTTCTGGAACATTGGCTTCTTCTTAATCTTTTATCACAAAGAACACAATGATATGCAATTTATAGGGATATGGGGGGGGGGGGGTGCACGGTAGGGGGGTCAGGCCCACCGTGTAGAGCCTACAGTCAGTAGTAAATAGCTAACAACTTTAACAAGCTTCGGTAAATTCGACAGCCGGTTTTACTTTATTAACTGTTTGTTAAGTACTGGTCAAATTATTATCAACACCACTCCTGCAATGGCCCACTCAAAATCAACTTATGATCTAATATTATAGTTAATCCTTTGGTAATCCCGATATTAATAATTTAAGAAGTAGGACAATTTTTATATCCAATTTTGAATGCCTTAACCCTTTTTAATATAAGTTCAATTTATTTTATTTGTAAATAAGTGTATATAAGTTTACATTATAAGCTGCAAACACATAGTTATTTTCACTTTAATTCTACAAGGATATTCAAATAATTTTTAATTTGTTCATCACAAGAAGATTATTTTATTATCTATATTTTTCTTCTCAGTTTTTTTTTTGTTTTTGTTTTTTGTTATAATACTCTAATTACTGAAGCCTATCATATGTTTTTGTATATTTTTGTTCCTAAGGGATTAGTTCCCGGGACAATTAAATAAAGAGTTATTATTATTAAATGCGCCTAATCACTGGGTTACCTTACAAGTATGGTAATCGATGCCATAAATTGGACATAGGAAAACCAAGTTAATAGGTGCATGTAGTCTTGTCTATTAATTTAATTATGGGGTTAAAATAATACGATTAATTTAACTGTTAAAATTTATTTTTATTACCTAGGTGTTTGATAATATGACAAAATAACATAAATTAGAATAACTAATTGTGTATAATATATACTGATAAAGACGAAATTGTTAAATAAGAAATGAATAAGAACATTTTTTATGTCAATTTTTTTAACAGGAAACAACCAACTGTGCATTGACATTTTTTTATGTCAATTTTTTTAACAGGAAAGAATCAAGTGTGCATTGTCACGCTTTACTAGTAAACTTAGGACCCACATAATTAGCACACTTTTTTAAAGGACTTTACTCATTTCTTTTTTTGTGAAAAAAGTGACAACTTTTCGATGCAATTTCTGCTTCTGGTAGAGAAACAGGCATGATCTTAGACTCTTAGGTTATTCGATTGACACCAGGGCTCATAGTTTTTTACATTCTGTTATTTGGAAAAGTTAAAGTTTCAGAAAGTTTCGACCCAATTAGCCAATGTTTTATCCCAATAAAGCAGTGATGTTTTAACTATATTTGATTCAGTTATATTATAAATGGCTCAATTAAGCAGTGGTCCCCATTATATGATGATGTAATTAAATTTGAGTCAACTGTAATCTTTAATACTTTTTCCACCAATAGATTTAAATAAAGATATATAATATCACCGTCGTTTTTTGAAACACTTTGTTATGGTCTTGACAAAGTTATTGTATTTTTGATCCTGTTCCTGGAAAATTTTGCTGAGAAATGAAATTAGAATTTTTTTTAGGTTATTTAAAAGATTATTTTATATTTAAGATTAAAGCCTTTAGAAAACACCGACTACAGTAAAACATCCTAAATGTAGGTCTAATCAATGGATGAGCACCATAAACATATGACCACAACATTCATTAAATTTCCAGAAAGACTGAGTACTAATATCCCTCATTAAACCCCACCCCCCCCCCCAATTGTAGCAAATTTAATTTAGTTTTTTTTTTTTTAGTGTATAGAATATTTTATTTTTTGTCAAAAACTTGCTTTTCATGATCAAAACATATTTTTTATAAATGTGATGGGGGGGGGGGGAGCTGCTGAGTTGCTTTCCAGATTCAGCTGTATGCTGCTTCCTTCACAGAGGGACCGTTGAGAAATAGATTACAGTGTCGTTAATCCCTGTCATTACAATGTTTTCTTTACCATCATAGATTTCTCTATTCTTATTAGCATTACTTACTAGCATAGCTAGAGCTAATACTGCATACTGGTTAAAGGGGTTAAGGTAATACTTTTTGATCCTTTCTTAACCATACTGGTACATACTGTACTTTACTGGAACCTATTTGACATCTACTTAGTTGTATTGAAGAAGGTTGTTAAGAGCTGCATCAAAGTCTTTGTCTACCTTGGATATTGTACAATTTGCTACCTGCAACAATTGCTGCCTAGCTCTTGATATAGTTTTAATTCTACTATCTTAAGCCCCCCTTCTCTCAGTTGTTTAGAAGCACACTTACATATTGCAAGCACTTCTCATTGAAAACTGATAAGATTGAGTTCTGCCACCAAAGAACAACTCGATACAGCAGTCAATAAAACATAGTTGGATGAGCCTCCAATTTTATGCAAGCCCATAGTAAATTTATAACTTTGTTATTTGCATTTTGTGCTTTTGTCCTGATCAGTAGTTAAATGAACTAACAGTGCCTATAATTTTTTTTCTCTAATTTATGGATTTTTTAATCCTAGAAACCCAAATTGCTGCCCAAGTTGTTAGTAACACTTCCCTGTTTATTGCTTTTGTTAGTGTTATTGCTGTCAAGATAAGAATTTTTCACGTCATCAATTAATGATGAATTAAGGCATTCTAGTTTCGCAATATAACTTATTCCAGGTATTTTAAACACTCTTTTGACTGCTTAGCAATTCTTAAAGAAATGGTTAATATAACCAGTCACACTGACACACATCACACTCTGTATTAGAAATATTGATTCTTATATATTTATGATTTGAGCATGTTTCCTCATTAGAGATATGCCAGTATTAAATAGGCTTTCTACCGTTTTTGGAGCCAGTTTTGTATCCATTAGTTCTGATCTCTGTCTATTAAATGGTTTTCTTGGCTGATGGCCCTATCGACAGTCAGGTCTCCTCTCAGACCCAGCAGCCTTGTTTGCTGGGCTTGGAGTTGGCTTAACCTCGGTTCTTTACTTCTGGGCAGGTCGACCTTGTCTGGTGGGGGCTTTCATCTTCCTTTTAACTTTCTCTTTGGATAATAGTGTTGAATTAATAAAAAAATTTATGTTCAGTGTTCATTTTTGTTCTTAGTTATTAATAAATGACCTGATATTGCTATGAAGATTGATGATAAGGTTGACAAAGGTGCTGATTATGAAAATGATATTTATTTTAAGATTACATGCTTAGGTATCGATTATATTATATCATATGGGATGTAAATAATATTATGGTTGACTAAGAAGTATTGAAGGCACTGATTATGAAAATGATATCGGTTTTACAATTACGCTCAAATAACCATTTATTATAACTTATGCAATATAAACGACATTGGAGTGTATTATGAGGTTGTCAGAGACACTGGATATGAAAATGATATCGATTTTAAGATAACTTGCTCAATTAAAAATTTATTTCAATTAAATTTATTTAAATATATACCTAAGTGGGTAATCTTACCACACATATGCATAACTTGAGTGGGTAACCTTACCACATATATGCATAACTTGAGTGGGTAATCTTACCACATGTCTGCATAACTTACTGTATAAACTTTTACTTTTAAATCTATTTAACACTGATAATAAACTTGACCTTATTGAAAGAAGTGAGACTTCACTTAAAAACTGAGAGTACTTTACGTCTGAAGTATTCATAAACAACTCTCTTCAACTGCATATGCATAGCACTTAAAGAAATACCATTTGTGTCCTAGAAGTAGCTTTAACATATATTTCCTTGATCTAGAATACTTGTACAAATCTACCTATTTTTTTATTTCTTTTCTCTATTTTTTTTCACATACATTTTTATTTATTGAATTTCTACTTACAAAAGATAGTTAAAACAATAAATTAAAACATAGTTATTTCTTATATAAATTGATTATCGCATTATCATTTTTGTTTACCTTTTAAATATCGTAAAAATGGTTTTTACAATAATTATTTTAATTTATCATTGTTATTTAAACAAATTAATTTTATTTACAAAAAATACATAGTCTGTTAGACAAATACAAAATGATATTAAAATAACATATGTAACAACATTTTTAGGTGTATACATCAATCAACTTGGAGTTTTGCCATTTTATTTTAAAGTGAATGTTTATTGAAATAATATATCACTACACTATATATGTATAATTTTTATTTTTAAGATAAAGAGGCTATAAAAGAGGAAGAAGAGGATGAAGAAGAAGAAGAAGAAGAGGAGGAAGAGGAGGAGGAAGTAGTCGAGAAAGAAGAAGAAAAGGTAATCCAGCATCAGGAAGTTAGTAGAAGAGATGATGTAAAAGAAAATGGTAATACCAGGACATCCGTACCTGATAGAAAGACAAGAAAGTCAAGTCGTATGGGCTCCAATATAATCAACACCGTAAGCACTTAGTATTGCATTTTTTTGGCATTCAATCTTAGTTAATGCACAATATCGATTAGAACTTTTTTTATTTAGTGCTCTAAAGTATAAACCCTGAGGGTCAAAACACTTATTTGTAGGATAATGGAAGTATCAATAGTAATTTTTTATGTCATTGCTAGGTTGAATTTGTAATTTAACTTCCTAAAAATACATTTTTTTTTCTTGTAGCCATCATAATGTTTTGGGGAATGTTTTCCATATTATTAGAACTTTTCCTCCATAGATTTGAATTATTCATGAAGAAAATATTTTTTTAAAGAAAATATTAATAAGTTTATTATTAACCCTTTAACTGCGGAGATAGCAGGGCATGAGATGGTCTGCCATTGCGGGTTAGTAGGCACACCGAGCGGTCCCACTGTGTGGAGAACTTTTGCGCCATTCAAGCGCTCGCATCTTATATCTTTTGTGAGCTTAATTAATCCGACACAAAGTTCTTTATCCTCACTTTTCGATCCGGACTGTGGACCGGCACTGGTGGAATTAAAATCTTTTTAAAATTTAAAAAACTTTCCCAGCACTAACACCCGTTAGGAGCTCCAAAAACTCTTCCTCACTATATATTTTTTTCGCCATCAGAACTTTTCACAACACAGGTTTATGCCACAGAAGTTGCAAATAAACTAAAATGAGACAAAGATTAAATAGGTAGGTATAGAAAGGTTTGATATCAGGCAAAAGGTTATGTTATTTACAGAAAGCTGAAAAGCAACCATTTATCTAGACAATATTGTAATAAGGAAAAGAACAATCAAATGCCCTCTAGCGGTATGGGGACATATTATAAATTCCAAAAAACATCAAAAGAAAGCGCTAGTTACCGGGCTCGTAAATAAGTCTGGAGCAGTAAAGCGGAAAAACAGGGTGGCTCATATATGAGCCATCAGCACCCGGAGACCAGCGCCCGGCTGGCTCATTTATGAGCCAACAGCACACGGGGACCAGTGCGCGGCTTGCTTATATACGAGCCATTAGCAGGTAACCCTTTACCTAACGAGAATTAATTAAGCTCACAAAAGATATAAGATGCGAACGCTTGAATGCTGTAAAAGTACTCCGCCCAGCGGGACCGCTCAGTGTGCTTACTAGCCCGCAACGGCGGACCACCTCATACTCTGCTACCTCCGCAGTTAAAGGGTTAATAGACTTTTATACATTTTACATGTTGGTATTCTTAGTTTCTTAAGATTGCTTGTCAGTTCGTAAAAGTACCTTTTTTTAACTACTTATGTATACCTTTTATTTATATATGCATGTATATTGTTCTCCGTATATGTATAGCATTTCCAAGTCAAATTCAGCCTTTTCCATTTCAATTTGTACCTTTTCCAAGTCAAATTCAACCACTTCTTCATGTTTGCCCGGTCTACCCCCTTACCTAAGCATATTATATCATAACCAGGTATCCATTAACATTAATATTTATTTTAAAGTTCGAGTGAGGGGGGGGGGCGCTATGATATGGAAATTGGTAACATCTTTCACACGGGTGTCCATTAATGTGTTATCGGGGAGGTTGTTTTTGAAGAAAATATTCATTTTGTATTTTAGTGGCTGGGGGGAGGGGCGCACTATAAAATAGTTAGAATGTCGGATTTCTTTCACAAGGTGGTGGAATTTTATGTTATCGAGGACAGTGTTTTTAAAAAAGATATTGAATGAGTATTTTAGTGGATGGGTGGACTATAAAAAAGTTATAATTTTGGATTTCTTTCACACGGGGGTGCAATTTTATGTTATCGGGGACTGTGAAAAAAATATTCATTTTGTATATTAGTGGGGGGGGGCACTAGAAAAAAGGTAGATTTTCCAATTTCTTTCACACAGGGGTCCATTATTATGTTATCAGGGAAGCTGTTCTTCAAAACCAATTTTCATTTTGTATTTTAGTTAGGGAGGGTGCACTAATATGTGAAAGAAATAGGAAAATCTAACTTTTTATAGTTTCTGATATTGGGTCTCTACTTGTCGGATAATTCAGAATTATTTGAATATTTAGTTTTATTCAATTTAAAAATTTTAATTATTCAAATTAATTTTTAAAGCATTAGTAAGAATTTTATCGCTGCCAGATGGGCGGTTTTGCGCTGAACTGTGTTGTTTCTTACAATGCAGAAATTTGTAGGTGTATGTTGTAAGGGTGAGATCTTTTGCATTGGGCTCCTGGACTATAGTATGGGTGTGTTGTTATATTGGCTGTGACACTAAAAATGAAAATGATCTCAATTTTAACATTACGCACTCAGATATCAATTTATTATATGTTGCACGATATAAACGATAACAATTTTAAGAATACACACTCATATATCGATTTATTATATCTAATATGATATAAACAATATAGGGGATATTATTATGTTGTATGAGACAACGAATATGAAAATGATATTGATTTCAAGATTATGAACTCAGATATCTGTTTAAGACAATAAATAAATCAATATACGAATTGATAATTTTAAGATAGAGATATTATTTTCATATCTGGCTCCCCTTCACAACCTAATACATTCGGTTATTGCTTATATCTCATTAGATGTCTAATCGCATTATTTTAAAATCTATATCATCTTCATATTTAGCATTTCTGACAACATATTATTATACTCCAATATCTTTTATATTGCTTAAGATATAATAAATTGATTCTTGAGTGCATTATTTTAAATTTGATACTATTTTCTTATTTAGTGTCTCTGAAAACATAATAATAAACCTTAATACTGTTTATATCATGTAAGATATAATAAGTAGATAAGTGAGCAAATTATCTTATGATCCATATCATTTTCATTTCCAACATCTCAGACATCAAAATAATATACCCCAATATCATTTATATTGTATAACATATAATATATCGATATCTGAGTGTGTAATCATAATATGGATATCAATTTTATATTCTGCATCTCCGACAATATAATATAATACTCACCATTACCGTTTAAGTAATGCATTATTAAACAATAGCTGAGCGCATAATCATAAACTCGATAATATTTTCTTAATCAGCACCTTTAATAACCTGATAGTCAACCCTAATATCATTTATCATTGTTTAAGTTATAATGAATCGATACCTGAGCGTGTATTCTTAGAATTGATATATATTTTCAATATATAATTTTCATAATCAGCTCTTTTAATGACTTTATAGTCAACCCTAATGTCATTTTTATCGCTTAAGCTATAATAAATCTATTCTTGAGCCGGTATTCTAAGAATCAATATCATTTTCATAATCAGTAACTTTGGTAACCCCATAGTCAACTCCATTATCATAGTTATGGTTCAAGCCTCTGACCTATAAATTAGGACTGTGTGGGATATACTAGTTTAATATAGTATAACCTCTCATAAGCTGAACCTCCTCATAATGGAAACCTCGGTTAAGCGGAAAATTTCGTAAGTCCTAGTTTTTTCAGAGAAAGAATTCACCTTCCATGCCCAAAAACTCCAATCAACAAAAACAAAAAGATTTAAGTACATAGGCAAAGCCCCTCTCAATACCCGGATAATTATTTCTCTAGATCTGAGAAACATGGGATTGTCATGCTCTTGTTTTTAATCCATGCTTTGATATAATTTTCTGCGAATAGTTGCCGTTCATGGTGATTTCCCCAAATGTTTTTTTTCCCCTTTGTAAGGTATTTTTGTTTTTACCTTCTATCAGATCAGTAGCTCTTTAGAAACTCTGAATACATGCATTAAAGCGTATTAAGTTACAATTTTGTGTAGTGTGCTAACACTGTCATGGTAAGGTGAAAGGTCGTACATATTTTGAGTACATTTAGAAGCTGGTGGTGGAGCCTTGTAGCCTAGTTGGTGGAGTCACGTACCTCAACCAAACTGGACGAGTCCCTCAACACTTACGTATGCCTCAGCCAGTGGGAGCACTGTATGGGTATATTTTGCTAACTAGAAAACGACCAAGGTCCTACCTAAAGGTCCTATCGCCAAGCTCTCGCCCGGAATGCCCCTATACCATACTCAGCCAGGCATCCTTTTCTAGTCCACCAAAATTCACATTTAGGCAAGTTGATTTGTGATCACTATCACATTTACTCTTTGCATGGAGGTCCTAAGCTAGTGCAGTAATTAATTCATAGAAAATATTGGATACCATGTTTGAGAAACCTAGTTAGGAAGAGAATATTACGTTGTATGATGTGCTTCAAATCTAAGTTGAAGCCCAAACATCCGCTTATGGGTGACCTCCCTGATTTCCGTGTGTCTCTTGCCAGAGCCTTTCAGCACAAATGAAGTCATCATCTCAGCACAACGCTTCCCACATGAAATGTTGGATAGCCTTCTTTGTATGCCCATGTACTCATGCCGTGCACCTTGAGGCCGTGACAGATTTGACCACTTCTTCTTTTATGGCTGGCTACCCTGGATCAACTTAAAGCAAGAAGAGGCTTGCTGTCAGATATTTATAGCGATTGCGGTAGTAACTTCCGCGGAGCAGCTAGGAAACTCAAGAAGTTATTTCTGTTCCTCAGAGATCATCATCGTGATATTACCGACTTTCTCGGCCAAAGAAACATCAAATGGCACTTTATTCCTCCAGCTTCACCCCACTTTGGGAATCAGCCGTCAAATCTGCTAAATGACGCCTCCTCGCTGTTCTCAATGACCAAGCCTTAACCTACTAAGAGTTCTCTACGCTTCTGAGCTGAGTAGAGTCTGATTTGAACTCTCGACCCCTCTGTGCAGTATCAAATGAGTTGTCTGATAATCTTGACTACTTGTCTCCTGGTCATTTCCTTATCGGACAACCTCTCCTTGCTCGTCCTGAAGAAGCAAGCAGGCGTACTTTCCTTCAACAGTCGTTTGGAGATGCTTTCTCGTTCCATGATTCATTTCTGGAGAAGATGGCACGACGAATACCTGCACATCTTGATAATCGCTCAAAGTGGTACTTTGGTAAAAGTGGTACTCGAGAGCTTGTAAAAACATCAAACAATGTCATTTTGTTATACTTCACAAACAAGATGTACCATTACAACAGTGGATCCTGGCACGAATGGTAAAGGTACTCCTAGGGCCAGACGGAGTTGTTAAGAATAGTCCATCT
This sequence comes from Aelia acuminata, assembly GCA_911387785.2. Classification (NCBI taxonomy): domain Eukaryota; kingdom Metazoa; phylum Arthropoda; class Insecta; order Hemiptera; family Pentatomidae; genus Aelia; species Aelia acuminata. Next base: position 72,833,900 of record OU426980.1, on the reverse strand, counting down.
CAAAACACCTACTTCTGATTTAGTTCGACCTTTACACAAGATTGTACCGCTCCCTTCCAGAGATTCTACCTTTTGATTTACTGTATTCTATTTTATCTATTGTATATAGTGTTTTAGAAGTCATTTATTTTATATTTTATATTCTACTTCTATAAGGTTTTTATTTTTTAAGAATATTTTGTTTTAAATAAGATTTCTTATAATGTTTTTTCTATTAAAAACTTAGCTCTTTTACATTTTCTTAACATCATGCAACTTTATTCCTGTTAGATACCTTTAGTAGTGTTTGTTGCTTAAGTGGTAACCAATTAGTTAACCCTTTAAATGCGGAGGTTGGGGTGCCTGATGTTTTCCGCCATTGCGGGTTAGTAGGCACACGGAGCGGTCCCGCTGCGCAGAGTAGTTACACGGCATTCAAGCTCTCGCATCTTATATGTGGTTCACTGGTTTCGGGCCTTATTTAAGGGCAGTCTTAAGCTGGGCATAGTACGTCAGAGTGCGTCCAGATCTGGAATGAGTTGCATGTGTCATGCTGAAGGCCGAAACAATCGCCAACCTTACTAATCCTCCGTGCACTGTCAGGCATAGAGAGAAACCACACTACCTTCCTCCCGCTTCACCAGTCCAGAAAACTTTGAATGGTGAGTACCAATTGAGTGTGAGCCCATTAACACCACCTAATTACAGTCTACCCATCTTATGCATTATTAATAATTTTATTTAATAATAACCATTCACCACAACCTGATTAATGCTAAGTGCAAAACTAACCTACTAGATGTTCAGACATTCAGGGGAGCCAACAAAGACTATGAAAATTGCCTAGTCGTAGCGCTGCTACAAGATAGAATCAGAGGGTTCAAGGAACTTGTAAACTCAATACAGCAAAGCTCGGTGGTCACCTGTGGTATAGTGGTTAGCATGGCAACCTACAATACTAAAGGTCGCAGGTTTGCGCCCAGCGGTGGCCCTAGGATTTTTTAATGGGAATAAAAAATCCTTAGCCATGCCGTTCCTCGGATAGGACGTAAAATGGAGGTCCTTATTCTAATTATACCTGGATAGGCAAAATTTAGTACTGCAGCATCGTCCGATTAGCCTTAGTGGCATAAAGTGACGTTAAACAAACAAACAGCTAAGCTCAAGGAAGATGACGCCAATTCCTCATACAAAGGAACTCGACTCAAGGCTGCCTAATCTGGATACCTCTATGGAATCTAGCCTTGACTCCAAATGGAACCAGATAGCTAATGTCACAGCCCGAAGCACAGAGGAAGTGCTTGGATAGGAAGAAAAGGTTAGGGCCTTACCATGGTTCGATGACAAATGCCAGAATGCCACAGATGTCAAGAATGAGGCATATAACCTAATGAATGCAAGGCCAACAATGGTAACAGTGGAAGAGTATCTAAGGCTAGGCTCTCTGCTTGTAGATCCTTGGATGGACAGATGCTCACCGGGAAGGATAAGATCCTTGAAAGATGGAAAGAATATTTCAGCAAGCTCCTGAATGAATCCCAGCGATGCCAGTGATGACCCCAGTATGTTTAAAAGTGGTGGCTGTGAATTAAGGAGAAGAATGCCCGTAGTCTAGGGTTAACAATCAATGAAACCAATACCAAATATATGGCCAGCGTGCAGAGGTGGGAGAGAAGTGAGCTTCGGAAATTATTCATTTGATAAACGAATTAATTAACCAACAGGTGCTTCTTTGGCCTCAGATCGCAACTGAAAAGCAATCTTATTGTAAGGGACACAAAGCTGCTTCTTTACAAAGTGTTTTTGTGCCCTATACTCGCATCTGGTTCCGAGGCTTGGACGTTGACGGAGGCTAATATGCATTCACTTAAAATTATGGAAAACCAAGAGCCATATGACTTATCAAAGGGACCAGATGTTAAGATTATAAGTCTGGGGGAATTGCGATGGGCGGGGCATGTGGTCTGGATGGCTGACACGGAGATTCCAAAGAGTCATGAATGGACAGCTCCATGTGTTCCATGGTAGGAGATGGCGAGGACGAACAAGGCTGAGATAGCAGGATGGTGTAACCCGTGATGCAAGATGCCTGCTAAGGACTCCGAGCTGGAAAGCGGCTGCCCAAGACGGAGACACTTAAGGGTTGGCTGATCTAGGAGGCCATGACTCGCTTGTATATTGTAATATATTGTATGTACACATTCCTTCCAAATAAATAACTGACCATGTTTTTTTTTATTTTTTATTTTTATTATTACTTTTTTAATAAACCTCATCTTAATGGAAATCCCTGTTCAGTGGAAAATGACCCAGTCCCCAACCGTTACGTTTAGCGGTTATACAGTACCATAAACCTCTTTTGATAAAATTTTAGTTTTTGAATCCATCAAACAGCTGAACATTTTTTTAACAACTTCTTTTAATAGGTAACAATTAACAGCCATATGACCAACTATCATATAAGCTAAAGGGCATTCTCTATAATAATTTTTTTTTCCTATAAAGTTAGAAATCAACTAAATCATAATGGGTCATTCTCAAACTATGATAAGATTCTTAAGCATCCACTCATCACTACCTCCGAGTTTTCATCCTAATGATAAAGGAGAAGCTCTTTTACAAAATCCAACTGATGAATGGTCTATAAATTCAGTAAATATTTCATATTTTTCCTACTTAAAATGAATATTGTTTTAACAGTGGTTGTCCCAAATCTTGTTTTTAGCATTTCAAAAGTATCCTTTTACATTTATAACCAATGTTGTGGTCTAAGAGTTGTATTATTCAGAAGTGAATAATTAGCATAATCTAAAATCAAAAGAAAATCTCCAACTGATCACCAATTGTGGAGGAAATCAGAAATTTGGTACCTAAAATTATTGTAATTCCTTGCCACAAATGAAAAGGGGTATTCTGTGGGTGTCTAGCAATTTTATTAATTTTAATTTTCTATTAAGACTAATTCTGATTTTAATAATCAGTTAATCGAAAGGCAAAAATTAATCGGATTTTTAATATTAAAAATACTCTTAATTGTCAAATTAATTTTTTGAATTTAATCTCAAATCATCAGCTCTTAAAGACACAGTATTTGATTTAATATTAGTTGATATATAAAAGATTGATTTATATCTTTATTGAAAATAAATTTTACAATAGTTTTTTTTTTTTTTTTTAATAGCAATTAAAAAAAAAAAAAACAGCTTTTGATGGCATCACATAAGAGAATCTGCCAAGAATATATATATATAATTGAATTATATATAAAATTTATACAATAAAATGAAACATATACCGTTTATATACAAGAAGAAGTACATTGTTCAAACTACACCTTATAGATTTTATAGTATTTTTTTAATGATATATCTTTTATAGAATGCAAGGCCTCAAAGTCTCGTATTATTTCAATAATGCACTTAATCATGCAGGTTACATGCCAAATTTTCGCCTATTCAGGCATCATCAGGGCTACTACAGTTTCGCAAGCAAGCTAGAAACAGACTGAAACCTTCCCATATGGAAGGAGGGCTAACAGGGAAATATACAGTGTTGCCAACATTCAAACAAATTTAGATAACAGAGATAATAACTGAATAAGGTCTATAGAAAAATAAACACAATATTAAAGTTGAAGAAGGTTCAAATAAAGTAATTTTAATTTAACATCTACACATATACACATACACACATTGTACAAGCCTGAAAAGCCATTAAGACCAATAGTTAACAGCATCAAAGGTCCTACTGAGAAATTAGCAAAGTTCTATAAATCTTCATTAGATTTCTTAAATAATTCGAATGATTTTGACGTTAAAAATTCTATGGAAGTAAAACAAAAACTTAACGAACTGCATTTAGAAAAAGATGAAGTATTAGTTAGTTTTGACGTTAAAACTGAAGTCTCTGTTCACGCAAGTCCCTATGAAGATAGCGTACGATACAATTAACGATGAATGGGAAACTATTAAAAGTCACACACCTATAAATAACAAAGCAATTTACCTGGAAGGTTTAAAATTAGTGTGTAATAACGGAATGTTCACCTATGATGGTAAGCTCTATATCAATTGCGAGGTCTACCTATGGGAGGCGTTTTGAGCATAAACGTGAGCGGCATTGTGATGAACAAGCTGTAAAGGGCATGTAAAGAACTGAATTTAAAACCCAAACTACTAATTAAATATGTAGATGATATTTTGATGATTATAAACAAAAGCCAAATTAATACTATTCACCAAGCATTCAATAATTTTAATGAAAATTTACAATTTACATGTGAAATAGAGCAAAATAATTGCATTAGGTTTCTAGATATGTTGATGCAACGGCCGACTAACATTTAAATGGACTAGAAAAGAAGAATGCAGCAACAGAATTTTAAATTACCTGTCCTGCCATCCACTAAATCAAAAATTAAATGTAATGTGTAATATGATGAAAAAAGCCATAAAACTAACTGACAGTATTTTTCTGAAAGAGGTAAAGGATCGAATTTTTGATATTCTGAATAAAAACCTGTATCCCAAGAAATTAGTTTCGTGCACATGGTACAAAATCATGAATGGAATAAATAAGCCGAAGATGCCTACTAACAATAGTAATGATGGTTCCCCCCTGGCTCGGTACAGAACGCTAACCTATATAAAGCATTTATCTGAATCCCTAAAGCAAAGCTTCATAGAATATGACATTAATGAAATAAAAATCACTTACAAACCATGCAATAAACTTGATCAAATACTTACCCCGCTCAAAGATAAAATTGCAACTGGTTTTAATTCTAACCTAATTTACAAAATTAATTGCCTGGATTGCCAAAATGCATATATTGGCATGACTACTCAAAATCTCTGTAATAGGATCTAGCAGCATAAAAATTCATGCACAGAATACAAAAATAAAAATAAAGGAATAAAAGAACCTAAAACTGGCCAGTTGTCTGGAAACAGTCTGGTTCTGGCCATCTTGTCATATTGACACAGTGTTATCCGTTCCGCATTAAAGCTTTTAGTGAAGTGTTATATAGGCGTCATTTAAGAGTAACTTAGTGAAAAGTGGTTTCATTTGTAACAATAAAAAACTGTGGTAATTTATTTTCTCATAATTACAACAGTATTGCAGTTAAAAGAATCGTGAGATAGTGTGATATAAAAGGTGAGTCACTCTTATCAGTTGATTCTCATACGCATGCACTCCCCTCTACCATAGAACAGCTGCTCTGACAAACGGCCAGCAGTGTCTCCTTAGCTAAGCAGGGGTGTACATCATTTTTTCCCATTTTCTTACAGCGTATATTCTCATCCTCGAAAATGGTGCAATGTTCAATCTGTGACAGTGCTATAGCAAGGGACAGCAAATCTAATTTATGCTGTAGCAAATGCCGCCTAATATTTCACGGCAAGTGTTGCAAAATTAACGAAAAGGAAATTGAGTCTATCAAATCTCAAAAAAAAAATTGGTTGTGCGGGGTATGCGATACGCATCAAACAAAGACCACCGTTGCTGAAAAATCGGGTGACGAGCCCTCAGCAGCCGACATACTCGCCGCCATAAATCTTCTCCGAACACAAGTAAACGATGACATCAATGGGCTAAAGACGTCGCTAGAAAAATATGGAGAGCTTAGCTTCGAGCTTAGAGAAAGATTATCAAAAATCGATAATCACCTTGAGGAGCAGGCTAAGCACCTAGAGGAGCTGAGCTCCGAAAATAAAGCCCTAAGATCCCGAGTCGGGGACCTCGAGGTGAGACTAAACAAGGCCGAACAGGGTCTGCTTCGTAGATCAGTGGAGATCCGAGGCATCCCCATCCGGGCCGGTGAGACTCCCGCGGCACTGGTAGCCAGTGTGGGAGCGGGACTCGGCATAAAGATTAATGTCGAAGACCTCGACACGGTAGAACGGCGGAGGCCCAAAAAAGACGACCCCAGACCACCTCCTGTCATTGCACGTTTCGTTAGGCAGTCAGTGCGAGACAAACTAATTCAGAGAAGAAAGGTCAAGAGGGACTTTTCCACCCGGGATATTGGATGGCAAGAGAACGACTCCCACCGTATATACCTCGGGGAAGAAATGACCCCCACGAACAGGCGTCTCTACTGGCTCGCTCGTCAGAAGAAAGCGTCGGGCAAATTAAAATATGTCTGGTTCGCGGCAGGCAGGGTGCGTTGCCGGAAGGACGACGGTCACCCAGTTATCTTCATCGACCAGCCCAAAGACTTGGATATTTTCTCCTGACCTGCTGGCTCTCGTCTACTGTCCGGTCGCAACCCGAAACCCATAACGGACTTGGTCTTACAAACTCTTTTTTTCCTTCAGACGAATATATTTTTCTTTAACAGTATTTCAACTTCTTTTTATTTTATATTAATCTGTATATATCATTATCTTCTCTGTTCTGCAGGGATCAATCAGTTTTGTTTTTTATCGCCACCAATATCCATTACTGTTCCCCTCCACTTCAACCCCCACACTCCTTCACCCTCCTCCGATCATTCCCATTAATCAGTCCAAATGAGTAACATCCTTTTATCCTGCCACGTTAATTCCCAATCCCTACCAGCACATTATGATGAGTTCCTGGACCACTTCCTCCATAATTTCTATCATATCATTGCCGTCTCGGAAACCTGGCTAAAACCAAATATCCCATCCTCCTCATTATCTATCCCTAACTACTCTCTTATCCGTCGTGATCGCGAGGACCGAACTGGAGGAGGGGTAGGTCTTTACGTTCACGATAGTCTGAGGGTTAAAATCCTCCTAGAATCTCCTTCCTTAGAAGTTCCTCATCCGGAGTATCTCCTCGTTGAAATTTCCTCTGATGCTTTCTCCCTCCTCTACGTAATAATTTACCGCCCCCCGCATACCAAATTTGATCCCTCCTTTGAATCTTCCCTCTTTACCTATGTCCCGTTATACAATAACGTAATCATTGCTGGCGATTTCAATATAAACATGCTCTCTGATTCTCCTAACAGATCCTACCTAACAGACCTCATCCATTCTCTTGACCTTTTCATAGTTCCCTACCAACCAACCCACCACACTCAGTTTACCAGCACCTGGTTAGACCTCTTCATAATAGATTCCTCCCATAACCTACTGTCTTCCTCACAGCATCCAGTACCATTTCTTTCAAGTCATGACCTCATCAAAATTTCATATAATATCCCAACACCAAAACTATGCCCTTACAAAATCTCCTGGCGGAACCTCGATTCATTAACCCCTGAAAAACTAAATCCTTTTTTCGACTCCCTTTCCCAATCCCTAGATCCCATTTATTCGTCATCCTCCATTGATGAAATGGTCGAATGCCTCTCATCCAATCTTTCCTCGTTCCTAAACCAACACGCCCCCCTCAAAACCCTAACTTTTAGACGCCCAGCCGCTCCCTGGATAAGTTCCGAAATCAGAGAGCTGATGAGGAAAAGAGATGCCGCCAGAAGACGTTTCCGACGCACCCGTTCCGCTGAAGATTACTCCTTTTTCAAGTCCCTACGCAATCTAACTCAATCTTCCTTACGGCGTGCTAAGGCACAGTTTTTCCATCACTCCATATCACAAGCCCACGATCCCAAGTCCAAATGGAAAATCCTTAAAAAATTATCAATCGTCAAATCCAAATCCTGTACTCATTATCCTATTGACCCAGATGATTTAAATTCCTATTTCGCTAACTCACCTTCTATTCCTCACCCCTCCCCATACTTTTTCACACGAACCTTCAACCCGGATAACTTCTATTTCCTAAACATCTCGCCTGAAGACCTACTTTCCTCTGTCCTTAAATCCAAAACCAACGACTATGGGCCCGATCAAATCCCTGTAAAGATTATTAAATTATGTCTCCCTGTCATCTTTCCTGCTCTTTTACATATCTATAACTTCTCCTTACAAAACTCCGTTTTCCCAAAAGCCTGGAAAAAAGTGATAGTCCGTCCGTTGAACAAAGTACCAGTTCCCACTTTAGCCTCCGACTATAGACCTATCTCCATTCTTTCTAACCTATCCAAACCGCTTGAAAGAATTGTCCACTCCCAGCTCAATGACTTCCTAGAAAGAAATTCTCTCCTCAACCCTCTCCAATCCGGTTTCCGTTCTCATTACTCCACACAATCTGCTCTGTTGAAGATCACTCAGGATCTTCAATCCTCTATAGATGAACATAAAATCACCATCCTAATTCTCTTTGATTTCACAAAGGCGTTCGATACCGTCAATCATGAGATCCTTCTTACTAAACTCCAAAACCTCTCCATGTCAAACAGCGTCTTGAAGTGGTTCCTCTCCTTCCTATCCCAACGTTCACAAACAGTTCACATTCCCGATAAACCCCCTTCCTCATCTCTTTTACTAACACGAGGTGTACCACAGGGTTCCTCACTTTCTCCAACTCTCTTCTCTGTTTATATTAACGATCTCCCCGAGTCCATAAACCATTCACAATACCACTTATACGCAGACGACCTCCAAATCTACCTATCCTTCCATCCCTCCAAAATGCTAGAGGCAATCCGAAAAGTTCAAGAAGATATAAACAGCATCAACGCCTGGGCAGAAAAAAATGAGTTAAGACTGAACGTACAAAAAACTAAGGCAATCCTAATTGGCTCCAGGCATCTTCTTAATTCCCTCCCTTACTACCCCTTACTCCGTCTTAATAATCAAACCATTCAGCTCCAATCCTATGTCAGAAACCTCGGTGTGGTCTTTGACCAGCACTTGTCGTGGAGTAATCATATTTCCGAAATCACCAGAAAATCCATAGCTATCCTCAAACAGTTCCTTAGATCACGTGATTGCTTGTCCCCAAAAACCCGGCAACTCCTAGTTTCCTCTCTTATATTTCCCCATTTTGACTACGGCTGCCTTGTATACGGGGGACTGTCTGGCATGCATGAAATGAGGTTGAAGAGACTAATGAATTGTTTCATTAGATTCATCTTCGGTGTCCCCAGGCGCTCCCACGTCTCCAGCTGGTATGCAGAATTGAAGTGACTCTACCCAGTTTTCCGACGGCAATACTTCCTAGGTGTATACCTTTTCCAAACCTTCAGAACCAAGAAACCTCCTTATATCCTCAGTTTGTTCAAACCCTGCTCCTCTATACATTCTCTAAATACCAGATCCCAAACCTCTAACCTGTATATCCCTTTTTACCGATCTGCATCCTTTACAAAATCCTTCATCATCCGTGCTGCCACCTTCTGGAATTCATTACCTGTCTCTATCCGAAAAACTTCATCCCTCACATCCTTCAAAACCCTACTATTTCATCACCTCCTAATTCTCCAATCCCCGATGGCTATGTAAATATGTAAATAGTGAAAACAGTATTAAGGATAAATCCATTTGATTTTTATTATATATATTATTTCTATTTATATATATCTCTTAAGCTCAAAAGCTGAAGTTTTGTACTGTACATCCGCATGTTGATCTTACATTTTTTCTTTCTACATTCTGTCTTTGTTATCTTTACTGTATTACTTTTCTTTTTTGTGTCTACCTTATATTTTAATTCTTTATTTCTTTCTATTGTTTTTATTATATTTTTTCCAAATAACCAGACAAATGGCTATTAATTTGTCCATTATTGTTATTCTTAGGGGACTAAATGTCCCAGAATAAAAATTACTTTTCTTCTTCTTCTTCTTCTTCTTCTTAAAACTGCCCTAGCTAAACACACTTCCGAGCATAAGCATAGCTTCGATTATGACAAAACTATAATCTTGCATAAAGAAAATTCTGAGCAAAAATTAAAATATCTTGAAGCACTATATATAGCTGCAAACATTAATAAGGTTGTCAATTTTAAAACTGATGCAAGAAATCTTAACAACTTTTTTGCCGAAACTATTAACATTTTAAACCAACTATGAATTATTTATTCTAGTTTTGCCTTTGCTTTTCATATGTTTTTTATGTATATTTATAATTCTAGTGCATGATGTTATGTGTGTAATGGGTGTGAGTGTGTATGTATATATGTGTAGATGTAAAATTAAAATTACTTTATTTGAACCTTCTTCAACTTTAATATTGTGTTTATTTTTCTATAGACCTTATTCAGATATTATCTCTGTTATCTAAATTTGTTTGAATGTTGGCAACACTGTATATTTCCCTGTTAGCCCTCCTTTCATATGGGAAGGTTTCAGTCTGTTTCTAGCTTGCTTGCGAAACTGTAGTAGCCCTGATGATGCCTGAATAGGCGAAAATTCGGCATGTAATCTGCATGATTAAGTGCATTATTGAAATAATACGAGACTTTGAGGCCTTGCATTCTATATCTATAATTAAATAGTCTTTTCCTAAAAACTTGTTTACTATGATATATCTTTTATTTACATCAAAATATAAATAAATAAATTCCAAAATAAAATATACCGAATGACCTACAAAATTCCCAAACATATATAATTATGGAAAATACTATATATGAATTGTTATACCTTGATCATAAACATTCAGTATTTATATTACCTTTATTTAAATACTTACCTCTGTATTCTTGTAAAATAGGACAGAAAGGGACTTAGTGATTGACATCTCCCATTCATTAAAATTTCATGAAGTACATAACCTTTGTTGTTCACTTCTTATAACATTATTGTTTACGTGGATTGTCTCCAGCACTTAAATATTAAATTTTTTCCTCCACTTATATAAAAACGATATCACATAATTATTATGAATTTTCAAAATTATGAGATCTAAAATATTTACCTTATTTTATGTTTAACCTAATTCACTACAACTAACACACACAAATGATTTATTTGACTTAATTTACAGTGTTGGTTGGCTAACTTTTGGGTTGCTGGAAAAATAAAATAATTTCAGATATAAGATTTAATTACGTAATCTGTGTACTGTTAGTCATTGAAAACTTGACATTTAAATGAACGTAATTATATCAATGCAATTACAGTATTAATTACCTGTCAGCTAAAAAAGAAAAAAATCTGATAACCTAGACTAATTGAGGATGATATCCCTTCAGTAACAACATTCTGGAAACGGAAGGTTCAATTGATTTAACCCTTTCATCACTCTGGACGATATATCTCGCAAAAAAAAAAGTCGGTCCCCACAAGCGGATGACAATATATCCTGCAATCGATTTTTCACTTATTTAACGTCCTCAGCTTCAGCCGAGATAACTTGTCATAACTAAGGCTCATCCTAGCGGATCCACGGAGACTCAATAAGTACATCTAGCGGCTGCTAGGCTGCAGGGGTGTCTCTTTGTGGAAATATTTGTTTTGGCCCGCTAGCTGCCTATCATCTGGGTCGACTGTTCGGGGAAGCCCGTCTCACCCCTTTTTTACTGCTAATTTTTGTTCTGTCCCTTATCCCTCCCCCGGCTACCGTCAAGAGTCTTGAAGGGCATATTTACCATTATTCATTTTGAGTTCTAGACTCTCTGAGCGATAGTCCTCTGTTTATTTTGGTGATATTCACTGTTTTATTTTGCTATTATTTCTTCAGTTTTGGTGTTAGTGTGTCGTTAAAAGTGTTCACTGATAAGGAGATTTGGGAGATTTTGAACGAAAGTTCGGAAGAGGGCAGCCTTTCTCCGGAGCCTATGGAACAAGAACCTGTGACTCAGTTTTCTATCCATCTAAGCAATGGTTAATTATTAAAATATTACTTCAAATAAAAAAATATTATTAAAAAATTAATTAATTTAAAAAAAATATGTATATAAAGTAATAACATTATTATATTATTGTTCATTATTACCTTCTTAAATCACATAATTTGTTATTGCAATCGATTATCTAGCATTTTAATTTATTGAAATAATGATAAAGGTATTATAGAATCATTAAAAACATATAAAACATTAAGAAATAATCGGAGAAGGTTATGAGGAGCTGAAGAAGTTGAGGCAGTCAGTGGCGGAGAGTGGCCTGCACGCCTTATTTTGGGGAGTATAAAAACCGGCAGACCCGCTAAGCTTCTCAGTGCAAATTTCGTTCCGAGTGCTTAGCTGTTAAAGGGTTAAAAACCCATATTGGCTCAAAAAAATATCATAATTTATCAACAATTGTTACTATATTGTAGTCACTCCCCTTTCCAAATGCTGCTATGGGAAGGGTTTATATTTTTTATAAGCGATTTAAAAAATATTAAGAATATAAGCCTCAATAGCCTTAGCTGTGAAACCATAGGAACTCTTTTACTGGTTAAAGATTCTATAATTTCCATCTAAACATTCATACCTATAGGTGTAATGTTAACAACAAAGATATGGGAGGACATTGAAAAAAGGCAAAGTGATAATGCTGAGGGTTTAATTTCGAGTCACTTACACTTATTGCGATACTTAAGCAATTTAAGTTTGCTAATAAAAAAATACATTGCTGATTGTAATAAATTTTAAAAACGTTTAAAACATGATTTGTTTTCCAATGAATGTTTTGGTATTAGATTTTTTTTTAGTAAATGTAGCTCAAACTCATTTTTATTTTATTTGAGTAATATTTTTACTATACTATTTTATAGTTATCATCAAGTAATGTTTGATAAGTGTAATTAACTTCTATAGTTTCTGCGTCCTCACCGAGCAAAACCAAGTCATCGTTATAAACGAGCACGGATAAAGTTCCTCCCAGATTCAAACCCTTTACGGTACGTGTCACCTCCCTAATGGCATATTCTAGCACTAAATTAAATAAAACTGGTGAGAGATAATCTCCATGTTTCAAACCAGAGAACTTCTTAGAGAAATAATTACCGATTCTAAATTTATTGAACATTTTGGTCATATTCATTTTTACTTAATTTTTTGGTATTCCCTGTTCAAAAAGAATATTATACACTTTTGGCGGTTAATGAAATCATATGCCTTTTTGAAATTGATAAAAAGCTGATGTACTATTCGATTATATTCTAATTTTTTTCTCTAATATTTGACTGAAAGAGAATATTTGGTTATGGTTGAACAGTTTCGCCTGAAACCACATTGATAATAGATAGATCTGATAGATCTCTCGGCATATTCAGTGTATGACTAATCAGGGTTAACATAACTATTTTAAACAAACCGGAAGGAGTGAGATTCCACGATAGTTGTTGCAATCCGTTTTTGTGAATCTGAGTAAGAATAGATTTTTTCCATTCTTCGGGTATTCTTTCCTGTTCTCAGACCTTTTTAACCAAAAGATGTATTTTTGAAATAGAAATTTAAATAGGTCTGGAAATAAATAAGAATAAGAAAAAGTATATGGTTAGGAGCACATAGAGAAATTTAGATATTTAGGGGCGATGATAACTAGAAAAAAGGAAATCAATGAGGAAATCAAGGCTAGATTGAAAGCCGGAAATGCTTGCTACTTTTCAGTAGCGAAATTGATCAGCTCCCGCCTTCTGTCCCGAAATTTAAAAATTAGGATTTAGGATAACGACTATTCTTCCTATGGTCCTTTACGTATCTGAAACATGGCCGTTAAGGGCTGAGCAAAGACTGAGTTTTTTTAAAAAAATAAGGTATTGCTTAAAATATTTCGACCGAAGGGGGAGAATTTATATGTTTACACAATGTCAATGTGTTTACACATTATATGTTTACAAAATTGTTTTTACACACTGAGTGAACTTGTGTCCAGTAAATATGATGGAGGGATATTAGGGTGGTGAATAAAATGGGCATGTAAAATGATGAGAAACTTGGTGGTAAACAAATCCCTAAAAGATTAATAAGCATAGGGCCGACTGGGAAACGTCTGAGGGGTGGGCCGAGACGGAGGTGGGAGGATTGCGTGAAGGCAGAGCTGTCTTAAGTTGTGTCTGGACTGCGGACAGTGGATGGAGGTGTGTAGGGAGCGAGTTGTGGAGTCTGCACTGAACCTTACAACGTTAGTTTAGCCTTTGTTATTATTATAAGTGCAATTTAACTGAAGTCAGAAGGAGAAAGCTTTAATTCTTTTTGTCTTTGTTAACCTATTATACTTGTTAAAAAATACAGTATAATCTCCATGAAATGGAATAGTTGGTGACAGGGCTATTTTTCCGTTGAACACAGGTTTCCGTTAGAAAGAGGTTTATTGAAAAAAAGTATGAAAAAAAAAAATCTGGTGCGTGCGCGCAACACACAACTTTCACTTACCAACTTACTTAGATTAGAAATTGACGTGTTTTGCTAAATATCATTTCCCAAAGTCACACGTTTTTCTACATTCATATCTTATTTTTGTTAATCGTTAAAGCCGTTTTTGAGTAAATAAAAAAACCCGTGAAAATGATACAAAATTTATTAAGTAAAGTCCCCCCTCCCGTAGATCAATTTTGATGAAATTTTTACAGTCATATCTCGGGCATATAAAGACATCAAATACCAAGTTTGATCAAAATCGTTAAAACCGTTTTTGAGTAAATAAAAACAACACATGAAAATGATACAAAATTTATTAAGTAAAGTCCCCCCTCCGGTTGATCAATTGTGATGAAATGTTGGTTATCACATCTTTGGCATATAAATACAACAAATACCAAGTTTGATCAAAATCGTTAAAACCGTTTTTGAGTAAATAAAAAAACATGTGAAAATGATACAAAATTTATTAACACGTTAACTGCGACGAGGGGTCATTTGACCCCTTGCGGTGACTTCCATTACTGCGAGCCATTAAACGTGTATTTGTCGTTAACTGCGAAGCTTGTCACGCATGCTGTTTTAATATTTTTCAGATTTTTTATTTTTTTTTTATAATGCACTAATTAATACTAATTATATATCGAAAAAAAATGTTAGGGGTCACTTGACCCCTTGTCGCATTATAGTTTAAATGTTTTCCTTAATGCGGCAAGGGGTCAAATGACCCCTAACATTTTTTTTCGATATATAATTAGTATGCTCATGAACTTGCTCTTTTAATGCTCATTAATCTTCATCTTACTATTGTTTTGGCATATTATATAAAATATTAATGAATATGTAAATAAAAAATATTTTTTCTATTCTAAAATATATTTTTCTAATGTTTGAAAGCTGTGAAAGCGGCAGTAATTTATTGTGAATCACATTTATCTAAGGGTGAATTACAGATTCCCCTTCTTTTCTTGTTCTTTGACTGATTCTACTTACTATTGTTGACACCTGAGCTCTGGTTTATTTGTCTCGTCTCGATTCAGTAAATAATTTCGAAGAAGGTCCGGACCACTGTGACGACTGTGCCGACAAACCGTCTCTTTGTTTGCAATGCTTCAATGATAAACATTATAAAATGTAGTTTTCACATGTTATTTCTATTTAAATAATTTAATTAGTAATATTTAAGTTTATTTTTTTAAATATATAAAAGGTACACTTATGTTCATTTATTTATAATAAAAACATACTTTTGGTTTTATTTTTTATATCTGAATTCTTCCTTTCATGAATTATATAAGCTGAAAATTAAGAAAATTAAAACCATATAGCAAACATTTTATGATTAAACGTAAAAGGAAAGAAAAAAATTACTGTTAGTATAACACAGATGTAGTGAAAAAAATAAGTAATAAAAAATATATTCAGAGGCAACAGAATTCAACCCTGCTTCTGTTACGAATTCTTGTATGTAAGGTATTTGTAAAAAAAATGGATTTCACTTTAAAACATTCATCAATGTTTACAGAGAGTTAATTTTAATGTCTAAGGGACAAGGGGTCAATCAGCCCCTTGACGCAGTTTAGCGGTGTGGTAGCAAGGGGTCATTTGACCCCTCGTCGCAGTTAACGAAAATCCCAGTTTATTTGTTTCGCAGCTAACGTGTTAAGTAAAGTCCCCCCTCCGGTTGATCAATTTTGATGAAATTTTTACAGTCATATTTCAGGCATATAAATAGATCAAATACACAGTTTAATCAAAATCGTTAGAGCCGTTTTTGAGAAAATCGAAAAAAACGTAAAAAGTTATTCAATAAAGTACCCCCTCCCTTTGAGCAAATTTGATGTATATTTCATATATAGGTAAGTGAAAGTAAAAAAACTCGTGAAAATGATACAAAATTTATTAAGTAAAGTCCCCCCTCCCGTAGATCAATTTTGATGAAATTTTTACAGTCATATCTCGGGCATATACGTACATCAAATACCAAGTTTGATCAAAATCGTTAAAACCGTTTTTGAGTAAATAAAAAAAACACGTGAAAATGATACAAAATTTATTAAGTAAAGTCCCTCCTCCGGTAGATCAATTGTGATGAAATGTTGGTTATCACATCTTTGGCATATAAATACATCAAATACCAAATTTGATCAAAATCGTTAAAACCGTTTTTGAGTAAATAAAAACAACACATGAAAATGATACAAAATTTATTAAGTAAAGTCCCCCCTCCGGTTGATCAATTGTGATGAAATGTTGGTTATCACATCTTTGGCATATAAATACAACAAATACCAAGTTTGATCAAAATCGTTAAAACCGTTTTTGAGTAAATAAAAAAACATGTGAAAATGATACAAAATTTATTAAGTAAAGTCCCCCCTCCGGTTGATCAATTTTGATGAAATTTTTACAGTCATATTTCAGGCATATAAATAGATCAAATACACAGTTTAATCAAAATCGTTAGAGCCGTTTTTGAGAAAATCGAAAAAAACGTAAAAAGTTATTCAATAAAGTACCCCCTCCCTTTGAGCAAATTTGATGAAATTTTTGCTGTCACATCGCGGGCTTATACATACTGTAAATACCCAATTTCAGGTTCGCACGGTTTATAGTTTTTGAGCTAGTCTGTTCACACACACACACACAGACACACACACACACAGACACACACACACACAGACCATTTCGCGGGACTTGGTTATTTCGACTCAGGGGGTCCCAAAACGTGTATTTCCGTTGAAAACCGGAAGTCGAAAATTTTCACGATCGCAATACTTCCACTTACTATATATTTCATATATAGGTAAGTGAAAGTAAAAAACGGTTCACAGCTATTTATTTGGAAGGAATGCTATACATACAGTATATAGAAAACTAAAATATTTTTTTAAAAATGAATATCACCTGAATAAATATGAATTAAAAAAAAATTTTTTCGAGTCTTTCCCAGTTCAGCAACTATACTCCCTCACAACAAAACATTCAGCCGATCTTTCGCTTTCTTATCTTGTATAATATTCTCCCTTCAGAACTAATAGTAATAGAGACCAAGATTCGTCGCCATTTACACATTCATAGTTTTCAATGAGTGATGCAAGTTTTCTTATCCACTCACTTATGAGTTCTTCGTCAACGTCTTATCCTTCACCACCAATCTATTTCTTTTAAATTTATCTAGCCAACCATTTGATTGTTTTAATTTAGTTAGAGTTAATTTTAAGACTTCAGTTTGCATATCGCACCTGATAGTTTTTTTATCACATGTTAACGAACCATTTATACACCAAGTGGTAATTTTTTTTTCAAAATTAGGGGCCTTGTGTCTTTTTACTAAAGAATATTTTGCACTTACTCATTTTTTCAGAATTTTTGATTTATATAACCTTTACTCTAGCTCAACTTAAATATATTCACCTAAAAATGTGCAAACATAGGTGCCCAACAACAAACAAAAAAAAAAACATGTTTCCTAAAAATATTATAAAATATTTATTAAAGAAAAGATAGAAGTTGTAACAAAAAATAAACAAACATTTTTTTTATTTAATTAAAATCAGAAATTAATTATCGAAGAGGGCTTGTTTTGTTTTGAGACCTATTTTTGTATATAAAAAAAAATATTACATTGCCGGCGATTTTAACATAAACATGCTTTCTAATACTCCTTACAGATCTTACCTTACAGACCTCATCCATTCACTCGACCTTTTCATAGTACCCTACCAACCAACCCACCACACCCAGTTAACCAGTACCTGGTTAGACCTCTTTATAATAGATTCCTCTCATAACCTATTGTCATCCTCACAACATCCAGTACCTTTTCTATCAAATCATGACCTCATCAAAATCTCCTGTAATATTCCAACACCTAAACTACGGCCTAACAAAATCTCCTGGCGGAACCTTGATACATTAACCTCCGAAAAGCTAAATCCTTATTTTGATTCACTTTCCCAATCTCTAGATCCTATTTATTCCTCATCCTCCCTTGATGAAATGGTGGAATGCCTCTCGTCCAATCTTTCCACTTTCCTAAACCAACATGCTCCTCTCAAAACTTTTACCTTTAGACCTCCTGCCGCTCCCTGGATAAATAATAAAATCGGAGAGCTAATGAGGAGAAGAGATGCCGCCAGAAGACGTTTCAGACGCACCCGTACCGCCGAAGATTATTCCTTCTTCAAATCCCTACGCAATCTCACCCAATCATCCTTACGGCGTGCCAAGGCACAGTTTTTCCATAACTCCATATCCCAAGCCCAAGATTCTAATCCAAATGGAAAATCCTTAAAAAGTTATCAGTTGTCAAATCCAAATCCTGTACTCATTATCCTATCGATCCAGATGAATTAAATTCCTATTTTGTTAACCCTTCAACTATTACTCACCCCTCCTCTTACTCATTCACACAAACTTTGAACCCTGATAACTTTTACTTCATTAATATTTCACCCTAAGACTTGCTCTCCTCCGTCCTCAAATCCAGAACCAATGATTACGGTCCCGACCAAATTCCTGTGAAGATAATCAAACTCTGTCTTCCTGTCATCTTCCCTGCTCTTTTACACATATATAACTTTTCCCTACAAAATTCCATATTCCCAGAAGCCTGGAAAAAAGTGATAGTCCACCCGCTGAACAAAGTACCAATCCCCACCTTAGCCTCCGATTATAGACCCATCTCCATCCTTTCTAACCTATCCAAACCGCTTGAAAGAATTTTCCACTCCCAACTCAATGACTTCCTTGAGCAGAATGCTCTCCTCAACCCTCTTCAGTCCGGCTTTCGTTCTCATTATTCCACAAATTCCAATCTGCCCTGTTAAGGATCACTCAGGACCTTCATTCCTCTATAGAAGAACATAAAATCACCATCCTAATTCTCTTTGATTTCTCAAAAGCGTTCGATACCGTCAATCATGAGATCCTCCTTTCTAAACTCCAAAACCTGTCCATACCAAACAGCGTCTTAAAGTGATTCTTCTCCTTCCTATCCCAACATTCACAAACAGTTCAAATTCCTGAAAACCTCCTTCCTCATCTCTCCTACTAACTAGAGGAGTCCCACAGGAATCCTCACTTTCACCAACTCTCTTTTCCGTCTATATCAACAATCTCCCTGAGTCCATCAACCATTCACAATACCTCTTATACGCTGACGACCTCCAAGTTTACCTATCCTTCCATCCTTCCAAAATGCTAGAGGCAATCCGAAAATTACAAGAAGATATAGACAGCATCAACGCCTGGGCAGAGAAAAATGAGTTAAAACTGAACGGAAAAAAAACTAAGGTCATCCTGATTGGCTCCAAGCACCTTCTTAATTCCCTTCCTTACTACCCCTTTCGCCCTAATGACCAAACCATTCATTTCCAATCCCATGTCAGAAACCTTGGAGGGATCTTTGACCAGCACTTGTCGTGGAATAACCATATTTCCGAAATCACCAGAAAATCAATAGCTATCCTCAAACAGCTCCTAAGATCACGTGATTGCATGTCCTCAAAAACCCGTCAACTCCTAGTTTACCAAATGCTTTCTCTCTATATTTATGTTGAAAGCCCTAAACCATGGAGTTAAGCTGACTGTTGCCTGCTTGGTAATAGTCCCTGCCTTTTGATTGCGATTCCCAATCATACATGTCCTGCCAGTCTTTTATAGCTTCCTTCTTTATGGCTCTCACTAGGTCTGGGGTGAGTACTTTAGCGTTTTCCCTATCTGTCTGAATGCTACGGGCTATTTTGTCGACCTTCTCATTTCCAGAGATATTCACATGACTGGGTATCCATTGGAACGCAAAGTTATTGGTGGATTCAATCAAAAGCTCGATGATTTTCAGATCCAAGTATGATTTCATCTCATTTTTATGTATTTTACTTAATCGGGAACAGGATGCAACTGAGTCGGTCAATATAACTATACTTCGATGAGTATATACTTGTTCGCAGTATCTAATTGCTCTGCAGATAGCATACATTTCGGCGCTTGCAATGCTAAACTTTTTGGAAATTGATGCTGAGATTTGGTGATTTTTTGTTGTGTTCACTACTGCTATTGATGTTTGTGAATTGGTTTTTGATGCATCCGTGTATATATTTATAAAACCAGGGTATTGTGTATGAATTGTGTGTAATGCTAACTGTCTGATAATATCTGGAGGGTAGGACCCTTTTTGTCCAATTGCTGTAGTTAAAGTTGGTGTGCTGTGCAGCTCTATGGTTGCTTTAGGTCTTGAAACAGCTAGATCTAAGAGTCCACGCGTTGTGTACACTGCCTGTAGTAAGTTTTTCATTTCTAGGACAAGATTTTGAGATTTTGGTGCATATATTTTATTTTCCCGAATCGTCTGGCTCACAGGATTTCACACATTAGCCCTTGCTTTGAGAATTTTTTTCTTTGATAGCCATGTTCTCCTTATTGGTAGCGGCATCTCACCAGCTTCAACCAGTAGAGCATTCACTGGTGTAGTTTTAAACGCACCTAGACAGATTCTTACAGCGGTATTTTGAATGGTGTTCAGCGTATTTATTAAGGGCGAGTTGGTTTCGTTGTATATGAAACAGCAATAATCAAGTACGGACTGTACGATAGTTTTGTTAAGCAACATGTTATGTGGGTGAGATCCCCATGAAACACCAGCCAGGCATTTTAGAATGTTTATATTATGAAGAGCTCGGTGCTTTATGTCCATAATGTGTGCCTTAAAGCTCATTTTGCTGTCCAAAGTGACCCCTAGGAATTGATTTTATCCTGAGCTCTGATTGTGTAATTATTATTGGAAATGTCATAGTTACTTAAGGAAAATTTTCTTTTTCTTGTGAAGGGTATGAGGTTACATTTATTTGGGTTTAGTTGAAAATTTAGTTTACTAAATGTATCTTTAAGGGACTCTATGGCTCTACCAATTATATGTTTCCCCTGCTCTGGATTGTTCACAACAGTAAAAACCAAAAAGTGTCTGCGAATTGGATCATACGGCAATTAGGAGGTGGATTTTTTATTACAGATGCTGAGTAAATATTAAAAAGGATCGGACTTAGTACATCTCCCTGTGGCAAACCGTTGTATGAGTTAAAACTAACCGGGCCTTCGACTGTGTGTATCTTATACGTACGGACTGAAAGGTATACTGATATCCAGTTGACATAATTTGAGGTATACCTGACTTATTTAGTTGTTTAATTAGTGTTTGCGCCTTTACATTATCATACGCACTCTGAATGTCAATGGTTAGGGCTAGCAAGATTTTTTTTCTTTAAATGTTTTATATATCAAATTAGTCAGGTACCAAATTCCATCAGCAGTTGAACCTCTTTTCCTAAATCCAAAACAAAAAGGGCTTAGTATTTCTTGTTTTTCTATAAACCATTCTAATAGAGATTTTATAATTATATTGAAAACTTTTGCCAGACAGGAGATGAGAGCAATAGGTCTATATGAGGAGATTAGGGCTGGGTCTTTGGAAGGTTTCGGAATAGGTACAATTTGAATTATTCTCCATTCAGGAGGAACTTTGGAATTGCTCCAGATCTTGTTAAATGCATCGAGTAATTTATTAAGTATAGGTGTTCACAGTAAGCGGATCATAGTATAATTTATTTCATCCTCTCCTGGTGCAGTACCTTTCTTTCCATTGAGTGCTGCTTCAATTTCTGTCTACTTAAGTGGAATAGCCAATGGGTCAGATGTTGGTGATGAGGATAGTTGCCTGACTATTGGAGGGAGTCTTGGTTCAAAGATATTGCATAACCTTTGTAGAAAGTTAAATGCCGCTGTTTGACAGGCTGTAATAATGTTTTTCTGAGCTACTTTTTTACCTTTCAAGGATGCTATTTTGTGCCACATATTGTTGGTCTGTTGGGGTGTTATGCCTTCTGTATAGCTTTTCCAAGATTCCTTTTTTGCCTTTTTTATCAAATCTTTAGTCTTGTTTATCTTTGTTCTCATATTTTTGTAATTTTCTATTGTCATGTTGGCTTTGTAAGTCTTTACGGCATTAACTTTCTCTTTGTATGCTTTATTCAATGCGTCATTCCACCAACATTTTGGATTGAAACGAGGATTCGGGTTTGATCGAGGAATGGAAGCTTCTCCCGCTAGATTAATCATTTCAGTGATATTTTCTATTTCGGTTATCTGAAATTTAGGATCATTGGTTAAGCTATCTAAGGACTCGATAAAATACCTTTTCATCCATCCGTTTAAAGTTTCGCTTATAGTAATATTTATTTGTGAGAATGGAGTTGTCAAGTTGTAAAGAGATTTGAAAATGGTCACTGCCTAATGTTTCCTAAGTGAGTGTCCACGATAACTTATGGAATAGATCAGGAGTGACAAAGGTGAGGTCTAGGATTGATGGTTTGATCCGTGGTGTGCTTATCCTAGTTGCTAAACCTGTTTCGTTTAGAATCATGAATGATGATTCAGATGACGCTTGCACTATGAGGTCCCCTCTTTCTGAATCTGTTTCCTCTTTACCAAAAAAGGATGAGTGAGCGTTAAAATCACCCGCAATGATGATTGAGTATTCAGGGTATTTACTATCAGGCGAGAATAGAGATTTGAAATTAAAGGCCGACAGTTAATTAAAGGCCGTGAAAGGCCGACGGTTTGCTTCTTGGAGGGATATATATATATAAACAGGATATATATATAAACAGATACTAATATTAATTGTGGGATTGTGTTTGTTATTTTTATACCCAAAGCTTCGATTGGGCCGATGTTAGGAATATCTATTTTTTCAAATTTAAAATGAGTGTGTAAGAAAATTCCCACTCTGCCAAATTTATCTCGTATGTCTTTTCTGATTATTGTAAAATTTTTAGCTTTATAGACCCTTTGTTGGTTGAACCAGGTTTCCTGGAGTAGTGCTGCATGATAATTTTTTATATTTAGCAAATTCTCTAGTTCTTTAAACTTGTTATTTATACTACGGCAGTTATGTTGTAATACTCGAAAATTAATTTTTTTCTAAATATTTTGTAGGTTGTCATTTTTATAAGTAATGTAAAAGTAAATGACTATTGAATTATGAAATTAATGTAAAAAAATGTGTATAAATAGATTTACTAACAATTTTTATGTGTCACAATAATTTTTTTAATTAACATATGGCAGCATTATCATTAAACTCATGACTTGTCTAGTCAGTACACATGGAGTCATCCTTTATTTCTTTTAGTCCAGCTATGTTATTAATGACATCTTTATTTTCTTGGACGAAATTGTATAATGTCTGACCTATAATGTTTACGGAATCTTCGTCTTTTTCTAAATTTTTAATTTTTTGTATTAGTGCATTAAGTATATTAACGTACTTTGAGTCTGATGTAGACTTATGTGGGTTATTAAAGTCGGTATATGTTCTTGGTTTACTTAAAACTACGTGAGTTCAGATGCGATTGTTCTATTTGCTCTTCAACCTTTAGTTTTTTTTCTATTCCTGATCCCCGTGGTTGTACGTTTTTTTTTCTGGGATTTCTTAAAAGATCTGCATCATATTGAAATTTGTTATCTTCAAAGTTCAGGAAAATCTAAAATCGATTGCTAGTGTGGAGGGGGAAAAAATCAGAAGCCTCCTTATAACTAATTGGTTTTTCAGCCATCAATTCTTTTATTTTTTTCCTGTCTTATTTTTTCGGGACAACACTTATCATTCGGCTTATGATTTAATTTACAATGCACACATTTCGTTGACTCTGTACAGCTTTCGAAATTATGCTGATTATCACCGCAATTCATACATCTTTCGCGACCTCTACATTATCCTTAAGATGTCCGTATCTGAGACATTTTTCACTGAAGCGCGGTTTGGTAACCTACGGAGTAACTTTACGTGGTGCTAAGTATAGATCGACACTGTCCGGCAGTCTTTGAGAATGAAAAACAATTTGAACTGATCCTGAGGGTACACGAGATATTTCTCCGGTTTCACTTCTAATAGTTCTGTTAAAACGTCTAACTCGTAGTACCTTTCCCACCGATAATAAGTTATTGATTATTTCGTCATCTGTTATGGAACATCTCTTAGCACACCGAACTTTACGTATTGGAGTGGTATGAAAGCTCAGAGGTTACTATTACTTAAAAAAGGATTTTCTAAAAATCTATTAGCCAATTAATAGGTCTTAAAATTGATTTCTATTTGATTTTTGTTCTTACGTTTAATCTTGTGTACCTGTGTATTGCTAAGCCCTAAGAATTTGGCTATTTTCATATCATGAAAGTAGGGAAGGTTATCTTGATCTTTTTTTTCAACTATAACTATAAACGGCTCCTTAAAGTAATGCAAATATTTCACATTTTCATACTGAAATTGTCTATTTGTCTTGGAATCAGTATGATTATTGTTTTTAGTAGGCGTGGGAGGGGGCTCACCCCCTCCATCGCTAACAGCACTCATTGATGTAGGTTACCCACAAATGTTGAGAGTATGCACTCTCTATAAATAACAAAATAAAATTTAAAAATATACTTATGTAGGTGAAATTGTAAAAAAGATAAGTAAATGAAAGCTATTGCTTAAAACGTAATTATCATGGAACAAACTGGCCTGTTTACGCTGAGCTACTGTATCAAATTATTAATTCCTATTTGACAGAAGTCCTCTCTTCAAAATCTTCTAACCCTTTAATGGAGCATTGGATACTCTAAACACTAAATTTCAACAAAAATACTTTGGTTTCCTTAAAAAAAAAAAAAAAAAAAAAAAAACACTAAAAAATCTTGAAGAGAAAATTTAACCTTTTTAACACTTCTAGGTCATATGATCATTTTTTTTTTTTTTTTTTTTTTTTTTTCAAAAATATAGAATGGATGGGTTGATCCTTGATCCTGAGATGAGCGATGTAGCCTAGACAAATAGATTTTGAGGCTTGAAGTAGAGTAAAGGCAAGAGCTGTTACCCTCTTCACAGGTCTATTCCTGCATCTACTAATGATTAATATGATCCTGATGAGGACAATCTGTTTTTTTTTTTTTTTTACTTAGTTTATAAAACTGTGATTCCCAGCGTAACAGCAAGTAAGTCCCTCACCTAGCTGCTTGAAGCTTACTGAAGCACGGCCCACTGTACGGGAATGGGGGCAGATAATACCATAGTGCGCTGTTTACAAATACAAATAAACAGTTACATTACAAGCAATTACAATAAATTAATTTCTTATTCTAATTTAATAAAAATCAAATTATGTAAAATCATATCAAAAAAACTAAAATTAACAATCCTATATGTTGCTTGAACATCCAGCATATCATAAATTTGAGATTTGCTCATTTAAATTTTAATGGGATATCCCTAATGCGAAAGTTGTCCTTATCCCTCAATTCAATCACTTTCATTTTATCTCACAGTCCACTTCTTTTCCTGATGGAGAAACATAAAAGGGTGAGTGGGCCTCCGGAGTTGCAATATTAGCACTCTACCCACACCTCTCATCTCACTACTTGCATGGTACCTTTGGTAGCATTCCTGAGCAGTGTTTTTCAGACAAATCATCAGATAAACTAACTGAAAGAAACTGCTGTCAGGCACTTGTCTTAAAAATGACAAACCTCAAAGCAATTGCAGTTGAAATGTTATATAACAACTGCAGCTGCTCAAAATAATGGAAAACAATTTTCCAGTCTCTGCATAGCAGTTCACGTAAAAAAAATTCTGCCAATTGAGTGCTTTATAAAATCTTAGGTAAACATCCTCTGTTAAAAATGACCCATTTCTATCCGAGTTAAGCTTCATTGTTGTTAGCTCTTGTTTCAAATGTACCACGTTCTTTTTTAAATATTAAAAGCATTAGAAATATAGATCAATAATTTAAGCTTGTAGACAGCCATATGTAATTCCATATTTCCAATCGATACATTCATAATCATTTTAAGTAAATACAAAGAGAGTATATAACAGCTTTTATAAGTTTGAGGTACTGATAAGTGTTCAGCATTTAATTTTATGGTGGAGTCAATGATAAAAGTGTATTTCTTTATTGCAGAAAGCAGAAAGCGAAGATAATGGAATTAGGGATACAATTACCGAGAATGGCTATGAAGATATGTATGCCAGGGTAAAACAACGTCGAAGGCAAGCTACAAAAAGTGGTAAGAAATTTTGCAGTATTTTCTTTGTCCATTGGTTTGATGTATCATTGGTATGTAGCGGTCAGCAACTGTTTCCTTATCTTTGACCCCCAAGATTGAGAATTCTATTGCAACTCGAGGCATTAACTGTTACACCATCTGCAGAATGGCATCTATGCAAGGAACTCAGTGGTCCATGTAAAGCATACAGCCTTATTTTGACTAGCAATGGTGTCTCTTAAGTGGCCTCTGTTAAATTTTTCAAATAAAAGAATTGGAATATCCTTTTGGTTGCTATGTCAGCTCCTTTCATTTGACACCTCAACATTTGAGGAATAAAAATCCAGCGAAGCATGTTCACTCATTGACATATAGTATCTTAGGCCTCGTCCACGTTGGCGCACCGACCCTAGCCCCTCGCACCAAGCAAAAAGATGAACACAGCGTTTGCAATGGGGCTGGCCATGTCGGCGCACCGCACCTAGCCCCACACCCTCGCCCATCGCACCGCACCAAACCCAACAATTGAAGCTTCTATTCTTTTTACCTCGCACCACTGGGTTTCACGGCCCTGTCATTTATCGAAATATTTTTATTTATGCGTGGTTTTAGAGCAATCTATCCTAATTTCATTTCTTTAGGTAATTGTTTATCTAAGTATAAACTTAACTGATACTTAAGATCGCACAGCTTTTACTAATAACATAAAATATGAAATTAATGATTTTACGTAAATAATATTTTGCATTAAATAAATAATTTGCTATTTTGATTCTAATACATCTAATTGTTTAATTAATTGTAAAAGATACATGGATTATTAATAAATTAGGCCTTAATACTATAATATAAATTAAATTCCAGAATTATTTTTCATCAGCGGGGTTTACGGCACCGATATTTAGCGAAAATTTGTATAAATGTATGTCTTGTTTTAGAACAACCTACTTAAATTCTTTAATTGTTTATATAATTTTATACTTAACTGATATTTAAGGTCGTACAGTTTTTTTCTAATAACATAGAATATGAAATCACTGATCTTACCTGAATAATTTGCATTGGTCCCAATTAGTTGTTTTGATTCAACTAAATTTAACTGTTTAATTAATTGTAAAAGATACAGGGATTATTACTAATATCAATTTTTCCTTAATTTAAAAAATCACATCGTCTTAAAAAAAAATTTAAGCCCAAATTCAAATTTATACAATCTTTTCTTAACTTTTACCCAAAATTTATACAATTAAAAATTATTTTACAATACTTGGCTTATGTTCGATGACAAGTAGGTCAAAGAATCAGTGTCTCGATGGCTGGTTGATGGGTTGGTGTCCTCGATGAATTGGATGGATGGATGTATTCGATGATGGCTTGTTGGTGATGCTAAAGTCTGCTTGTAGCCTTACAGTTGAAAGAAGTTCTCTGCTAACATAGTTGGATACATGCAAGCATCGCTTAGTGAGTCGGTCCTTATCCTGGACCTGAAAATTTTAGCAGCGCTTAACCATGTTCTCAGATATACCACAGAAAATAACATTTGATGCACAGCAATTTCATCATAATATAAATTTCATCAAAAAATAAATCAATTCAATAAATTTAAAACAACAATTCATTTTTAAAATATCAATAATAATGATGCCATTATACTTATCAATATATACCAATATATTTTATACCAACTTATATTTATCAATTTCTTATTCCCATAAATGTATTTATCATATATTGTTTTTCGAAGTACACTGACCATTTTATTTATGCTCAGTTGCTCAATATATTATCAACAAATTTACAACACATACATGTAACATATTAAGGGATTTACAAACATAAAATTTTTATACAACATAAATCATTCATTCATTCAAAGAAAATTCAAAAAATAAAAACCGTGCTCGCTACCAATTGCTGTTTATTTAAAAATCAAAAAATCACGCTCTGCTACCAGTTGCTATATATGTCCCTGATTTTAATTAATTATAATGGTTGTTAGTAAAAAGGACCGTTGAGGTCCGTGGATCTTAATTATCTAAATAATTGGGACAAGCAAAAATAAACAGAATTACGCAGTGGAAGTGATTATTGTTGGTAATAATATATACATATATACATATAGAGAAATATATCGAATTAATATAACAATACAAGCCTGAACAAGGAATGGGGTTGGCCGGATCAAGGCAGCTAAGAACGTCTATCTGGAAGGAGATTCTCTTAGATACTAATAGTGGTGCCTTCTCAGAACTAGGGCGATAAGGAGGGCTTAGGGTACAAAGTTTGGCTCTATGTAATTACTTAACATATTTATATAGCTAACATACTATTTATCTATTTAGGCACCTAATTAAAATAATATATAATCATTCTCATTAATATCTACATACACAATATTTCTATAATAGCCCTCATACGTATAATATAATAACAATTAATATACATAATATTTATATAATAATTATGTGTGATTCGCACCACAGTTGCATGGACCAGAAGCGTGGATGGAGGATATTTTGAAATATTTTTTAAGAAAATGTGCTGTTATAGTAAAGCTCTAAGTGTGAATATAGTTCCAATAAACATATAATAATAAAAAATTTGAAATCTCAATTATTTGAAATTGATATTCAGACTTTAAATTATAACACAATATAAAAGAAACTATAATATAATAAAATAAAAGAGAGTAAAATGAATATAAAACTCTCCTAAGTGACAAAAAACATTTATACCCATTAAAAAATTCAAAAAATGTTTCTAGAAATTTTAAGAAGAATTCTAGTAGGGAAAAGTGCCCTATTATGGGATGGTTGCCTAATATGGGATATGTGGTTTCTGGATATAGTTTGTACAGCAACCCCGCTTTTATTCTATAAAATTAAAGATTAATTTCCCATTGGCACATAACCTTGTCACATTGTTATACATTCTCATCCTGTTGGATTATTTTCAGTGAAGTGTTGTTTTGGGGTTCAAAAACTTTTTTCATGATTATTTTGACCTGATATTTTAGGCCTTAAGGTAAGTCGAATTCCCTTAACCATTGTTTTATCTTAAACGTTGGATGATTCATTGTAATATTTGATAACTGCTTTCTATTTTTTATTACATACTGAAGCACAATAACCTCTAAAAAAAAAGAAGCCATATCCCCTAATATGGGATACCCGTTACTTCCCATTATGGAATATCCCATATTGAGACACCTCTTTATCAATGAAATAAAAATAGTTATTAATAGATTAAAATGATTTTAATGAAATATTACTTTAAACACTGAGTTTTTAGAAACGTGTATTTTTTGTGATAAAAAATTAGAAAATGACGAAACTAAAGTTCAATGTTCCTACTGTGGAGTGCCCTGTCATACGAGTTGCCTTGAACTCATAATCCACATATTTTCTTTGTAATTTGTGAACAAATCTGTCAAATAAAGGTTTTATCAAATTTTGATTATTTGAAAATTATAATAAAAAAATGTTACTTTTTTTTTTGGAACATAATTACTTAACATGTATTTATTGACAATATTTATATATAAATAATAAATCTTCTTCTTCTTTTACAACCTCCTTTCTGCCTCTCAGCGTGGAGGAGCCTCGACCCAAGCGGACCAAGCATAACCACGGTCTCTAGCCAATGCCTTCATGGATTTCAGCCGTCTTCCTCTTTTTTCTCCCACTTGTTCCATTCGGTCCATCCACATCTTTCTTGGTCTGCCTCTTGGTCTCTTGCCTGTAGGCCTAGCTTCGAGAAACTTACGTGGTTCTCGATCTTCGCTCATTCGGCAGACGTGACCGAACCACTTTAGCTGCTTCTTCTCTAGGATCTCACATATTGGCTTTACTCCTAGATCATTTCTTGTTCTTTCATTTCTAATGAGATCCCTCCGAGTTTTGCCTGCTACTCTTCTAAGGTACTTCATCTCTACGGCCGTAATTCTGCTTAGATGGCTGTCAAGAGGAACCCAACTTTCGCTTCCATACAATAGGGTTGGAAGGTAAATTACATTAAATATGTGTAGTTTCACTATTTTTTCCACTTCCCGTTTCCCGACAACAGTGTTGCAGATTTGGTAATACACACTGTTTGCCTTTTTTATTCTATTGGAAATTTCATCATCTATTTTACCACTTCTGCTAATCACTGTCCCTAGGTACGTATAATCCTCTACCGCTTCCAGGATTTCTCCTCTACATGTGATTTGCACCTCCTCAGGTTGCCGTCCTACTTGCATTACTTTGCTTTTACTTGCATTTATAACCATGCCCTTTCTCTCTAGTTCGGCTTCCCATTCCACTACCGCTTGTTGGAGGTTATGCACAGAGTCCGCAATGAGTACAACGTCATCGGCATATAATAGTGTTTGTGCCAGAACTGTCCTCATGTTCCATTTTCCTACTACCATTCGTGCTGTCCTTCTTTTACATATTTTCAGGACTTCATCCATTAGTATGATAAAGAGTAGAGGGCTTAGGCTGTCGCCCTGTTTTACCCCTCTTCTCATTTCGAAGCTTCCTGATTCCCTTCCGTTTATTCTTACTATCCCCTTTGAGCCTTTATAGGATGATCTGATAGCATCTATAAGATCCTCTGGAACATTCTTTGCTCTCAGTGCCTTCCATAATTCAGATCGTAGTACAGAATCATAAACAGCTTTCAGGTCCAAAAAAGCAAGGTATACGTCCCGGTCCCATGCCTTCTCTATTATTGTCCTCAACGAGAATATATGATCCTGGGTTTGTCTTTGAGGTCTGAAGGCAGCTTGCTCTTCTTCGAGGTTCTTTTCAACCACAGCTATGAGCTTTCTTTCCAGGATAGATGTGTACAATTTATGAACTACTTGAGACAGACATATAGGCCTATAATTTTTGCAATCGCTTTGGCTACCTTTTTTATGGATTGGGACGATGACGTTGTATTCCCAATCTCTTGGAATGCTTTTCTCGTCATATGCTTTTTGGATATAATAAATAATAAATATAAATATAAATTTGTTTTGTTCCTCCCGAATAATATTTGCCAAGTAATATTATTAAAAATCCCCTGGCTCCGGGTTTTGAACTTGCTATCTTCGGGTTTCTGATCATACGTTGCCAAGAGCATTTACAACATATACTAGTATTTTTGTGAACATCGTCTGTATAATAAACAAATTTTGCTTTATATATACCATTTTAAATCATGGTCCCTAAAACGGGATAAGTATCCCATATTAGGACACCCCCCTATCCCATATTAAGAGCCTATTTTCAAAAAGTACAAATTTGACTTATCTCACATTAACCGTGATTACAAATTTCAAAAAGGAGGTATGGTATGTTTTCCATTGTTGATGTGGTCTACTACTACTGCTAAATGTATAACAACATTTTTTGAATCGTCTAAGCAATTTAGGGCCAACAAATTAAGTATTAAAAAAAAGTATCCCATAATAGGGCACTTTCCCCTATCACAATATTATGTACAAAGACACATCAATATTTGAGGATTCAGCAGTTCGGTGAGCTGTTATAAAGGAAAAAGACATATCTTTATAAATTGCCTGGAGCTTGCTCAATGTTTATGGGGGAGGGAACTAAGAATGAAAGCACAGCTCCATTGCAAAGTAGTCAACTACCAAAAGTCAGTTATTGTTACTGACTCAAAGAGTGTTCTGGCTATAAGAAATCTCAAAGATCGGGACATGCCATGATGTTGGAAATATTACTCCTTATTGATGAAATCCAAAGGGAAAGCAAAATAATATTTTTTATTTGGGCTCCAGGGGAATGAGAAGGCAGATGCTGCATCGAGACGGCTCGAACAGGCGATAATAGCCAGGTAAAATCCATAGATATTATCACCTGAGAGGACTGGGTAAGACGTGCAAGCCCAAGTAATGGCACAATGGAATGAAGCCTAGAGAAGGAACCTCTCCTTCTTCTTCTTCTTTATCTTCCTCTTGTGCCATTTCTAGCGTCGAGGAGCCTCGATAAACCGCAGCCACTCCTGCCGGTCCCTACATAGCTGCTTCAGTTGCTGGAGGGTTTTACCTCTTTTCCCCCCTATCCTTTGTATATGCTCCTGGAAGGAAATTCTGGGACGTCCTCGAGGTCTTTTCCCAGAGGGTCGAGCTTCTAAGACTTTTTTGGGCTCTCTTTCATCCTCCATGCGGCACACGTGGCCAAACCACTTAAGCTGTCGGGATTCAAGCGTGGTCTTGAGTTCTGGCACATTGAATTGCTCCCTTATTCGCTCATTTCGGATGCAATCCCTTCTAGTCTTCCCAACCGCTCTCCTCAGAAACTTCATTTCTGCTGCTGTAATGCGACTGGCTAGCTTATCAAGCATTACCCAGCTTTCGCATCCATAGGTAAGAGTTGGGAGATAAACAGATTTATATATATGCCGCTTAGTATCTATACCCACTTCTCGGTGACCGATTATACTATTACAGATCTGATAGTATACTTGATTACCTTTATAAATCCTGTGGGATATCTCTGGATCGATCTTGCCTGAGGAACTTATCACGGTCCCTAAGTAGGTATATTCCGGCACAACTTCTAGAATTTCCCCATTGCAGCTCAAATGAACGTCAACTTGTTCTTCTCGAGCCAGAACTAAGACCTTGCTCTTCGAGGTGTTGATAACCATTCCCTTACGAAGCAGCTCCTCTTGCCATTCTATCAATGCCTCCTGCATTTTTTCTTTGGAATCAGTGATGAGGACAATATCATCAGCGTACAGAAGGCTTTGCACAAGAATGGTCATCAGGTTCCATTTTCCAATAGCTGTCCAAGCAGTTCTTCTTTTACATATTTTATGGATCTCGTCCATAAATACTATGAACAGTAGGGGACTTAGGCTGTCACCCTGTCTCACACCTCTGTCCATGATGAACGCCTCAGATTCTCTTCCATTGATCCGCACAACTCCTTTTGCATCATGGTATACCGACTTGATAGCTGTGATTAGATCGCCTGGGATATCTTTGGCCACCAATGCTTTCCATATTTCTTTTCTGGGTACAGAATCAAATGCTGCCTTCAAGTCTAAAAATGTCAAGAATATGTTTTTGTCTCTGTCCCATGCCTTTTCTGCTATGCTTCTTAGGACAAAAATATGGTCCTGTGTTTGCCTTCCAGGTCGAAATCCCGCCTGTTCATTTTCTATTTTATTTTCAACCATTGTCCTCAGTCGCTTCTCCAGTATGCTGGTATAAAGTTTATACACAACTGAGAGCAAGCTTATAGGCCGATAATTTTCACATTCTGTAGAGCTGCCTTTTTTGTGGATAGGGATAATTACACTATATTCCCAATCTTTTGGAATTTTCTTCCTGTTCCAAATTTGTTGGAAAAGATGTTGGAGCACTTTGACAAGCTCTTGACCTCCATATTTTATTAACTCCGGAGCTATGCCATCCCTTCCAGCCGCTTTCCCCACTTTAATTTTTTCTATGGCATCTACTACCTCCTCTTCATCAATGCACTCTTGACATTGATTATTACAATGAGGCGACTGATCCTCCGCATCACTGGCGTCCCCTGAAAACTGGCCCTCATAAAATTGCTTCCACCTCTCTAGGATGCGCACTTCTTCTGTGATAATTATACCCCTTGCATCCTTGATATTCCTCACTGGCTTGCTTCGTTTTCCTCTGAGTGACTTTACCTTTCGCCAAAACTTCTTTACACTATCTCGGTGGTCTTCGTCCAGGCTTCTTCCAAACTTCTCCCATGATTCTTTCTTTGCTTGACGAACTTTGGCTTTGCACTCATTTCTGGCTGAGCGATACAGACTTAACCTCTCTGGTGTTCTGTCTTGCAAATAAGCTTTCCATGCTTTTTTCTTTTCTCCTACATAATGCTTAATTTCCTCACTCCACCATTCCGAGAGTTTCCTGTTACTTGGAACCTTGCGTAAACCACACACCTCTTTTGCTACTTCCAAGATGCATGTTTTTAAGGCATTCCACAGTTCTTCTATATCATCATTGAGTTCCAAGTTTCTCAGCCTGTCTTCTAACTTTTCGGTATATTGAGTCCTTTTTTCGAGATCATCAAGCGCTCGAACCTCTCCAAACTGCTCAAAATACAGTGGTTATCGTTTATAACGACGGAAATCTTAAGTCCCTGGTCCCTACGGTCATAGTTTAATGAATTTTTATCCGGCTATTACGACCACGGCTATTGCGACTGATTGGCTTTAGCGACCCATTTTGAGTCCCTCGGGGAACAAAAAGATCGGTTATAACGTCCGGCTTCCGGAAACAACCCTTCAATCCCGGCCTGCAGGATATTTCTTTGGGGACAGGAAGACACATCTATCACCTTTTCTAGGAAACTCCCTCCCTTGATTGTTTGTGTTTTTATTTCTTCAAACGAATTCGAATCAGTTGCGGCCTAGTTCTCAAATAAGACACTCTTGCGTGGTGATATCTGGTTGTTTGTTTGGATGTTAGTTGCGGTTTTGTTCTCCATACACTTGTGCGTGGTGATACCATGTCAAAAGAAGGGTATTTTAGTTAGAAAAAAAATTTTAATGCACATTTGCTGTCGGCAGGAAAATGCGGAGTCGAACAGAAGTCTGGCGGAGGAACTGAATGTAAGTCAGTAAACTATTTCAACAATATGAAAAAATAGGGACTAGTTGAACGCGGTGAATCGTTTAAGACAAAAAAAATAAGGAGAGCTAGGTGCGACAAAGTGGAGTGCTCTAATAACATGGTTTCGACCCCAACGCAGCCGAAATGTTCCAATATTAGGGACAATTTTACTCAAAAAAGCCAATAATTTTCTAAAATTGATTAATGAATCCACTTCAGAACCGTCTGGCCACTCGACAAGTAGTATTTCGATTTTTTACTCGCCATAATATTATTTTTTAAGCAGTGACTGCTAGCGTCCCCCAAGGGATAACCAGCGATTGGCTTCCGTCAGTATGGCCATCAATTCCGAAAATTACGATTCAGATATTTTTAACGCAGAAGAAACTAAACT
Organism: Aelia acuminata; assembly: GCA_911387785.2. Lineage (NCBI taxonomy): Eukaryota > Metazoa > Arthropoda > Insecta > Hemiptera > Pentatomidae > Aelia > Aelia acuminata. The sequence continues at coordinate 72,798,741 of OU426980.1, read as the reverse complement.
TTTTTACAAGGTACTGCCTGATCTGACACTACATTTTAAGGGGGAGAAATGTTAGAATAACGGTTTTGGTGGCAGCCAATATGACTGGAATTGAAACATATACTTTTTATAATAGGAAATTTGTAGTTGTAGAAGGCTATCATTACAATCAGCTGTTAAAAATGGCATAGACCTAATATAGCGACCGGCGTCGTTATAAGCGATATGTTGGATGTAACGACGATCGCCTATAACGACGAAGTTTTTACGGTCCCTTCAATGTCGTTATAAACTATATCCACTGTAAAAGCAGTGTGTAAAAAATAGGCAACTAGCTGCAGAAAATCAAGAAGAGAGGAAATAATCATGTGCCAGCTGAGAATCGGTCACTGAAAATTCTCCCATGCATTCATTCTTCACAACCTTGCACCTGTGTTAAATGTGGTGCCTTAACAACAGTTTTGGATATATTAGTGGACTTTGAATATTATCAACCAATAAGAAGAAAATTAAATATGAGCACATCATAACATGAATACTGGAGGATTTGGAAAAAAAATGTGGAGTAAATTATGAATTTTCTAAAACTTTTCAGAATAATTCCGACGGCAATACTTCCTAGGTGTATATCTTTTCCAAACCTTCAGAACCAAGAAACCTCCTTATATCCTCAGTTTGTTCAAACCCTGCTCCTCTATACATTCTCTAAATACCAGATCCCAAACCTCTAACCTGTATATCCCTTTTTACCGATCTGCATCCTTTACAAAATCCTTTATCATCCGTGCTGCCACCTTCTGGAATTCATTACCTGTCTCTATCCGAAAAACTTCATCCCTCACATCCTTCAAAACCCTACTATTTCATCACCTCCTAATTCTCCAATCCCCGATGGCTATTTAAATATGTAAATAGTGAAAACAGTATTAAGGATAAATCTATTTGATTTTTATTATATATATTATTTCTATTTATATATATCTCTTAAGCTCAAAAGCTGACCAAAGTTTTGTACTATACATCCGCATGTTGATCTTACATTTTTTCTTTCTACATTCTGTCTTAGTTATCTTTATTGTATTACTTTTCTTTTTTGTGTCTACCTTATATTTTAATTCTTTATTTCTTTTTATTGTTTTTATTATATTTTTTCCAAATAACCAGACAAATGGCTATTAATTTTGTTCATTATTGTTATTCTTAGGGGACTAAATGTCCCAGAATAAAAATTACTTTTCTTAAAACAAAAAACAAAAAAAAAATAATGGAATTAAAAAACCATTGCCAATTCACCCGTCGGGTTGAGACAAATTCAATAATAAATAAATAAAAGAAACTTGAATTTGAAGATGAAAATAATAATATAGTAAAATACAAATTATCAACAAAATAACTAAAACTAAAGTAAATAAAAATAATGTCTTTGTTAAAAATAAAAATACGTATGATAAAAATAAAAATATCTATAATGAAAATAAAATACGTATGATAAAAATAAAAATATCTATAATAAAATTAAAAATATTCATAGTAAAAATAAAAATACCTATTATGAAAATAGATGTCTCCATTAAAAATAAAAATATCTGCATTGAAAATAAAAATATCTATACTAAAAATAAAAACTTCATGATCATAATAGAAATATCTATTATGAGGATAAAAATCTGGTGTGGTGCGCGCATCACACAACCTTCTTTTTGTGACTAAAAAGATACAATTTTTTTTAAAATGGCATACTTAAGTGCTACTGGAAAGGGAACATTGCACTTTCTTATGCAATAATTTTTTTTTATTTATTTATTTTTTCTCTTTTATTTGACTATTAAATTCTTTTGTATGTCATACTTAGCCATTTCTTGTAACTAGGAATAACAAGTTATTTACTGGAAATGAATAAAATGAAAGGTACTTTAAAGGAAGATTTTTTCCTCAGCAATTTAAGCCCTATCTGACCTTTTCTATGGCAATAAAACCTACCTCATATTAAAGAATGCTTCATTAGGATTAAACATGACTAGGATTACACATATTTTTTTCTCCCATATTACCCCTGATGACTTGTTCAAATCCATTCGCAAATCCCAAACAAGTGATTTCGGACCAGATAACATCCCAGTTAAATTGATTAAAGGTTCACTTCCTTTCATTCTCCCTATCCTTTATCATATCTTCAACTTTTCCCTGCCTGGAAGTGCCACTGTTGTACCATACACACACACCAGTACCTGGAAAACTGCTCTTGTACGTCCATTAAAAAAACCTTCAATCCAGAAACCCTCAATGATTTCCATCCCATCTCTCTATTATCCAACCTATCCAAACCTTTGGAACATTTAGTTTAGTCACAACTATCCCAAAACAATCTTGAGCAAAACAACTTCCTGAACCATCTTCAGTCTGATTTCTGGCCTGATCATTCCAATCACTCCGGCCTCATTAAAATTTCCCAAGACCTCCACACAGCTATAGACCAATCCTTACAAACTCACAATCCTTATTCTCCTCGACTTTACCAAAGCCTTTGACTCAGTGGACTACAATATCTTTCTAAGCAAACTTAAAAACTTCTACAGTCTTCTAATGCCCTTCTCTGGTTCTAATCTTTCCTCACCAATCGCTCCCAATATGTTGTATTCCCCAACAAACCTATGTCAAAGCCTCTGCCATTCTCTAAAGGCGTACCTCAGGGTTCCTATATATTCCCCACCCTTTTTTCTATCTATTTCAATGACCTTCCATCCACCATCCATCACTGTCAATACCATATGTATGCCCATGACGTCCAGATTTACCTCTCCTTTGACCCCGCTGATTCCTCCAACGCCATCCTAAAACTCCAGGAAGACATCTACAGAATATTTGCTTGGGCAAACCTCAACAAACTCACTCTGAACGCCGAGAAGACGAAAGCCATCTTGATTGGATCTCCCTCTCTCCTCAAATCAACTCCTGTCGCTCCAAATCTAGTCCTGAACAACTCATCTATCTCATTCCACAATTCCGTTAAAAACCTAGGCATTACATTTGATCAATCCCTCTTTTGGAAACCACACATCTCACAAATTTCCTGTTGAACTATCTCTACCTTGAAACAATTCAACTGTCTATGATATCTTCTTCCATTCAAAACCCGCCAACTTCTAGTCTCCTCTCTTATCTTCCCCCACTTCGACTAAGGCTGTATGGTGTACGGCAGACTGTCCGGGGAACTCGAAGCTAAACTTAAACGCCTTATGAATGGTACAATACGTTATCTTTAGGATCCCGAGAGATACGTATATAACCCAGTACTATGCCGAGTTGAAGTGGCTCTACCCCTCCTATCACCATCAGTATCTACTGGCTTCCTTCTTATATCAGGCCATCAGAACTCAACGACCCTCCTATATCCTACAGAGCCGAAAATTTAAATCTACACAACAGATCTTTAGAAATAATTCTGGTTAATATAGATAGTTATAATATAGTTAATGTAGATACTATGTTATCTATTTATTCAAATATTTTTATTTTACTCTGCTGTCTCCAAATATTTTTTCTTCTTTCCTCCTCATATTTTCTTCTTCTTTTTTTCTCGCTTATTGTACCTAAAGATTACTTTGGCATGAAGGAATGCACTGTCTCTGTTTCTGTTTTTATTTTATTTTAGTTTTATATTATTCACATATATATACCTAAATTACCAATTTGATATTGTATCTGAAAATACACACACACACACACACACACACACACACACACACACACACACACACACACACACACACGCACGCACGCACGCACGCACGCACGCACACGCACACGCACACACACACATACATACACACGACCATTTTGCTGGACTTGATTATTTGGACTCAGGAGACCCAAAAATGTGTAGTTCCGTCCGAAAACCAGAAATCGAAATTTTTCACAATCGCAATAGTCTCCCTTATTATATATGTATTTCATAAATAGGTAAGTGAAGAGGAAAATCTGGATGAGCTCAGTGCTTCCTGCCATGACCTATGGTTGCGAAACCTGGGTAATTGACAAGAAGACTAGCCAAAAACTGAGGGTAACAGTCAGAGGGATGGAGCAATACCTCCCCGGAATATCAAGGCGAGAACATTAACTAAATAACTGGATAAGAGAAAGAACTGAGCTACCCGATATTATTTATAGAGAAAGTCCACTTAAGGAAGTGGACCTGGACCGGACATGCCATCAGGAGAAATGCTACAACATGGACTCGGCAGCTTATGGACTGGTACCCAAGAGAGGACGTCCACCTACAGATTGGGACCAGGAGATGAAGAAGAGTTGTGGAGGGGTAGCCTGGAAGCGAGTAGCCCTGGATAGGAAAGAGTGGAAGCGGATGGGACAGGTGCATTATTTAGTGTGGTTGCAAGAGTGGTAGGAACAATCTAACTAAATACCTAAACTAAATGTTGATTGTGTACATATGTAAATATTTAAACTATAAAGTGATTGTATATTTTTTATTATCTTTTATGTACAAAGAAAGGTTATTATTATTATAGGTAAGTGAAAGTAACAATATAATTCTCTGTAAGGAAAATAAAAAATATATATCTTCTGTAAAAACTAAAAAGTTCACAATCTTGATGTAGCTTACATATTGCATTCAACTAAAAAGTCACTTGGCTTGCCAATGATCACCGCTGGATAATCATCTGACTGCCTGCAGCATACCCGGCCTCCACTGAACCAGACATACTTGATCATAGCAGTTATTAGCAGGCGTTATCGCTTCTCTTACGTATATTCAATGAGCCTCATTCCCCCCTCCCCAGCCTAGGTGCTGTGTTTAAAAGTCCCTTTTTGTTTTTCTCTGCCTCACTGATTCTTCCCTCACAGATTGGCGCACGAATGGGCCCTATTATGGGAACGATAATGGGCCCTAGGGTCCCGTTCTGCTTTGCCCTAAATCTCGCCGTATGGTCTAGATTTTCCAGACTCAGTTTGATGCCAAGACCCGCTCTGACACTGAGGATAATGCCCATCCCAGTCTCTACTGGTTTCTCTGGAACTCCTCATTTCTTTCAGATTTTTTGAATGAGTACCCTTTATTTATTTTAACTCATCTGTCCTTTTGAGCTTGGCCTTCATATACTTCACTTCTTCAGCCAGTGACCTCACTAGATCAATTATTGAACTGGGTCCGAGGCAGGTATAGCGCTCATAGCTGATTCGCAATCGTGGCAAGTCCAATTTGCACATCTTTGCTTTCATGTGTGCTATGCTCAGAAAGTGGTCTGAATGTACATTAGCCCCTCTTAATGTTCTCCCAACCCACAGGTTGCTTCTACGGTGTCTTCCTATCAGGATATGGTCTATCTGATTAACAACTGACTGGTTGGATGATGTCCATTTGTCCTTTTGAATATTTTTGTGTAGATGCTGAGTACTTCCTTTTTAGACTCTGCAAAATTAATAAGCTTTTGTCCATTGTTGTTGGTTGTATCATAAAGGCTGTGCTTTACTATTATCTGCTGGTGTACAGCTCTTTTCCTAACTTGGCTTTAAAGTCTTAAGCTATTACTTTCACATCATACTGCTATGTATTGTGGATGCTGCCATGATAGGAAAGTATGCTCCTTAAAAGGAAAGTATTTTATGCTCAACCAGGTGGTCGGTTTCGCCTGAAGGCGGCAAGGTCCTGGAAATACCGCCTTGTAAGTTATTGGGGCCATAAACCTGCTGTTAGAAATTCAAAATTAGTAAAGCCTAAGACCGACAATGCTGCCGACAAACACCCAGGGAAACATCTAAGAAGATTGTTAAAGAAATTTGTGGCCATAAACCCCGGTTTTGCCCCGGCAAAGAGGCCGCTGGGAAACACGTTAAATATAGAAAGGAAGGGAAATTTTAGGATAGCTAGTTAATCAGAAGAAGTCTGGAGCCAGCCAATCAGAAGAAGTCTGAAGAGAGTGGGGGAAAGACGACTTTTATGGAGGAAGAAAAGAGAAAAGGGAGGAGTTGGAGTAGAGTTCGAGAGGTGGACAGAGGTTGGGGAGAGTGCCAAGAGGGTGAGAGTGGAGACGAGAAGTGCGGAGGACCAGATAGAGGGGGGCGACAGAGTCCAGATTTCCAGACAGGCTGAAAGGGGATGCTGTGCTGATTCTAAGAGAGCGTCAGAGGTGGCAGAGACTGATCCAGCAGAGAGGCCAGAGATAACACCAGAGTGCCCACCAGATAAGGTTAATATACAGTACTAATTGTAATATTGTGTGGTCTGTATTTATTAAATTATTACATGTTAACTTGCCAGTCAGCATGCATTAACTAAGTTGTATTAGTAAAATATCTTTATAGGATATATTAGAAAGGGGTATTAATCATTTCTTAGTCCATAAAATTAAACAGAGTTCAATTTAGATTTGTTTCTTTATTTTCATTCACCCCATGCCACAGGTTTCTTAATATGATTTAAATTGGTAAACACGTCACCTTTGGAAAAGTATCCAAGATACATTAATACATATTAAATATATTAATTTCATATAATCACTTGATATAAGACGTTTCTGGTAACCCCCACCTGCCTTAGAAAAGCGGGAAGCCAGAAACGTAGCAATACTTATGACATTCAGAGTGGTTTCTAAGAGTTTATAGAAGGCATCCTTGTCTTCTTCATCAGACATCTCTATGTGGGCATGTACACAGAGTAATCTATAATTGTAGATCTCTCTCGATTCCTTAGTCTGCTGATGGAGCTGCCATCTTGATGTATGGAGACCTGGATGTATTCTTCTTAGGGAAGGTGGTCCAAGAGTGTGTACTGTATGTGTCCTTGTATAACATGTGCTGTTATTGTTTACTAAAAGTGTACAGGCCCTGTTTTTAGGATCAATAAAGTCAAGCAACAACAGGTAAAATTTTATTAATCCTGTAAGTGTAGCCCATACTTAACACATATAGAATGACTATGGGGCTCGGCTAAGTGGAGGAATAAAAACACTGTGGAAATGCAAGGCAACACCTCGTTCATATTTTTGTGGTGGTGTGTACACAGGGAAGAGTATCCCTTCCTCGCTATTTTAAATAGCATTAACCTATTTTGTCCTAATTAAAATTTTATTACAAGTAGTATGATCTATAATAATCAGCTTTCGACTCAACAACATCAGGATCATCATTAAATAAATAAAAGTTTCGTTGTTAATATTAATGTTTTTATTTATTTCAATTTCCATCTTTACAAACACCAGAATTATCAGTGTGTGTTATGTGAGGTTATTATACTCCATGGTGGAAGCAGTCGGTGTTAATTCTACTTTACCTAATTACCAGTACCAATTTTTGCTACAGACAAAAAAAATCTCTATAACGTAATTACTAAAGCTTACTGTGTTAATTTAAAAAAAATTTAAAACTTACAGAGACCTCATCTGATTCAACCTCTTCATCTGATGGGGAGTCCACTCAACCCCCACGTCCAAAGAGGTTGTGTTTACGAAGTGTACGTAATGCTGCTAGGGTGCAGAGAAAATACTCTTTACGGCAGAAGAAACCTACTGTTGAGAGATTTCAAGCAGGTAAGTGTTAATAATTCATACACTTTCTAATGTAGCCGATTAATCAGAGCTGCACCACATTCCTGTTACGTTAAAAATTTTTGTGATTTATCCAAATAAGTAATTAAAAAGAGTCATGATTTTATATACATTTATTGGAATACTGAACATACTACAAACAACGTGGTGAAAATATAGTGTGACATCTATTGTCCTTTCCACTTCTAGATGGCAGTAGATCGCGAGCGCTGTTGCCAAATTTTCAAATCTACCCGATTTTCACGTTGAAATTCTGAAAAACTTCATTTTATTTTTTTTTAACTTTCATAATGTGCAGAATTTGATTCTCTATCAGCCTATCCTAAATACAAAAAATGACACACAAAAAATAAATCTACAATCACAATAAATTATTTTTTGTAATTTTTTACTTAAAAATTTTGATGGAAATTCTTGTTGCTCTTGTCCCTGTGTCCTTATTTTTCGACGTATTGCTTTGAAATTTTTTATAACCACACCACATGTTGCCACTAGGGATGCAACATCGATGTCGATGTTTTCCGACCATGCATGTTTGTGGGCCGATGTCAACATCGATGTTTTTAGTAGCTGACTTTTTTTTTTTTTTTTTTTTTTTTTTTTTAGGTATCAAAATAAATATGTTTTAACATCGATGTTTAAGTTATAACAATGATGTTTTTAATATAGATTTTTCCGACAAATAAAAATATGTTTTAACATCGATGCTTTGGAAAAAAACAAATATACTTTAACATCGATGTTTTTAACAAAAACAAAGCTTTTAATAACATCGATGTTTTTAACAAAAACAAAGCTGTTAATAACATCGATGTTATAGACTAAAACAAATTTATTTTAACATCAATGTTTTTAACAAAAACAAGTATACTTTAACATCTATGTTTTGACAACATCGATGTTTTGGATAAATATGTATTAACATCGATGTTATGGACAAAAACAAATTTTTTTTTAACATCGAAGTTTTTTAACAAAAACAAGTATACTTTAACATCTTCGTTTTGACAATAACATCGATGTTTTGGATAAATATGTATTAACATCGATGTTATGGACAAAAACAATTTTTTTTTAACATCGATGTTGTCAACAAAAACAAGTATACTTTAACATCTATGTTTTGACAATAACATCGATGTTTTGACATTAACATAGATGTTTTTAAGAGAAATAAAGCTGTCAATAACATCCATGTTTTTAACAAAAACAAAGCTGTTAATAACATCTATGTTATAGACTAAAACAAATTTTTTTTAACATCGTTGTTTTTAACAAAAACAAGGATACTTTACCATCTATATTTGACAATAACATCGATGTTGTGGATAAATATATATTAAACTCGATGTTATTGTCAAAACATAGATGTTAAAGTATACTTGTTTTTGTTAAAAACATCGATGTTAAAAAAAAATTTTTTTGTCCATAACATCGATGTTAATACATATTTATCCAAAACATCGATGTTATTGTCAAAACAAAGATGTTAAAGTATACTTGTTTTTGTCCATAACATCGATGTTAATGCATATTTATCCAAAACATCGATGTTATTGTCAAAACATAGATGTTAAAGTATACTTGTTTTTGATAAAAACATCGATGTTTAAAAAAAATTGTTTTTGTCCATAACGTCGATGTTAATACACATTTATCCAAAACATCGATGTTATTGTCAAATATAGATGTGAAAGTATACTTGTTTTTTTTTAAAATGTCGATGTTATTAACAGCTTTGTTTTTGTTAAAAACATTGATGTTAAAAAAAAAATTGTTTTAGTCTATAACATCGACTATAAATATGTATAAATATGCATTAACATCGATGTTATGGACAAAAACAAGTATACTTTAACATCTTTGTTTTGACAATAACATCGATGTTTTGGATAAATATGTATTAACATCGATGTTATGGACAAAAAAAATTTTTTTTTAACATCGATGTTGTGGATAAATATATATTAAACTCGATGTTATTGTCAAAACATAGATGTTAAAGTATCCTTGTTTTTGTTAAAAACAACGATACTTTACCACCTATATTTGACAATAACATCGATGTTGTGGATAAATATATATTAAACTCGATGTTATTGTCAAAACAAAGATGTTAAAGTATACTTGTTTTTGTCCATAACATCGATGTTAATGCATATTTATCCAAAACATCGATGTTATTGTCAAAACATAGATGTTAAAGTATACTTGTTTTTGTTAAAAACATCGATGTTAAAATAAATTTGTTTTAGTCTATAACATCGACTATAAATATGTATAAATATGCATTAACATCGATGTTATGGACAAAAACAAGTATACTTTAACATCTTTGTTTTGACAATAACATCGATGTTTTGGATAAATATGTATTAACATCGATGTTATGGACAAAAAAAATTTTAACATTTAACATCGATGTTGTGGATAAATATATATTAAACTCGATGTTATTGTCAAAACATAGATGTTAAAGTATACTTGTTTTTGTTAAAAACATCGATGTTAAAAAAAAATTTTTTTGTCCATAACATCGATGTTAATACATATTTATCCAAAACATCGATGTTATTGTCAAAACAAAGATGTTAAAGTATACTCGTTTTTGTTAAAAACATCGATGTTATTTACAGCTTTGTTTTCGTTAAAAACATCGATGTTATTGTCAAAATATCGATGTTAAATGATATTTGGTTTTATCGATGTTAAAAAAAAAATTTTTTGTCCATAACATCGATGTTAATGCATATTTATCCAAAACATCAATGTTATTGTCAAAACATAGATGTTAAAGTATACTTGTTTTTGTTAAAAACATCGATGTTAAAATAAATTTGTTTTTGTCCATAACATCGATGTTATAGTCAAAACATAGATGTTAAAGTATACTTGTTTTTGATTAAAACATCGATGTTAAAAAAAATTTGTTTTAGTCCATAACATCTATGTTATTAACAGCTTTGTTTTTGTTAAAAACATCGATGTTATTAACAGCTTTGTTTTTGTTAAAAACATCGATGTTAAATGATACTTGTTTTTGTCAAAAACATCGGGATTGGACTCCTCGCTAGAGGGAAAAGGAGGGGTATTTATACTGAGTCAGGGAGAAATTGCTGACTCTATGAATTAACCTCTATTTGGCTACCATAAATCCTCCCATCCGAAGTTCTCGAGCTCCATGAGAGAAGAAGTGGGTGGATGCTGTTGGTAGAAGTTGTAGGCTGGAGTACAAGTTCCTCCTTTGGGCTTGGTGCAGCATCTTCTTGGTTTGTTTGAGAAAGAATACTTGAGGACTTGTACAATGAATACAAATTAAATATCAAAAGATATATTACAAAAATGCTTATAATTATTGAGAAATAATCCAAATTAATGTGATCTTCATAACCAGTATTCAGACTTTCAAATACTTCATTACTCAAATTTGGCATTTTTAATTGATCAAAAGTTACATTAAAATATTTATAATCTGAAATTTCATGAAATGAAGATAGTACCTCAGTATACACATAATTATTTCAAGTGTGATTTATAATCTCTTCATTATCTTTTAACTTAATAATAGCCGTTTCTGGTAATGTTACAGGATAAGATGAATTATTCTGGATTGTAATGTGCTTAATCTTAAAACTAACAAATATATCAATTACATCTACATAAGTTATATAGGGTTCTGAATTACTAATAGTAGTACTTAAACAATTACTTAAATTATTATGTATAGCATTTTCTATGTATGAATCATTAATTTTATAAATCTTATTACAATAATAATTAGTTATTATAAAATTACACTCTCCTTTATACACTTCTGCCTTATCATACATTACCATTTGATTATTTACAATAGTAGTTATGTAATGATTATTCTTTTTTACTGGAACAACTAATAAATATAAAGTCCTGAAAGATTTAGCTTGAATAGGTAATTGTATCATGTAATGAACAATATTATTTTTAATCATACAGGATAACTTAGTAGTTAACCATAAAGTTTCAAGATCAGAGCTTATAAAATTGGAATTATCATTAATATCTATACTTTTTAAAATACTGGAATGTGTTACCCCGATTTTACACATTTCTAATGAATTTTCTATGTCCATAATTACAATAGTGATATAGTTTAAAATGTCATATAATTCGTTTAAATGATTTGTTAATGTAGTCTTGTCTACAACTTTTATTAAATTTGCTAATTTATTACTGTTATTATTAATTAATCTAATGTCTTTTTGAAAGGTTTTTACAAGATCTTTATTAATCTGAATCTCATGAGCTATGTTGTGTTCCATACGATAGTTGTTCTCCTCAAGAGTAGTAATTACCTGATCATAATGTGCTTAGATCCACTCATCCAGTTACAATCATAAGATCCACTTCATGATTCTTGTGTTATTGTTTTTCATATTAAACAACCATTGCAATGGCTTATGGTCTGTTTGAATTATGAATTTTGCTCCATATAAATATGGCCTAAAATGTTTAGTGGCATAAACAATTGCTAGAAGTTCTTTCTCAATGGTGGAATATTTTTGTTCTGTATCATTTAATGTTCTCGAGGCAAAAGCAATGGGGTGTTCAGTTCCTTCAGTGACTTGGGAGAGCACTGACCCCACACAAAATTGGGATGCGTCCGTAGTGACTATCATAGGTAGTTCAAAATTTGGATAGGCTAAAATTGGAGCATTCATTAAATGAATTTTTAATTTCTCGAAAGCACTTCTGTAATTTTCTGGTATGATATTGTCTTTATCTTTTAGTTGTTGAGTTAAAGGTTTAGCAATATTAGCATAATTATGAATAAATTTACGGTAGTATCCAGTTAATCCAAGAAATTGTCTTATTTCCTTTTCAGTTTTAGGTATTGGAAATTTTGAAATTGCCTCTAATTTCGCAGGGTTAGTTTTTATTCCTTCTGGAGTTAATATGTACCCTAAAAATGGGAGTTAACTTTTAAAAAATTCTGTTTTATCTATTTGAATAACTAGATTATGTTTGGCTAAGGTTTCAAATATATTTTCTAAATGTTGAAAGTGTTCTTCTACAGTTTTTGAATAAATTATTATATTATCAACATAGACGAGTGCATTAGGTACGTTTGCTATCATTGCATTCATTGCCCTTTGGAAGGTTGGTGGGGCGTTGCAGAGACCGAATGGCATTCTCACGTACTCGTAGTGTCCATTTTCTGTTGAGAAAGCAGTCTTCTCAATGGAGTCCTTTGCCATCTCTATCTGATGAAATCCAGAATCTAAATCTATTGTGGAAAATATTTTCGAACTTTGTAATTTATTTAATAAATCCTCAATATTAGGAAGAGGAAACTTAAGGCCTATTCACACTCGGTTTCGCGCCCGCTCCGCTCCCGGTCCGCTCTCGCTCTACCCCATTCACACTAGCGCTCCGCTCCCGCTTCACTCCCGGTCCGCTCTCCTAATGTCTTACCATATTCACACTATATAATTTTACACCGTTCACTTTTGAAAGGTTTAAGCTATTAAAGCCATTAATAATCGAAGTTGTCTGTATTCGGATTTTAATTAATGATTAACTTTCAGTTATTTAAGTATTCATTAATTCTTCAATTTTACGGCCAAAAAAAAAAAAAAAATCAATTTTTCGTTTGTAGAAATAGCTGTTAAGTGTACTTTTCTTGATGAAGAAGATAATATCAAAAAATATAATAAGAAGAATATATTGCAACACAATGATAATTATTAATAATAATTATAAATTAATTTAATTAATGGTGAAGAAATAATTTAATTTTTTTTCGGAATGTATTCGAATACGCTTGAAAATTTCAAGTTAAAATCGGTAAATGCTACAAATTTACCGATTGTGTTCTCTTCTTTTCCTGATTAATATTTTAATTATTTTTTGCTTTAATATATTTTTTTGTTAATGATCTGACATTTTTCATAATATACTGCATTTTTATTCGTTTCAAATAATTTAAACGATAAGCAATAAGCAATAAGCAAAATATATCTCAAACATAACATGAATTTTTCATGTCGAAAAACCGTGCGTATTGTTGGTGATTTTTTTTTTTTATCATTTCAAGCGTATTCGAATACATTGGGGAAAAAAATTTAAATTATTTCTTCATCATTGATTAAATTAATTTATATATATATATATATTTTTTTTAAGTTGAACTTTTTGTTGCCGTAAAATTGATGAATAAATAAATACTTTAATAACTGAAAGTTAATTATTAATTAAAATCCAAATACAGACGGCTTTGATTATTAATGGCTTCAATCGTGAACGGTGTAAAATTATATAATGTGAATATGAAAAGACTTTAGGAGAGTGGAGCGGGAGCGGAGCGAGGCCGGACCTGTGCCAATATTGTGATTAACCTCTCTCTATTCCTCTTTAGAATATTTTGCCAGTGAGACCGGACCGGGAGCGGAGCGCTAGTGTGAATGGGGTAGAGTGAGAGCGGACCGGGAGTGGAGCGGGACCGGAGCGGTACCGATAGTGGAATTCTCTGTCTATTTCTCTTTAGAATATTTGAGCGGACCGGGAGTGGAGCGGGAACGGAGCGATAGTGTGAATCCGCCCTTATCCTTAATTGTCTGTTCGTTTAATTTTCTACAATCTATTACTAATCTATATTTCTTTTTTCCACTCGCATCTAATTTTTTTGGAACTAACATTGATGGAGAATTATATGGGGAATTACTTTCTCTAATTATATTTTGATCTAATAATTTCTTTATTTGACTGTTCATTTCTTCTCGAAGTTGAGGAGCAGCTCTATAACTCCTTGAATAAATAGGATTCTCAGTTTTTAATTTAATTTGACATTTTAGTAAATTTGTAGAAGGTAATGGTTGCTCATTTGTTTTAATTATGGAAGGATATTTTCCTAATAGATTAATCAAATTTTCTTTTGTATTTTTCTCTATATGGTTTGTCCTAACCATACTGTCAATAACTTTTAAATCTTTTATTAAATTAACATTATAGTTTTCTTCAATTATTTTCCCATTTTTAATTAATTTTCCTTTTATTTTCATTAATATATCATCTCCAATATTCATATCTACTTTTAATTTTCTCATTGATTTCATACCTAATAAGAAATCGTATCCAGGACAGAAATCATAAATTTGAAATGTTACCAATATTTCATCATTCACCCCAAGCTTCGGTCCAATATCCAAGGTTACACTTCCGCTACCTCTTTTGTTACCGGCTGGTGTTATTATAATGAAATCTTCCGATTGTATTTTAATTCCCTCGGGTAAAGAATTTGGATTTAACAATTGATTTCCGCGCCTGTATCGATTAGCCATTCCTTGCCTTCTTTATCCGTAAAATGAGCATCCTTGTCATTGTTTACTAAATTTAGGTTGTACTTCGGGAGGCTTCGCCAAGTTCTAAAAAATTATCAAATTTAAGTTTGAGTTCTTGAATTTCTCTTTCTAGTCTCGCATTTTTTTCTAATAATTCTTGGTCATTTTTTACTTCCTGAAAGCATCTTACATTTTCAACTGATTTCATAGAGATGGTATTTTGTGAATCCGGCTTTAAAGGTCTTGAAGGAAATGGTTCGTGATTTGTTTTATCATTATATCGCCAATTATCCTTCTTATGCCATGCCTGTGGTTTATTATTTCTATGATCCCTATAGTTTTGATTAAATCTTTTTTCATCGAATTTTTGCCTATCATTTTGATAAAATTTATTATGCCCTCTTTCTTCATTTCTATTTTGATGATAATGCGGCTTATCATATTTATTATGTTCTTGTTTGTTATGGTTATATTGTGGTTTGTCATTTTTATTATTATAATGCTTTTTAGGGAAAAGTTGTTGTAGCAGTGGCAAACCTTCATTTTGTAATTTTATGCGCAATCTGACTAAATCTTTAGGATCGAAAATCCTCATGTAATTACCCAATTCGATAGGTAAACAAGAAATTACATGATGAGTTATTCTTTCTTTAATATATTTTATTTGATCATCGGGATACGTTATATCATTATCAATTCTAATTCGGGCAATTAACACTGATAATGCTGATTCTACTCTATTAATAAAATCTATTGGATTCTCAAATCTGTGTCAAATCTGACGCATAGACATTAGCTCATGGTCTAATTGACAAATTGTTTTCTGGTCTCTATAATTATTTTCTATAAAAATTAATAATTCATCTAAATTAACAAAATGTTGGGTTCTAATATGATTTTTAGCTTCCCCCTTTATTTTAGATTTTACTTTATTTAATTATTATTTTATTTAATTATTTTTAACACGGGTCCCTGTTCGGGCGCCAAATAAATCACCGAAACTTAGACGGACTTAAAAAAAAGTTTATTTATCAACAACAATGTTTACAATTAACAAACAACTGAGCTAAACTATTGTACTAATCTATCTTATCTAAGATCTCATGACTAACTACCGGGATTGGACTCCTCGCTAGAGGGAAAAGGAGGGGTATTTATACTGTCAGGGAAAAATTGCTGACTCTATGAATTAACCTCTATTTGGCTACCATAAATGATGTGAAAAAAAATTTGTTTTTGTCCAAAACACGATGTTAATACATATTTATCCAAAACATTGATGTTATTGTCTAAACATAGATGTTAAAGTATACTTGTTTTTGTTAAAAACATCAATGTTAAAACAATTTTGTTTTTGTCCATAACATCGATGTTATAAACAGCTTTGTTTTTGTTAAAAACATCGATGTTATTAACAGCTTTGTTTTTGTTAAAAACATTGATGTTAAAGTATACTTGTTTTTGTTAAAAACACTGATGTTAAAAAAAATTTGTTTTTGTCCATAACATCGATGTTATAGTCAAAACATAGATGTTAAAGTATACTTGTTTTTGATTAAAACATCGATGTTAAAAAAAATTTGTTTTAGTCCATAACATCGATGTTATTAACAGCTTTGTTTTTGTTAAAAACATCGATGTTATTAACAGCTTTGTTTTTGTTAAAAACATCGATGTTATTTACAGCTTTGTTTTCGTTAAAAACATCGATGTTATTGTCAAAATATCGATGTTAAATGATATTTGGTTTTATTAAAAACATCGATGTTAAAGAAAATTTGTTTTTGTCCATAACATCGATGTTATAGTCAAAACATAGATGTTAAAGTATACTTGTTTTTAATTAAAACATCGATGTTAAAAAAAAAAATTGTTTTAGTCCATAACATCGATGTTATTAAAAGCTTTGTTTTTGTTAAAAACATCGATTTTATTAACAGCTTTGTTTTTGTTAAAAACATCGATGTTAAAAAAAAATTGTTTTAGTCCATAACATCGATGTTATTAAAAGCTTTGTTTTTGTTAAAAACATCGAAAAATAATAGAGTCAATGATAATTTCTCAAAATCTGGATAAGGCGGTTAATTTTCGTACAGACACAAATAATTTACATCATGCATATGCAGAAATATTACAAAAAATAAAATAAGATAGGAGTGATAACTAATGTGATATTGAAATAAGCAAATTAAAAATACTAAATTATGGTTTTCATTGTTATGTTGAATATTTTAATTTGTTGTTGAAGTAGAAATTTATGATTAACCTACATAGAAAGGTATATATGATGTGCTTGTGTTGGGTGTGTAGATAGATATATTTAACTTCATATGGTTTTTATTTTTTGAATAAAGTTAGTTATTAATTGCTATGTATTAATTTAGTAATATTTATTTAATCTATTGGAATTTATCTATTATATGTTTTCAATTAACTAGTATGGTAGCTATTTTTATAATGCTTGGTTTGTTTCGACAATTCATGTATATTATGAAATGTTGGCTGTATTGTTTAGACTCACACTTAATAACACTGGCCTACATCGTCGTAATAGACAACACAGTCACTGGCCTGCTTGTAAATATGTTTAAGTTGACAGTTATTATACTTAGAATACATATATATACATCCTTGTTAAACCTCTTTGGTACGTTTAGGGTTAACTACTGGGAAGGCAGTAATATGATTAGGATGATGCAGTAATTAAAGAAGTAATATCTCCTTGTTATACATATCTTTTATTAATTTTTAAAAAGTTGACTAATCAAACATTAATTTATGTAATTTTTAGACACTGAAGACGGCCCTGGAGGTCGAAACGTTTGTTATGTACAAAATATAATAAACAGTAGTAGAGACGAAGATCCAAATTACTTTCCTTTATAATTTCAAAGTCTCTAACCCCTATTTTAAATAAATTTGTAATACTTGTTTTTGTTAAAAACACCGATGTTAAAAAAAAAATTTTTTTGTCCATAGCATCGATGTTAATACATATTTATCCAAAACATCGATGTTTTTGTCAAAAAATAGATGTTTTAGTTTACTTGTTTTTGATAAAAACATCGATGTTTAAAAAAAATTGTTTTTGTCCATAACGTCGATGTTAATACACATTTATCCAAAACATCGATGTTATTGTCAAATATAGATGTGAAAGTATACTTGTTTTTTTTTTAAAATGTCGATGTTATTAACAGCTTTGTTTTTGTTAAAAACATTGATGTTAAAAAAAAATTGGTTTCGTCCATAATCGATGTTAATACATATTTATCCAAAACATCGATGTTATTGTCAAAACATCGATGTTAAAACAAATTTATTTTTGCCCATAACATCGAGTTTAATATATATTTATCCACAACATCGATGTTATTGTCAAAAAATAGATGTTAAAGTATACTTGTTTTTGTTTAAAACATCGCCGTTAAAACAAATTTGTTTTGTCAAAAACATTAACGTTAAAAACACCTTTGTTATCAAAACATAGATGTTAAATACAACTTTGTTGTTGTTCATATCGATATTAATACATATTTATCCAAAACATCAATGTGATTGTCAAAACATCAATATTAAGATATACTTGGTTTTGTTCAAAACAAGTTTGTTAATGGTAAAGCATCGATGTTAAAAACATCTTTGTTTTAGCTAAAACATCGATGTTAAGAATATATATATATATATATATATATATATATTGTTGTTTTTTGACTAAGCATCGATGTTAAAACATATTTGTATCGGCAAAAGCATCGATGTTAATAATAGGCGGGATACTGTTAAAACAAATTTGTTTTTCTCCAAAACATCGATGTTTTAAAATATTTATTTTTGTCTAAAACCAATTTGTTATGGTTAAAGCATCGATGTTTAAAACAACTTTGTTATTATCAAGACATATATGTTAAATACAACTTTGTTTTTGTCCAAAACATCGATGATAATAACAGCCGGGTTATTGTCTGTTTTAACATCGATATTTTGACAATAACTTCGATGTTTTGGACATAACAAATATGATGTAACATCGATGTTATTGTCAAAACATGTCGAAAAAAACGAATTTTTTATACATTAAATATGAAAAATAAAATGCTTTACACTTTAACATCGATTTAATTACGTTTGGGCATTAATATGTTAATGTTTAAAGACTGTATAAATTAAAAAACATCGATGTTTTGTGGTCGATGTTTAATCGTCATCGATGTTTTGATTGCAAAAACATAGATGTTCGAAACATCGATGTTTTGCCTTCGATGTCGCATCTCTAGTTGCCACAAGACGCTGCCTACACTCGTAGCAAAAAAAAAAAAAAAAATAGAGGAATTTTTGTATTATAGCAGTTTATGAAATTTTGCCATAACTCAAATAAGAAGGACAATTGAAATTTAATTTTAAGCTATTTCTGACAATTGTGGGACAGCGTTACCCCAGGGAACAATACCCAGCCATGAGACTGTACCACTGCATGCATCTAAATAAAGATATTATACTTAACATATATTCTTTCAATTATTTTCAAACAAGAAATGGGAATTTTGTTATTGAATTGTTAGTGTATAGAAATGAATCAAAAAATATTTTATGAACTACATGCTCAAGAACGAAGTACGTTAATCACATTTTAATAAGTACCACATTTTCTTATTTACACCTATATTATTCACTATGCAAGATTATGATTCAATTTATTTCAAAATCAAAACACCAAACAGTGAAATGCTTTATACCTGTTGCCCCAGTACGGGTTGATGCTCTGTCCTGACTTGGGGAAAGCCTGTTTAACGTGCACTGGATTAGTGATCATTTTAGGGACCCAGGGCTATTGCCAGGATAATGAAATTAATTATAAAATAATGAAAGATGAAAAGATTTTGAAATAAATTGACTCATAATTTTGCATAGGGAAGAATATAGGTATAAATAAGAGGTATATCTTAAGTATAATATCTTTTTGATGCCAGCAGTGGTACAGTCTCATGGCTGGGTAGTGTTCTCTGGGGTCACTCTGTATGCGTCCCGCAATTGTCTGAAATAGCTTAAAATTAAATGTGAATTGTCCTTTTTATTAGAGTTATGGAAAAATTTCATAGACTGCTATAGTACGAAAATTCCTCGCTGGGTACTTTTTAAATTCAAAAATGTAATTTTTTTATTTTCATTTTGCAAAAAAATAGGGAAGGAAAAGAATTAAAACCATTTGTTTTGTTTTCTTTGCTACGAGTGTTGGCAACATGCGGTGTCTTTTTAAAAAATTTCAAAGCAATACGTCTAAAATTAAGGACACAGGGACAGGAAAAACAAAAATTTCCATTAAAATTTTTAAGTAAAAAAATTACCAAAAATAATTTATTGCGATTTTAGATTTATCTTCTGTGTTTTATATTTAGGATAGGCACATTATAGAATTTTTCCCGAAAAGATTGTATGAGGTTAGTGGCAACGTTGCACGGAGGAAAAAGGACAGAGTGATCAAGTGCAGCGGGTGTTAGAGAGAGACAGAACTCCCTAGGCAAAACACATACTACCATCTCGTGAAATGGACTATAGTAGTCTTAACAAGAGAACAAAAGAAAGTACAAGACCAAAGCAGTGCTACCACACACAAAAATATTTAAATACATAAAGATACTGAAATATATATATATATATTTCAGGATTTATTATATTATTAGGATTTATATATATATAAATCCTATATCCAAAATGTTCATAGCCTGCTGATAGTCCTTTTACAGCTTTCTTGTCCGTTTTTTTCCTTCGATTATGGATTTGAACATAGCTTTCACTACCTATTATTCGCTAGTGTTTAATACTATAATAGCCTTTTTGTTAAACCACATTTTGTGAGGGCTCTTATCATGACTACCTGACTTTCCTAAACCATTTAAAATATACACAGCAGTGTTTATAAGCTCTGCCCATAAAAACTGTGTAAGATTACAATGTGCATGTTGCATCACTCTTTCCGTTTCAAATTCAGTCCTATTATCTTTTTCTATAAATCTATTAAATTCAATATAATTGGGCTTAGTTAACAGTTGTTCGATACCATACTCATCTATAGTAGTCTTAGTTATGGCTTTGTTAACAGTTGTCTAGTGTACACAGGGTGTCCCCAAACCAAACAGCCAAACTTCGGGAATCGATAGAGGATCGAAAAACTAAGAAAACAAGTCCTCTGGCATATGCCTCGTTTTCGCTTCGTTTTCAAGAAAATCACAAAAAACTAAAAATAGTTGTGCAAAAACTAGTTGAGGCCATTGGAAAAGCGGATTTCATTCCTTGAATGAATTTTAACAATAATTGTTATTCCAATACAATTATTGTATTTCAATCTTGTACTAATAGAAAGATAATTGAAAAAAAAAACTTCTTTTTTATTCAGAAAAAAAATAATAAATACTTTTTTATTCAAATATTTATAGTATTAAGAAAATTACTTATTTAAAGTACATAACATTATGAACAAAAACTGAAGATTAAAAAATTAAAAATTAAGGAAATTTGTTGACCATAGAAGATTATGAGATGGAAATGGTTGGGGGTGCGGTCAAATGAAAACACTATATGTGAAATAACATATATATTGTGCCGACGTTTCGACTCGATATTCAGGTCTTCTTCAGGGCTAAATATAAAACAAGATAGCAACCAATAAATATGAAGAAAAGAAAAATAACAAATAAATAAAATAATGAGTAATATATGTATCTATATACATATATATGCATGAAAAAATGAAAATGAGTAAATAATTGCATAATAGAATAAAATAATTTTTTTTTTTTTTTTTTTTTTTAAATATAATTTCTGTGTGTGGAATTAGATATTTAACGAAAGAATATGAATAAAATTTTTGGATTTTAAGTAATACAATTGTCAAATATGGAAAGCTATACAAATCAAAAATATGTCTATAATATACTAAAGAATAACAATATTAAATGGGATACGGAATAGATGTAACGAGGAAGCGGAAGGAATATGTGCGAAGTGAAAATAGGAAAAGATGGGTAAAAGTCTAAAGATATATGTAGCATATAATAGAAAAGGAGGTAGTAATAAAAATAGAAAAAGAGATGGGTAGAAGTCCAAAAATATATTTAACAAGAAATAAAACGTACCTGTCGAGTGAACTGTCGGTGATCGACTGCCATCGGAAAAAGGAGGGGGTTATGTTTGTTTACCAAGCCATCCGGTGTAACTGCCGAGTGCTTTAACGTATTTTAAATTACAGCGAAATTTATTTTTAATATTAAGGAGTAATGATTAAATAGCGATTGAATGATTTTGTTAGAATATTAGTATATAATTTAATTAATCAAGGAAAAAATATATATATTAATTATTATTAATATAATTAATTAAGAAAAAAATTATGGATTTTTTAAAATTTGAAAAATTTGGGAATAGGTTGAAGATAATTTTTGTTTGTCTGTTTTTAAATTTACGGGATTTTTTTCAAGGTTAATGTAGAAACTTTCCATAATAAGTCGTTTGTCGTGATTGGGAACAGTGGCAAGTATGGATGTTTTTTCAAAATCAAATGTGTGGTTAAGGGATAAGGAGTGTTCTGAGAGTTTTGATGCATTGAAACCAAAAATCTCCTCAAAGACCGAATCACACAACACAAATATTCTGTTTCCTCTCATAACTACAATGCATCAAAACTCTCAGAACACTCCTTATCCCTTAACCACACATTTGATTTTGAAAAAACATCCATACTTGCCACTGTTCCCAATCACGACAAACGACTTATGGCTTGGTAAACAAACATAACCCCCTCCTTTTTCCGATGGCAGTCGATCACCGACAGTTCACTCGACAGGTACGTTTTATTTCTTGTTAAATATATTTTTGGACTTCTACCCATCTCTTTTTCTATTTTTATTACTACCTCCTTTTCTATTATATGCTACATATATCTTTAGACTTTTACCCATCTTTTCCTATTTTCACTTCGCACATATTCCTTCCGCTTCCTCGTTACATCTATTCCGTATCCCATTTAATATTGTTATTCTTTAGTATATTATAGACATATTTTTGATTTGTATAGCTTTCCATATTTGACAATTGTATTACTTAAAATCCAAAAATTTTATTCATATTCTTTCGTTAAATATCTAATTCCACACACAGAAATTATATTTAAAAAAAAAAAAAAAAATTATTTTATTCTATTATGCAATTATTTACTCATTTTCATTTTTTCATGCATATATATGTAAAGAAAATATATTTCTTAATTAATTTAATTTTTGCTATAGACATGAGTGAGAGAAGTGGAAGCAGGTGTGTGAGTGATAGGTTATTTGTATTTATGAATTAAAACATATGGTTAAAGTTAATGATAAAACATTTGATTTAAAATATTGTGAGCAGTCGATTTGAAATGTTATTAAGAAATGCTTACCTAAGAATAAACTTTAAATGACGTTTCTTTTTTTACAGGTAAGTGTTTACAAAAATGTTTTAGGAATATTAAGTTTATTGTGTGATAAATTTTATTTGTAATTATTAAAAATAAAAACTTTTTTTACAGAGCAACTATTGAGAGTTTATTCATAGGAATATCCTTTTAAAACATCATTTCTGTTTACAAAAGTCTGCTGAATATGGAGAAACTTCTTTTTGAGTTTACTTTGTTGCCTGGGAGTGATGGTAAGTCCAACATTCTCTCTATAACCTCTATAGCCACAAATGACAATAAAGTGTATGCAATACCAGAAGAGCTACAATCAGCGAGTCTTCATACAGAAATACAAAAAACATCTGCTTATGCTAAAGTAAAAAATAGTATAAAGAAGAGGTACCAGATAAGGAGAGTATGGTTATCAATGACAGAAGAACTCGAAAGAACATACATAGATGAGGATGGTAATTTACAATTCAAGGATCAATATCTAGAAGAAATGGATCAAGAAAAACCGTGTTATACTCCTCAAAAAGAGACAGGTACATTGGATAAATTGCTTGAGAAGTTAGTAGAAAATACAGAGGCAACAAAGCATCATAACCTAAAATATGTAGCAGAGAAGTTTGTGATTGAAAAATTTACTAGCAAACATTCGAATGCCAACCAGTGGATGGATATTTTTGAAAAAGAATGCATCCGATTTGATGTAATCACAGATGAAAAAAAAAATAGAAATACTTCGGTTATTTATGGATAAAAGTTGTATCGATTGGTACAGTTCAATGAGCATAAAGTTAACCATAAACTCGGAATGGACGATATGGAAAACTTAATATACTTATACTAATAATATAATACTTAATAATTACTTATACTTAATAAAATTGATAGAGAAAGGTTAGAAGATACGGTTGGTTTGTTCAATGAATTGAGCAAATATGAACTTATGGTAAATAGGAAGAGTTCTTACGTTAGGAAACAATTTGAAAATCCAAGAGTTAATCGTAAAAATGAAGAAAAACTTCCTTGTAAGAATTGTGAGAAGTTAAATAAAGGTGTTCGGTATCACCCTGAAACTGTATGCTGGTTCAAATCCAAGAACAATGAAAAGGTGAAGAAAAATGTTATAGGTCTTGTAAACAATTCAGTGATAGAGGCTGAATTAAATGAAACTCTTCCAAAAAACGAATAGTCACACCATTAATAAATGTCAAACTACAAATAAACGATAAACTCCAACTATATGGAGTTTATGATTCGGGTTCAAATGTTTCTTTGATCAATTCTAGGTTACTGAAATTAAAAAGAAAAGGAAACAGTTTGAATGAAGCAACTTTGGTAACCATTAATGGTGTGAAAAAAACAAGTGGTTTGACGACATTGAAAATAAAAATCTTTGACATGGAAGAAAATGTAGAAGTATTTATTATTGATGATCAAAACTTCAAATATGATTTTCTAATAGGATTAGACTTGATAAAAAAGTTTAAACTAGTTCAAGATGAAGATTTAAAAATAACACAGAAACAGTGCTTAAAAAGTGAAAAAGAAAAAATGAAAGGGGTATCAACAAATGCAATAACAAACTCCGAGTTAAAAGAAAAAGAAAATGAAAACAGTGCAAGTAGATGTACAATTAATTTTAATGAACATGTTATAGAAGAAGATTTTGAATTAAAAGTTGATCATTTAAATCAGGACCAAAAATCAAGAATAAATGCTTTAATTAGTAAATATAAATCAGTTTTCGCCAAAGACAAATACGATGTAGGCACCGTTAATGGCTATGAAGCGAGAATAGATTTAATAGTAGACAAATATTGTAGCAAGAGGCCTTAGAGGTGCACTTTAGAAGATAAAAAAGAGATAGAAAAACAAATAGCAAAGCTACTAGATAATAAGCTTATAGAAGAATCTTACAGTCCATTCGCTGCGCCTGTGACATTAGCATTTAAAAAAGAGGAGAACAAAAAATCACGTTTATGCATTGACTTCAGAGACTTGAACAAAATAGTGGTACCTCAGGCTCAACCATTTCCCCTGATTGAAGACCTAATGGTTAAGACTAGAAATTGCAAATTTTTTACAACCCTAGATATAAACTCTGCGTTTTGGTCTATTCCTTTACGGGTCGAAGATAGAAAAAAAACCGGATTTGTGACACAGGAAGGACATTTTCAATGGACTTGCCTACCATTTGGACTAAAGACATCACCGGCAATTTTTCAGAGGGTGTTAAGTAATATACTAAGAAAGTATAAACTTAATGATTTCACAGTTAACTTTATAGACGATATTCTAATATTTTCTGAATCGTTTAGTGAACACATCAATCATCTATCACAATTGCTTGAAGCGATTAAAATAGAAGGTTTCAGATTAAAATTTACCAAATGCACATTTGCATCTGACTCGGTCAAATATCTGGGTCATATAATACAAAATAATTCTATCAAACCAGTAAAGGATAATTTAATTTCAATAAAGAATTTTCCGGTTCCAAAAACACAGAAGAACGTAAGACAATTTTTGGGAAAAATAAATTTTTACCATGAGTATATACCGAATAGGGCAGTAATACTCGATCCATTGCATAATTTACTGAGAAAAAATGAAAAATTCATTTGGTCAGATAAGTGCCAGAAAGCATTTGATATCATTAAGAGCTTGCTTTGCTCACAACCAGTTCTAGAAATATTTGATCAAGATTTACCAATTAACATTTATACTGATGCTTCTTTGGAAGGCGTTGGAGCCATTTTAAAACAAATACAGCCTGATGGTAAAGAAAAACCAGTTGCGTACTTCTCAAAAAAACTGAACGAAGCCCAAAAGAAAAAAAAAGCGATATACTTAGAATGTTTAGCGATCAAGGAAGCGGTGAGATACTGGCAATATTGGTTAATAGGTAAATCATTTACAGTTTATACAGATCACAAGCCCCTGGAAAACATGAATCTGAAATGTAGAACCGATGAAGAGCTGGGCGATTTAACATATTATCTATCGCAATATGACTTTCAAATAAAATATGCTCCAGGAAAGGATAATTTGGAAGCGGATTGTCTAAGCAGAAATCCAGTATTGGAATCAGACGAAAATACAGATGATCAATTAAAAATCGTGAATTTCGTTAAGCTAGCAGATGTTTTAACAGATCAGAGTAACAATGAAGAAATACAAAATAAAAAGAGTAAATTCATTGAAAGACAGGGTGTATACTTCAAAAAGACCAAGAAAAATGCAAAAATAATTCTATCAGAACGATTTAGCATCACATTCTTAAAGCAAATACATGAGAATCTGTGTCACATTGGCATTGGACAAATGCAGAAGGCGATAAGTCCACACTATGCAGCTAAAAATTTAACGAAAAACATCAAACAAGTTTGTAGAAGTTGTGACATTTGTATAAAAAACAAATCAAGAGGGCATGACAAATTTGGATTTATGTCTCATCTAGGCCCTGCCACAAAGCCTTTCGAAATAATCTCTATAGACACAATAGGAGGCCTTGGAGGTTCAAGATCTACAAAAAAATATTTGCATCTCTTAGTAGATCACTTTACCAGATACGCGTTCATACTAACATCGAAAACTCAAAATGCCAATGATTTCATAAAACTCGTCATGAACATAACGGAAACAGAGGATATTGGTATGGTTCTCTCCGATCAATACCCAGGAATTAATTCGAAAGAATTCAAAAAATTCTTAAATGACCAACAGATCCCATTGATCTTCACAGCAGTAAATGCACCATTCTCCAACGGCTTAAATGAAAGATTAAACCAAACTTTACTGAACAAAATCAGATGCAAAATAAACGAACAAGGGAAAAGAAGAGCATGGACAACGATAGCTCAAGAATGTGTAAAGGTATATAATAATACTAATCATTCTGTTACTGGCTTTACGCCAAGTTATCTTTTGTATGGCTCTGATACTTCTATCTTACCGGACGAATTGAAGCAGGGCAAGACCATTTGTGATTGGGATAGAGACAGGAAAATAGCACTCGACAACACAAAAAAGTCACACGACTACAATAAAAAACTATTTGATAAACATAGGAAATACCGGGAATTCCATGTAGGAGATATGGTATACGTGGAAAATGGAAATAAATTAAATAGAAAGAAGTTGGATGAGTTAAAAATAGGACCATATGAGATTATTGAAAAAATTTCCAATTCAATATACAGGATTGATACAGGTCACAGGAAAAAAATAGAATCGAATCTTTTTCATATTACAAAACTTATTCCAATACCTAAATTAGAAGAAGATAACGGTGGATAAGTTGCGAGAAAATTTTCTGGAAAATTTCCTTCCCCGCGGGGGGAGATGTAAAGAAAATATATTTTTTAATTAATTTAATTTTTGCTATAGACATGAGTGAGAGAAGTGGAAGCAGGTGTGTGAGTGATAGGTTATTTGTATTTATGAATTAAAACATATGGTTAAAGTTAATGATAAAACATTTGATTTAAAATATTGTGAGCAGTCGATTTGAAATGTTATTAAGAAATGCTTACCTAAGAATAAACTTTTAATGACGTTTCTTTTTTTACAGGTAAGTGTTTACAAAAATGTTTTAGGAATATTAAGTTTATTGTGTGATAAATTTTATTTGTAATTATTAAAAATAAAAACTTTTTTTACAGAGCAACTATTGAGAGTTTATTCATAGGAATATCCTTATATATATGTATATAGATACATATATTACTCATTATTTTATTTATTTGTTATCTTTCTTTTCTTCATATTTATTGGTTGCTATCTTGTTTTATATTTAGCCCTGAAGAAGACCTGAATATCGGGTCGAAACGTCGGCACAATATATATGTTATTTCACATATAGTGTTTTCATTTGACCGCACCCCCAACCATTTCCATCTCATAAAAAATTAAAATTGTATAGTTAATTTCTCGGCAGCTTTAACGTAAATGTTGTTCGAAGTGCTGGCCTCTCGCTGCAATACACGCATCACATCGCGTACTCACAGATCTCTAGCAGATGTAAATCATACTTTCATCAACGTTTCTGGAGTCATATTGGTTGTTAAAATTAATAAAGCTTTAGAATCCGCATTTGTGATCACTTTTAACTGCTTATTATACTCACTTACTTGTTCTATCAGCCGGTAGTGCTTCTGGGTTCTTCAAATCACCTTTTACAGCATCCTCACAATTTGGAATACTTGTGAGGATCAGAACCTTGTATCTCCATGAAGCCCAGTTATTCATTCCTTCTAACAGTCCAGTATTAACTTTAAAATCCATTTCTTATCCAGATGAAGCTTTCACTGTAAACCTAAATGAACTAGCCTAACTCGATTATCCTAGTTTACTTGCTCTAAAAATCTTCACTAATCACACAGTTTTGTGTACCTAACTGCATAACTTTTTGTGATTTATGCAAATAAGTAATTAAAAAGAGTCATGTTTTCGTATAAATTTATTGGAACTCTGAATATCCTACAAACAACATGGTGGAAGTACTGCGTCACATCTAGTAGGCTTAATAAGAGTACCAAAGAAAGTATTTGACTAAAGTAGTACTACAAAAAAAAATAAAATTATTTTTTTCGCTTAACTTCATTTTTACATTCACACTGTCGAACAAGAAAAAGACAATCAGCGAATCTGATGGCTGAGTACATAAAATAACATGGCATGATAGGGATAGGCTTGGGGAAGAGTGATATCCAGCGGCATCTCTTCCTGTCATGATTTGCAATTAAGCATTGAGATCACCAGCTCCCTTTCAGTCTTCTATTGGTGTTATCGGGCATAATGATTGGATAGCCTGAGACAGTTGTTGCAGGATACTAAATAGGTGCTGAATAAGGTTATTTAACCCATTGACCAAGTTGGAGAGTTGAGCTGATGAATCATTTATAGTGGGAGGTTCCGGCTGGTTACAGTCTTTCCTCGTTTTGGAAGAATCTTTTCAAGGCTGCTATTCTCTTATGAACTGGTTTTTGAGGCTGATGCTGATGTTGCAATTCTAGTTTAGAGGAACCAGGATTAGGATGTTTGAGTTGTAAAAGAGGCGGAAACTCTTGTATATCCAGAGGAGAATTAATTTCCAATTCCCGATGATTATGCAGATGTCTTTTTGTATTCATGCTGCTTTCAATTTTTTTAAAGTTGGGCATCCTTTGTAGCTAGCTGGATGTGACCCTTCACAATTGGCACACTTTGCTGCTGTTTCTCTCGAATTCAAACAGTCAAAACTATAATGGCCTCCACCGCACCTTACGTATTTCGGTGAGTGATTACATGTCCTTATTGCTGACATCGTATACACTGAAAAATGATTTTCTTTCAGAGAGATGTTAGAGATGTCTGTGAAATAACATGGGTAACTGTCTTTTAAAACTAGGAATAATGTAACAATATTAGTGGCATCGTAACCTAAATGTTTTAATTCGCTAAGGGAGGTGTTTATTTTATCGAAATCGTTAACCTAGCTACTAGCCGGAGATGTATATCCATATTTTTGTGGTACACGTTAACATCTCTTGAATTAAATTTTAATTTAAAGATTTTTTCGCCATATTCTCTTTGAAGGAATGTAACTAATGCTATGTGATCTCGCACATTATTAAATTGAATTGGTGGGGGCCTTTCGGGAATCGGTTGTTTTGTGATTAGGATTTGTTACCAGTCACAGGATTCATCTACTTCAATTTTTGATAAAAGGTCAAAGCTATTTCTAGTAGCCGTAACCTCTCTTACCTCAACTATTTTTCTGTGGCCTCGGTCTGTTTTAAGCAAAAATATTTAAATTCAAAAAAATATTTCAGTGTTAACAAATACAAATTATACAATGACAATGACAAATAACAATTTGTCTCAACAAAAAACACATCATAACATTATATTTATTATGAAGACCTGTCTGTTTCCTTGTTTTTGACTTCCTTCTGCAGTTGTGTTTTAAAAAGTAATTAGTTATTATTATAGGTTATTAGTTAGTGTTATTAGAGTTCTTTACTTATTAAGAATTTTACAGACATTAATTGAATTATTTTGTGTAATAATATGTTATTATATACTATTTTATAGAGCCCATTAGTAGAGGAGTTTTAAGGGAAGTGTTCACTCTGCGAAGGGACTCTATTTGTAGCAGTACCAGTTCTTCAGAGAGTGGTTATGATCGTGATAGAAAAAAAACAAAAGGCAAATCAAGAAACAGGTATGTACTATGGGTTTTGCATTTGTTTTCCATCAGTTTGATATACACCTAATTAATGTTTGATTACTTCTTTTTAATTTTGTAATTCCCTGATAATGTTATATGTAGCTTTACCTTCTAGGAGTTCTAGACTGTGATGTTTTTGATATTATGCTAAAGCTTGATATTAATATCATGGGCATTTCTCTCATTTTCATTTTTTTTTATGTGAATATATTCGTTTACATATTCTAAAAGCTGAGATGTCCAAAAACAAAGTTGGAGGTATCTTGAAAATAATTTATAAGTTTTTCATTCATATTAACCTAACTAAACAATGTACCAGGTGTACTAATGTGAAACCGGAATTATTTAATATAAAATAAGGGTTCATTCATCTATTCAATCTATTCAATCTAGCCCTGGAGAAAGCTGTCAGAAGCTCAAATATACAAACTACTGCTACAATTATGAGCCAAACAGTACAAATTTTGGCGTTCGCAGATGATCTTGACATAATCGGCTGGTTAAAAATAGCTGTAGAGGAAGCGTTCCTTAAGCTAGAATCTAGTGCAAGATCCCTAGGGCTGATTGTGAATGAGGGAAAAACCAAGTATATGGTTACTGGACAACGAGCAGATCCTGGGGAAAGAGTGCAGTTCGGCAGTTTCAGATTTGAGAAGGTGAACGAGTTCAGATACCTGGGAACACAGGTGAACTCAGATAACGATAATACTGCCGAAATAAGGAGCCGGATCACTGCTGCTAATAAATGCTTTTTTGGCTTGAGGCCTCAGCTGAGAAGCAACCTCCTTTCCAGAACAACAAAGCTGGTTCTGTACAAGGTGCTGATACGCCCTGTCCTTACCTATGGCTCGGAAGCTTGGACATTGACGAACATCGATATGCAAACATTGCAGATATTTGAAAGGCGAATCCTGCGTTGCATTTATGGAGGAATCCAAGTCGAGAATGAATGGCGAAGGCGTACAAACCGGGAATTGTATGACCTGATGAATGGGCCTGATGTGGTTAGAGTCATCAAACTTGGAAGACTGCGGTGGGCCGGCCATGTGGCCCGTATGGATGACTCAGAAATCCCGAAGAAGACTCTCACCGAGACACTCCATGGGACAAGACGACGCGGACGGCCAAGGCTGAGATGGCAGGACAGTGTGGCCCATGATGCTAGGTCCCTCCTCGGAATTCAAAACTGGAAGGCGGCTGCACTAGACAGGGACAACTGGCGAAAGCTGATTAAGGAGGCCATGACTCGTTAGCGGGTTGTAGTGCCGAATAATAGTAATAATAAGGGTTCATTATGTAAAAATGATACTTTCTATTTTATTCGAAGTACTGTCCTTCGCTATCTAAGCATTTTTCCCTTTTTTTAGAGAAATTTGTGGATTTCCCGCCAAAATAATTCTTCCTCTTTTGAGGCAAACCAATCACTTAGCTAATTCCGTACATCTTCATAAGAAGTGAAGCGCTGTTCAGCTAGTAACTGTCCCATCGATGCAAATCGGATGGGGCCTAATCCGGTGAGTAAGCCACATGCGGAAGAATTTACCAACTAAATGCTTATATCCTTTCCTTGGTCCGTTTAGCCTTTTAGACGTTTAGGGTGTGAAGCTTGATTCAGATTGATCATCTGTAGTATGTAGCATTCCGTATTAAAAGTTTCCCTAGGTTTTAGCAGCTTATAGTAGATAAAACCCTTCTGACCCTACCAAACATAAAGCATTGTCTTCCTTCCGAAGCGATTTGGCCTTGCAGTCGATGCCGATGGTTCACCTGGAGTTACGCTTAGGAATCTCTAAGTAAATCCACTCTTCATCACCAATCACAATTCGATGAAGAAGTGCCTTTTTTCTATTCCTGGCAAGAGGTTTTTCGAACTTCCTGCTGCCTCTCATTCAGTTGGCGAGGTACCCATTTTATGACCTTCTGGATCCTTCCCATGGCTTTCAAATGAATGGAAACGGTTTTGATGTCACATGTAATTGATCTGCAGGTTTTTGCTGCATTTGAGAGTCATCCTTATCCAACAAAGCTTCCAAATCAATATCTTCAAACTTTTTGCATGGTTTTTCACGATATTTGTTTCTGACATCGAAATCACCATCTTTAAATTTTTTGAACCACTCGAAACATTGAGATATGCCTAAGGCATGCTTCCTGTAAGATTCAACAAGTATCCTATGTGTTTTTTCCCGGATAGAAACAGAAAATCAATGCTGCCCGCAAATCATAATTTGTTGGCACAAAAGTTGACATGTTC
Organism: Aelia acuminata; assembly: GCA_911387785.2. Taxonomy (NCBI): domain Eukaryota; kingdom Metazoa; phylum Arthropoda; class Insecta; order Hemiptera; family Pentatomidae; genus Aelia; species Aelia acuminata. Next base: position 72,765,983 of record OU426980.1, on the reverse strand, counting down.
AACGTCACTAAAAACATATTTGTAGAATAAAACTGATGTTGTTATCAGTTGGAACTCTTTCTCACATGTCAACAAAAGCAGATAAGACTGCTGATGGATTAGTTAAAAGGTTATATTGACTGCTACCTCCTATCATTGCTGAATTCCGGTTTCATATTTACACACCTGGTAAGGCATATCAACCTTCAGTTTAGATCAGTCATGGGCAAAATACGGTCCACAAGCCAAGTGCGGTCCTTTAGGTTAGTCAATCTGGCCTGTGACGTGGTTTTGTTTACCCCTACAATTACTCATTTGACAAAATGTATATTAATTGCGTTTTAAATACGGTATTTCATATCAAATATCAGCTGATTTTGCTGAGTGTAGAGATAATTTGGTGGGGATTTCCCTACCTCATGTTTGATCTACATCACTGTCTCCAAAAATAGACCCCTGCCAACTTGGCACCAGCCTTACCACAGAATCACTCTGATTCAGGGATAGTGACAACTCGATATTTGGCTTAGTAGCTTTCCACAGCAATTAATGATCCTAGTACTTACCATGTACTTTTTAATTATTCATAGAAACTCTTTTAGAATATTTTATTTAGTTTCTTTTTTTTAAATAGATTTCTTTTTCCAAGCAAGACTCAAAATTATTTGTGTATGCCTCTTACAACCATCTACTCCTCACATGATTGATTTCTTTATTATAGCCCGTTCCATTTTTCTATTTTTAAATATATAATGTGCAGAAATAACTAATTGGGGTACAATTGGAAAACACAGCCTTCACGAAATAACTAATGCTAATGGACAGAGGCTCATCAACTTTGCAGCATCTAGAGATCTCATTATTGGAGGCACCTTCTTCCCACATAAAGACATCCACAAAGGAACCTGGACCTCCCCTGATAGGACTACGGTGAATCAAATAGATCACATCCTAATTGGGAGGAGACACAAATCAAGTTTAGAAAACGTTCGAACATTTAGAGGTGCAAATGTTGACTCAGACCATTTTCTCTCAATGGCCACTATATACGCGCGAATAAGCGCCGAGAGGAATACCTCATCGCAAAAAACAACCCAAAGGTACAATTTAAGGAACCTGAAGTCTCCTGACGTGCAAAACAGTTACTTAGAGACTATCAGTAACAATTTATGCAATACTGTATCTGAGGATTGCGTGGAATCTCTTTGGAATGGTTGCTCAAAGGAAATATTGAAGGCAGCTGATCTTATTCTTGGTAAGGATGGCAGAGAAGAAAGATCTCCATGGTTTGATGATGAATGCCGAAAAGCAACCAATACTAAGAATGAAGCGTATAGGGCCATGACACAAAGAAGCACAAGGCAAACGGTAGAGGCCTATCGACAAAGGAGAAGAGAAGAGAAACATTTGCACCAGAATAAGAAGAGGCAATACGAACGAAAAGACTTTGAGGAGATGGAGGCACTAAGAGGTGATAAAAGAAGCCGGAACTTTTACCGGAAGGTCAATAGAAGCAGGAGACCATTCTCACCACAGAACTTTTGCTGCCTGAATGATGACAATGTTCTCCTCTGTAACAAGGTGGAAATTCTGGAGCAATGGAAGAACCATTTCTCGCGTCTCCTTAACGAAGATACTACCCACAGTTCTCCCGAGGAATGTAGTATATCAAGTGTTGGCAACAGACCAAGCGAAGCCCACACAGCTGACCTAGAACCACCAGATGAGGACGAACTGATGGATGCAATAAATAAATTGAAAAACAATAAGGCCGCAGGCCTCGATGGTATCCCAGCCGAGCTGATAAAAAGTGGTGGGAACGAACTTTTTAAGACACTGCAGAACCTAATAATCACCATTTGGACCGAAGAAGTAATACCAACAACGTGGAACTTCTCTCATATCTGCCCTATACATAAAAAAGGAGATAAATTAAAATGCTCCAACTATAGAGGTATCTCCTTGCTCCCATCCGCTTACAAAATATTCTCAAATATTTTATTTGCACGATTGTTACCATTTGCTGAGAGCCAACTTGGTGTCTATCAATGTGGATTCAGAAAAGGCAAATCAACACTTGATCAAATCTTTAGTTTGAGGACAATCCTGGAAAGAGGACAAGAATATAACATTAAAACGCACCACTTATTTATAGACTTCAGGGCAGCCTATGATAATGTTAACTGAGAGGAACTCTATAAGGTTCTTTATAAATTAAAAATCCCTGAAAAATTGGTGAGACTGGTGAAGATGACAATGGAAAATGTGCGATGTGCAGTAAAAATAAGAAATGAAGTATCACAGGAATTCACTTCAAATAAGGGCTTAAGACAAGGAGATGCACTGGCGTGCCTTCTATTTAACCTCGTGCTTGAGAAGGCTGTAAGAGAGGCCGGGATCCAGATTGGAGGAACAGTATTCAACCGAACTGCTATGATCCTCGCATACGCTGATGACCTCGATATAGTTGGTCGCTCCCACAATGCAGTACTAGAAGCTTTTCTAGCCCTGACTGGCCCTGCCAGGAAACTTGGACTTGAGATCAATGCTTCGAAAACTAAATACATGGTAGCAGAGGAAGCCCCAAATCCAGGTGAAATGGTTACCTTCGGAGAGTACAAGTTTGAGAAGGTATCTGAATTTGTCTACCTGGGATCACTGGTCTCACACAATAACAAGACTCAACTGGAGGTGAAGAAAAGAATCCAGGCAGCTAATTGTGCATATTTTGGATTACTGCGTCACTACAGGTGTAGAGCTCTTTCCAGAGAAACCAAAATGAGTCTCTACAAGACTTTGATCAGGCCAGTTTTTTGTACGCATCGGAATCCTGGGCGACCACAAAATCGATGGAGCAGGAACTTGGTCTCTTCGAAAGGAAAGTCTTGCGTCGGATATTGGGAGGACGGCAGGTTGGAGGTCAGTGGCGAAGATGTACAAATAAGGAGCTATATAGCTTATTCAATGAACCTGACATCGTTCTGTTATATAAATTGAATCGTCTAAGATGGGCCATCTGGCCAGAATGGAGGATAGTGAAATCCCCAAGAAGACACTGAAAGAGCCAATTTATGGTAAAAGAGGGAGAGGAAGACCGAGATCAAGATGGGTGGATGGAGTCGCTGCTGATGCCCGGAGTGTTTTAGGTGTCAATAATTGGATGGTGGCTGCGCAAGATCGTGACAATTGGAGGAGGTTGTTACAGGAGGTCAAGACTCGGCAACGATTTGTAGCACCAGTTTAGAGATAATGTGCAGAAATTAATTTTAATTAACAGCCTATACTAATAAAACGCAAAAGCTAAATCTTCAATCGCAATTAATTATTTGTTACTTAAACATTTTAACTTGGAAACTCTTGGTTCTCTCGTCGCTGTGTCCTTATTTTCAGAGATATTGCTTTGATATTTCATATGACACCAGACAAGTCTATCGGTAGCCATGATAGAGTGTGGATTGGGTCTCTGTTAAAGTTGTGATTTTGGTGATTTTTAGTTGGTTATCGGGCCATCATAATTGACACAGTGGTGTATTTTATAGTTATTTTATAAAATTACATAAAATAAAAGTTAATATTATCCAAACAGTGAACTTATTTTAATTATTAGTTCGAACGAGTGGTAATAACTTGAAATAAGAAAGGTACTAGAGCAAGCAAGTACAATACATTCAGCTGAAAGCTCTCAACCACCTCATTATTAATAGTATTCCTTAAAATATTTAACTAACAATAGCAGTATTTTGTCTTATTATAGTAGCAATGAATCATAACCTAGTCAATAACAGTATGGAATTATTAGATAGTGAACCAGTGACCCTACAGTCCATATTAATTGAAATTCGTAAAAACAATAAGTAAACGCAAAATATTAATGATGCAGTGTCAAAAATATACACCTTGCTGGAAAATATCATGTCGGAGCTAAAATATGCAAAAAACAAAATAAGTGAAATCGAAAAAACTAACTCAATATTTGTAGACAGAATAAAGAATCTTGAAAAAAAAAGACAGAAAAAACAACTTAATAATGTTCAACGTGCCGGAAAAAGAAAACACAAGCATGGAAAATACAGGAGATAAAGTAAAAACAGTTTTAGCCGGCATGGGGATAACTATATCGCATGAAAAACAGTTTTAGCCGGCATGGGGATAACTATATCGACTGAAAAACAGTTTTAGCCGGCATGGGGATAACTATATCACATGATACTATAAATACCTGCTACAGGCTTGGAAAAAATATAAACAATAAGCCTAGACCTATACTAATTTCTTTAAACAGTTATTTATTGATGCAAGAAATTATGAGAAAAAGAGATTGATTTAAGGAAAAATATTTATCTATTGCACATGACAAATCACCTGAAGCGAGAGAAGAGGTAAAACAAATATTTTCGTACCTTAACAGACTGCCTAGCTTCAACAGTACTGTGACTTATAAAAACAAGTTTTTCAAAATGAGAGGTAATACTTTTCACATTTCGGAAATTGGAGGTCTGCTGGAAACACTTAACGAAGGTCAAAAATCACCCATTTTTTCACCAGTTCAAGATAGTAAAAGAAAATTACCAAGTGAAAAACTCGACCAGTATCGATTTTGTGGCAAACAATCACCATATAAACATTAGGAAAAGGAAAAATGAAACACTGATAGAGAAGGTATCATATCTTAACGTTTTATTTTGGAATGTTAAAGGCTATCAAAATTTCTTACAACTTGACGAATGAATGGATCAATGTGATATAATATGCCTCTCTGAAACCCACGTCACTACTGAGTTAAGAGCTAAGCCTGGCTGGATGTCTACGTACGGAGCTGTTTACAGCCCAGCTGTTAGGAGAAGTAAATACGACCAAGCTTCTGGTGGACTGGCTTGTTTTTATCATCAGGATAAGTGCTCTGTAAGAACCTTAAGTAGTAATAGTGATTTTATTTTTTTATTAGTATCTAGAAATAGTTTCAAATTAATTATTGGCCTTATTTATATCAATCCTACCTTAGATATTGATTTATTCTTAGACAAATTAGAAATTAATTTAGATATTATTATTATCTTGGCACTACAACTCGTCGACGAGTCCTGGCCTCCTCTACCAGCTTCCTCCAGTCATCTCTGTTCTGTGCCGCTGCCATCCAGCTCCTGACTCCCAGAATATCTCTAGTGTCTCCAGCAACACCATCAGACCACCTGAGTTTCGGTCTCCCCCTTCTTCTAGTGCCATGGAGGGGTTCAGTCAGTAACTTTTTAGGGATTGCCTCGTCGTCCATTCTAGCCACGCGGCCAGCCCATTGCAGTCTTCCCAGCTTTATTCTCAGAACGACATCTTTTTCATTGAAAATCGAATAAATTTCGTTATTCGTCCGTCTTCTCCAGTTTCCGTCTATATGGACTCCTCCGAAGATCCTACGAAGAATTTTCCTTTCGAAGACTAAAAGGTCTTGTTCAATTCTTTTGCTTGTGGTCCATGTTTCAGATCCATACAATAGTACAGGGCGGATTAATGTTTTGTACAGATGAAGTTTGGTCTGCCGGGATAAGAGGCGGGAAGTGAATTCCTTGCGGAGTCCGAAGTAACACTTGTTGCCCATCAATATTCTTCTCCTCACTTCTGCCGCAGGTGAATTATCTTGAGTGACAAGTGTCCCCAAATATGTAAACTAGGCCACTTTCTCAAAGTTAAAGGGGCCAATATTGATAGTCTCACCAGGTCGAGCTTCTCCTGTTACCATGTATTTGGTCTTTTCTTCATTCACCTCTAGCCCTAGTACTCTGGCGGCCCCCAGCAGAGCTAAAAAACCCTCTCTGACTGACTCTGAAGATCGCCCTACAATACAATCTGTCTCCTTTCTTGAAAACAGGGCAAATAGCTGCTTTTTTCCAATCGGCAAATCCTCGTCCTCCCAGATGCACAAGATAAGATCTTGTAATCTCTTTGTCAGCTGTTCACCTCCGTGCTTGAAGAGGTCGGTGGGCAATGCATCAGCTCCAGATGCCTTATTATTCTTGAGTCTACCAATGGCATCCGTTATCTCTTCATCATCTGGTGGTTCAAGGTTTGAATCCCGGTTACCAACTGGAAAGTCTCACCAGCTCTGGTGTCTGATTCACACTGAACCATGTCAAGAAACCTTTCAAAGTGACTCTTCCATAGCAATAGGACGTCCTCCTTGCATGCAATTATTTCCCCATCCTTGTCTTTATAGGTTTCCGGCAAAGTTGCTTGATACCTTCTCCTTCTATTGACACTCCTGAAAAAGTCTCTTGATTCTTTCTCCCTCCAGAGTTTTTCAGTCCTCTCTAGTTCCTCTTTTTCCCGTTGTCTCTTCTTCCTTTGATGGAGTCGTTTTTATTCTCTCCTCTTCTTTCTGTATTCTTTTACAGCACTCAGAGTCCCTTTCCTCAGCATATTCTTATATGCAACATTCTTCGCATTCGTGGCAGCATTACATTCACATCAAACCATGGGGACCTCATCTCCTTTTCTCTTGGTCCCAGTACATTGTTGGCTGTCTCATGCATTGCAGTCACACAGCTTGACCAAAGGAGTTCTATGTTTGCATTATCCACAGCTTGAGCGCAGATGTTCTCATCCAGCTTCTTAGTGTACAGCTGTTTGATATCTGGTTCCTGGAGCTTACTTAGGTTATAATGCCGAGGATTTTTAGCTGGGCCTCCTGTTTTTTTAAAAGAGATCTTGGGAGTGATGTGGGCAATACAAAGGAAGTGGTCCGAATCCACGTTGGCACTTCGAAATGTTCTCACAGTTTTAAGGCTAGACTTGTGCCTATTATCAACAAGGATGTGATCTATTTAGTTAACATGTGCCCTGTCTGGTGTGGTCCAGGTGCCTTTATGAATATCCTTTTGTGCAAAGAGGGTACTTCCAATGATCATGTCTCTGGAGGCAGCAAAGTTAATGAGCCTTGTACCATTGTCATTAGACTCGTCATGGAGGCTATATTTTCCAATGGTTGGGTGGTATATCTCCTCCTTCCCTATTTTCGCATTATAGTCTCCAACGACTATTTTCATGTCGTACCTTGGGCACTGATCAAGTGGCTGATTTTGGTTTCGGCGAAATATGAATTTCAGGTAGGGGGGCTTCTAACCCTCACTCCGTACCCTAGTATACTACTGGGGCTGCCACCTTGGTGCCTGTATACCTGCACCCCCATCCGGAGCGGCTACCTAGGAAAGGTGATCCTAGGGTGTGTACTGTAGGTGACCTTAGACTGTAGTGTGAGGGTGTATGTAGTGTACTGTGTGCGTGTCAGAGTAATGTTCCCCCAACCTGGAGGGCCAGTGGCTATCTGCGGCTATCTTGTGACCGGGCAATGGGGCCGCCACCTCCCTACGCCAAATTAGATGAAATTAGAGATTTGTATAAGAACGTCCCAATTTATTTATGAGGGGACTTCAATTCTAGAATTAGCAATTTAAATGTTTGCTCCCCTGATATAATTTCCGGAACCAGTCTCTTACCAACTCGAAAAAATTTAGATAATATTTTAAATAAAAGAGGAAAAACACTAAATGAATTTATGGAACTTCATGCCTTTATAGTGTTAAATGGCAGAACTCCGGGTGATCTCCCTGGTAATTTTACATATTGTAGCACTGCTGGGTCGAGTGTTGTGGATTTTGTCTGGTGTGATGTAGGAGGCTTGGAGTTGATACAAGATTTCAAAACTAATCAAATTATTTCAAATTCGGACCATTTCCTGTTAGAGTTAAAAGTTTTTTGTGGGTACCACATGAATACAAACAATAATTGTTATAGGAGAAAGGTTATTAAATGGGATAAAAATATTTCTGAAATATTTAAAAATTATTTACTGTTTTCTCCATTAGTCGAGATCAACTTCAACACTAATACGGTCGAAGAACTACATAATAATTTTTTATCCGCTGTTTTTGGGACATCAAAAGACCTGAATATAGTGAAATGTATTACAGAACCTTGTAAAAAAAGTATACTAACACATGGTATGACAGTCAATGCAGAGATTTTAAAAATGAACTAAAAAGGTGTTTTCTTCTATGTAAGAAAAAGAAATTTATGGGTGAATTTTTATTAAACTTTTTAAAAATGAAAAAAAAAATTCAAAAACTTTTTGAAAACGAAAAAAAAAAGGTACATATTAGATATGATTGAAACTTTAGACACCAAGGACAGTTCTTCTGAAGAAATGAGATAGACAAAACCCTCATAATTACCGTAATATATCTTGGGCGAACTGCTCTTTAAAATTTTTTACTCACATCTTGCTTGAAAGAATTACATTATGGGCGGATGAAAGTAAAGTCGTTCCGGATTGTCAATCAGGGTTTAGAATCGGAAGAAGTTGCCTCGATAATGTTTTCGTTTTGAATGCTGTTGTACAGAAACAATTTCTAAATGAAAGATCAAGCCTATTCGTTATTTTTGTTGATTTTAGCTGGGCCTTTGACTTGATAAACCACAATTTGCTGTGGGATAAATTATTCTTAGTAGGCTCAAGTGGAAAAATTATCCGAGTTTTGAGAGACCTTTACAGTAAGGCTTGCACCCAAATAAAGGGAAACCCTGAGGGACTATCGAAAAAGTTAAAAATCACCAAAGGAGTGCTGCAAGGAGAAACCTTGAGTCCAATGCTATTCAATCTTTTCCTATCAGACATAGAGGAATTTTTTCGAAATCGCGATTTGTCAGGAATACCTATAATAAATGGCGCTGACATCCTATTTCTTCTGTTCGCAGATGACTTGGTTATCTTTGCTGACTCATACCCCATCTTGTAAAAAAAAAAAATTAATACCCTTCATGTATTTTGCTTGGTCAATAAGCTAAAAATTAACATTGAAAAAACTAAAATATTGAATTTCTGTAGGGGGTGACCAAAGAGATATAAAAGTATATATTTGGAAGGAGAACTACTCGAGATAGTCAACAATTATAATTATAATTATTTGGGGGTTCAATTTTCTAGGTCAGGTATGTTCTTTCAAGCAGTGAAGAAAGCTATATCAAAGTCAAATTCAACGATAGGAACGGTAATAAACTTATGTGCAGACTAAAATAAATTCATGGAAGGCAAGGGAGAAGCTTAAAAAAGCTATTATTAACATGTCCCTGTTTTATTGTGCACAATTATGGATGGAGTCTTCGGTATATGGAGCTGTTAGAAAATTCAAGCATAAATTTTTATAAAAAAACTTTCTCGCTTAGTAAAACTAAGCCAAACTTTTTTATAAGATTAGAAACAGGTTCTGTGCACATTGGCTACAATATACTAAAATACACCCTAAACTGGTTGGTTAAACTTATAGAAATGAATGATAGGAGATATCCTAAAATATGTTTCCTAGCGTTAAGAAACAGATTGGATTTCCTAGTTTTATAAAAGACTAAATACAACTGGTGTTCCCATCTAAAAAATGTGCTTGATACATAGAAGAGGGTAGATTAATATTTGAAACTAATGCAGCTAAGATAAAAGCAAGTAGTAATAGAATATTGAATAAATATAAATGCTACTTATTAGATAAAGACACAAAACGATTGCAGCATTCTACCTATAGCGAACATATAAATCTTTTCTTGAATAGATTTCAAATTGCTGATTAGTTACTACTCCCAGCTAACTTTAAATATACTAGGTTGTTGATGCAGATCCGACTTTCAGGTAAATACAATATAACAATTTCTGTAAACCATAAAATTGTAATTATTAATCCGCAGCAAGAGTGCAAAATGTGCAATATGAAAAATAATGAAACACTCTATCACATATTGTTTGTATGCCCTATTTATTCCAATCTGAGAGAAAGGTTTTACCAAGGGATGGAAAATGTTAATGGAATTCAAATTTTTAAGCCATAAAACGTAAGAGATTTACAAAATTTGTTTTATTTTTTTACCAATATTATAAACTACAGAGACTTGTTAGGATGATTTCTCATAAAAATTGCCATATTACATGTCATCAGTTATAGAAATTGTTGATCTATTAGTTATTAATTAATCTTTGTAAATAATAAAGATTTCAATGTTTGAATTTTTTAATTCATTTGACTCATTTAGGTGTTGAACTTTAACTAAATTTTAGATTTTATACTTTTGAATTTTTCTTTATTTTCGTATTTTTCTTATAATGTATGTATGTGTAATGTATAATGTATGTATCTATAATTTGTATAATCGATAGACTCTATTTGCATAGGGTGTTTCCCTGAAAGCAGATTATGATTAAATAAATAAATAATGACACCAGAAGTTTCCTACATTTGTAGCAAGGGGAGGGGAAAATTATTTTAATTTTATTCCTTACCTATTTTGTGGAAAAATAAAAGAAAAATTTACAACTTCAATTTTTTAAGTAGCCTGCAAGGAATTTTCGTGATTCGTTTTGACATAACCCTTATAAAAAGGACAGTTCTTATGTTCTAATTAAGTTGGAGTAAGTAATTTTTTAATGTTGAGCGAGTTGATGCCTCGAGAGTGGGAGAATGAGACCTCGAGGAACACTACCTCTACCCAGCCAGTCTCGTCAGTCTACCACAACGGGCAACTAAATGAATTTGTTAGTTACATACCTGTGCTTTTTTAAATTGTATTGAAAGGTTTTAAGTCTTTATAGGTGTTTATTTTTGGCTGTACTTTATATCTGTGAAGAGTATGTCCAAAAACATACCTAAAATACCTTAGTTCAGGTTCGTATGGTTTACGTTTTTTTTTTTTTTGCGAGTCTCTTCACACACCATTTCACGAATATTTTCACGATCGCAATACTATACGCAATATTATACCTAAGATATAATTTAATATATTCTTTGTTGTACTGTCACACATGAGATGGGAGTTTTGTTATTAGATTATCAGTGTATATAAGGAGTTCAAAATATTTTATAAATTCCATTTTCAAGAACAAAGTAAAAATAGAATCATAGTTTTCATAATTCTTGTTTAACTGAATACCTAATTCTTTTATTTATACCTACACTAGCAGATCCGGCCACGTGTTGCTATGGCTCAGTAGCTTTAATGCGTTGAATTAATTATATCCTAATATTTTTAAATAAATACAGTCAAACCAATATTTACTGATAAAGATGAAAACCTTTCAAATAATCAAAATCCAACGTGATTAAGAATAGAACATTACACCATGTTAAAGTGTTTGGTAAGGAATATAGGAAAGTTAAATTTTGTATGTTTTACTTCTCATATTTCAATGTAGGTTGTATTAATGGTTCATTTGGTAAGTACTGCTTTTCAAAAAATATAAAATAACATTTAAATATTTAATTCAAAATATTAGGTAGATAACATTAATTTACAAATATTTATTTACAATAATAATTTACTATTTTTTACATAATACAATTGAGAATTTTTATTTATTCTAGTACTAATTTGTGCACAATGTTTTTGGTTAACCTGTTTTTTGCTAACACAGATTTGATGGTTTCACCACACATGAGCAGGCGACATACCATTGCCCATGGGAGAAACACGGATTTTTATAGTCCAAGCCGCAAGTGGACATTGTTTGCCCTAGGGATTTGTTTATGGTCATGGCAAAAGCCAAACGAATAGGAAATTCAAGCCTTTTAAATTTTATTGAAAATTCTGACGCTGTCAGGGGAATACGTGGCAACAGTATAGTATCTTCTCTAAACCTTCCAGTCAAACTTGTTGCTTCAATAACATTTCCTGTGATCCTTTTAATGACCAAACGTTTACTGTTGCACAATTGAGATGGATTTAAGTTACGAAGAAGAATTATCGGTGAGCCAGTCTTCAACTAGACATTGTGTGGTGGCATTCCTGGTATATCCAGGGAATTCAAAAATTCAGTTGGGAAATTTACGGCTTCATTTTCATCTACAACATTGAACATTTCATCGACATCAACATTTTTTGCTGCCAAAATAGCACGACTACCCAGCCAATTATAGTCCAAATAATTGTTCAAAATATCAGGAAAGACACTTTCTATTAGTTCATTTTTCGTCTGTACAACAGTACAGAAATTTTCTGTTAATTGGATAAATTGTGAATTTTGATGCAGCTCTATTTCACTTTTTCCAATATAGAGCAATTATTTAGAAAATACTCTGCCTATGGATCATTTTGCAGTAATACTCTCATATTTATGGTAAGAATTACTCTCATATTTATGGTGGATAAATCTGAAACTTTTACACAATGTTGCGGTTTATCCTAATAACAGTTATTCCTGTTCAGGAGTGATGTAATTATCTTTATGTGTCAAATTTAAAAAATGTCCCTGAAGATTTGTAATCCTTTCTTATTCTGTGATAATTTAAAATTGACTATGATTTGGAATGATATTTTGGGGTAAATTTCACTGGAATACATTTATTTACTTATCTAAAAGCGCCACAGCAAAGCGTTTAAGGATTTAGCTAATAATTGGAATAAAATACAAATAAAATGGAATACAAAAAATTCAAATAAATGGAATACAAACAGTTCCTGCCTGTGCAATAGAAGTGTTATTATCATAATATATAAATATATTAACTTTTAGATAAGTAAATAAATGTATTCCGGTGAAATTTACACCAAAATATCATTCCAAATAATAACCTACTCTAAATTAAAGAAAGGATTACAAATCTTCGCTGACATTTTTTAAATTTTACATATAAAGATAATACACGGATCAGGAAAGAACAATCTGGATTGCATTGAGATTCAATTTATTTTTTCAACTTTAAATTATAGTTGATAAGAAAGGATTAAACATTTTCACTGACATTTTTTAAATTTTACATATGTAATGATGTTTAAAGCCTGTTTGATATTTAAAGAAAAACATGATCTTATTATTTAGACTAATTATTTTAAATTTAGATGGTTATTTTAATTTGAATATAGATTATTTTTAATTGAATATTCCATAAAATACTATAAAAACCAATTTCTAATTTTTAATTTTAAGTTTGCTTCAATTTCAAAAGAATATAAACTTAAAGAGATTACAAATCTTTGCTGGCATTTTTAAAATTTTAAATATAAATATAAATAAACCTCAGTTGAACAGGAAAGAACAATCTGTATTCCATTGGGATTAAATTTGTTCAAGTTTAAATAATTTTTGATTAAGAAAGGATTACAAATCTTTGACATTCTTTAAATTTTACAAATAAATATAATTACACCCCTCCTGAAGAGAAAGGAACATTCTGTATTCCATTAGGATGCAATTTATTTTGTTTTACTTTTAATTATTGTTGATTAAGAAAGTATTACAAATCTTCACTGACATTTTTTAAATTTTACATATAAAGACATATAAACATATAAGGATTATTCACTGTCAAAATTATGATTAATTTTATTTTAAACTCTTTTTAATTTTTTTGAAACACTATAAAGTGAACTGCTTTGTCCCAGTAAGGGCTGATGAGAATTTCAAATGGCAGATCCTCTAACCTCATTGATAGTTACACCAGGACGAAAACACCCTGAAGAAAAGAAGTTGACATTTATTTATTTGAAAAAATTCTTACTAATGTCTTAAAAATTAATTTGAATAATTAATTTTTTCAAAAAAATTCACCCATAAAACATACGGCTGGAATATGGCTTAATCGTTAGGTTTTTATTTCTATAGAAAGGGAAAAATCGCCCGGCAACGATAAAACTCTTACTAGTGCCTGCCAGACGTGCCCGAGAATCACAAAAACACCCTTAAAACATACGATTCATTCTTGAGCCAATAGATTTAAAAAAGTTCCTAAACACGAAATTCGGTCGTCTGGCTGGTTAAAAATTGTTACTAATACCCGCCAGACACGTTTATAAGTCAAAAAATCGTTCCGATCATTATTTTTCCATTTAATTTTATTTATGAGCATTTCTAAATGTTCTTAGAAATTAATTTTAGGGTCCTAACATTCATATTTAACAAAAATAATTATTACTATCCATGCTAATTATTTATATCGGAGTTTGAAAGCAGCAAATGCATACTACAAAGCATTATTTCTTGGGATGAGGAGTTATTGTCCAGTCGATGTATTTTTTTTGGCCCAAAATAACTTCCTATATGATCATTGATTAGTCAATGTGAATATATAAATGTTTTAGGAAAATTCTTTGTAATATTTACGTCACCTTTTAAGAGTTTATTTTATATTGATTTGCCATATTTTTCTAGAATTTATGTTTAAAGTGTTTAATTATAAGTACTTCTTTGAGTACATGTAATGTAAAAATTTTCATTCTGCCATAAAAAGAAATATTGTTTTAAAAATATTAAAAAAACAAAAACTATTTTATTATGAAATATGAAAAACTGGAAGTATTCACGTTATTATGATGCAAACCTTATTATAAAATATCATGAACCGAAATAAAACAATAATCGTTGTAGGAAAATAAAAACCGTTTATATTATCTATATAAGAAATGAGTTCTATTTAACGCCAAAATATAAACATATTAAACAATTGGATATAACAAATGGATATAGAAATGAAATTAGAAGAAAATCAAATTATTCCCCATCTATCGTAATCAACATAAATGCATTGTGAGAAAAGTGTGGGGAACCAAATTTCTAAAGCAAAGCATGCATTTTATACTTTCTCTGGTTGCAATTTTACAGGGCAGAAATTTGTAATTCAAAAATCCGAAGCTCTAAAGAATTTCCTACATCGTGTTCAACGAGTATTCTATCTTTAATTGATCGAAAACGTATAGAACAGTTTGTCTGCCCTTTATATGGTATTAACTACTTCTCTTTTGATAAAACAAGATTATTATACAAAAGAAGATATGAATTGAAAGGAGCGTTTTCATCATTAAAGTTACAAAAAGGAGTTAAATATCAGTGTGCCCCTAATGTTACTCAGCTCTTAACAAAATCAAATTAAAAATGTAGGTTGAATAAGTTTGGTTCAAGGCCAATAAGGCGATAAGGTCCCAAAAAAACACTGAGGACTTAGGCACAATCAAAAATTGCACTGCATATCACATACGGATAAAGCAATGAAATTAGAAGAATGTCCAAAAAATGTGTGGAGGGGTGCAAAGTTCTTAAGCCTGCATTTCAAGATTTCTCCGGTTGCAATTTAACTGGACAGAAAAAAGACTAGGCGAGCCTCAGCTACTGGGCGGGTCACAGGTGGCGGATAGTGAGATCCCACCAGATATGGTGGGAAGCTGCGAATAAGGTGTATCCAAATAAGCAGCCCCGGACCGAGGCGCACTTACCCATGCTGCCTTGCATGGTAAGGGGTTGGAACCCCAAAGGCTAGGAAGGAAACTCTGAATAGAAACCGTGGGCAGGCCGAGCTCATAGAACTGTAGAGAAAGTAATCGGCCTAAGGGAGGGAAACCCTGATGTTAAATGATCTGGTCCTCCTGGTAGGGGGTTTACAGCCCAACCTCGGAAAATAATTTGTTGTAGAGAAACCTGAAGACAAAAGAAAGCTGGATGTTATTAATCGGAAAAGACAACGGAATTTGGACATGGTTATTGCTACATGGAATGTACGTACGATGCTTCAACCAGGCAAAATGGCAGAGGTGGCGGAGCAGATGGTTAAATTTAAATATGACATATTGGCATTACAGGAGATTAGGTGGAGGGGAAAAGGCAGAATTGATAAAAAGGAATATTCTGTACTGTATAGTGGAACCAATGAAAGAAATGGAAGATATGGAACAGGGTTTATGATTAGTGGTAAAGTTAGAAAAAGTTTGCTACTGTTTGAACCCATAAATGAGAGGATATGTAGGATGAGATTAAAGGGTAAATTCAGAAATATCAGCTTGTTCTCAGTGTATGCACCTACGGAAGACAGTGATGACGAAACAAAGCTCCTGTTTTACCAAGATCTGGAGCGAACATATCATGCAACGCAGAAATATGACATAAAGATTATCCTCGGAGATATGAACGCTCAAGTAGGAAAAGAAAGCTTTACACGGACAGTTGCAGGCCACTACTCACTCCATGAAATGACTAATGAAAATGGTAAACATCTGTGTCAATTCGCTGAAGCCAATAATATGTTAATAAAAAGTACTTGCTTCGAGCGTAAAGATATTCATAAAGGCACATGGAAAGCTCCAAATGGAACTATTACACAGATATACCATGTTCTGGTTAATAAGCGCCATGCATCATCAATTATCGATGTTAAAACCGCCAGAGGACCGAATTGTGACTCGGACCATTATGTAGTCAAAGCAAGGCTAAGAGAACGTATATCGAATGTTAAACTTGGCCAAAGATATGGAAGGAAGAAATGGGACCTGGATAAATTTAATGATGCACAAGCGAACACCAGATTCAGAGAAACTGTGGATAGAACGCTATTACAGAACATAAAAGATGGAGTTGATGACGGGGTTGATGGGAGGTGGTGCAGAATCAAGGAGGCTATAACTGAGTCAGCTGAGGAAGTAATAGGAGTAAAGAAGGCATCAAGATATCGGGACTGGTTTGATGAAGAGTGTTTGGAAGCCCTAAGAAGCAGAAATGAAATGAGAATGGCTCTGCTGCAGCATTCGACAAGACAGAGTGAAACAGCATACAAGGAAAGCCGTAGAAAAGCTAAAAAAATAATAAGAAATAAGAAGAAAAAGTTTCTAAAGGAAAAAGTTGCGCAGATTGAAGAATTGCGCACAAGCAATGAAACTAGAAAATTCTATGGTGCAATAAGATACATAAACAGAGGTCTCCAAACCAAAATAGATTCATACAAGGACGGAAATGTACTTGATAGTGTAAATGTTACGGCAAGATGGAAGGAATATTTTTTTGAACTGTTAAATAAGGCTAATATGGAAAGGGAATCTGAAATGATCTACTCTAATGAAGAAGTCGGTGATGATCTAGAACCACTATCCAGAGAAGAAATAACTGATTCGATTGAAAAACTGAAGAACAGGAAAGCTCCGGGTGAGGATGGCCTTTGCGCGGAATTCTTCAAGCATAGTGGAGAGGAACTATTAAATCAGATGTACTTCCTAATAGAAGAAATATGGGAAAAAGAAATTATGCCTAAGGACTGGTGTGTCAGCATTATATGCCCAATTTATAAGAAGGGTGATAAACAGCTATGCCAGAATTATAGAGGGATATCTCTATTGGGTGCTGCATATAAAATCCTCTCAAATATAATTGCTAAAAGACTCAGCGAATTCACTGAAAACATACTTGGAGAATACCAGTGTGGGTTTAGGCGAGGAAGAGGTACTACTGATCAAGTGTTTGTAATGAGGCAGACTTTGGAAAAATGTTGGGAGTTCAGAACCGACCTCCACCTTCTATTTATTGACTATTGCCGGGCATTCGATAGCGTAAGCAGGGAAAAATTAATTACTGCGCTGCGGGATTTCCATATACCAAACAAATTAATCAGATTGATTAAAATGACTATGGATAATAGCAATGCAAAAGTTCTATTCAACGGCTTTGTCAGTGATGCTTTTCCGATCTCAATTGGAGTAAGACAGGGAGATGCACTGTCTGCAACACTCTTCAACATGGCCCTACACAGTATAGTGAACAAACTTAACGTTAGAGGCAACATAATTTACTCCTCGAATCAAATATGTGCTTACGCAGACGATATATGTCTTTTAGCAAGAAATATTCGGTCACTGCGAGAGGTTTTTAAAGCGTTAAAAGACGAAGGAGAAAAAATTGGCCTCACTATCAATGAATGCAAGACCAAGTATATGCATCTCAGTCCGAATGGAAATTCAACGATAGAGAAAAAAATAGAAATAGAAGGATACTGTTTCCAAAGAGTGAAAACGTTTACTTACCTAGGGGCAGAGATCAACGAAGAAAACAAAATCACTGCAGAGATCTATAATAGAATTATGGCTGGTAACCTCGCCTATTACTACAATATTAAACTTTTCCGTTCTTCCTTACTGTCACATACACTTCCGAAACATGGACCTTATGCAGCGTCACTACTAAAATGTTGAAAATATTTGAAAGGAAAGTGCTGAGGAAAATATATGGGCCAGTTTTTGACGGAGGTGAATGGCGAATAAGGAGGAACATTGAACTGTATGACATGTACGGAGAATGTAACATTATTAGTTTTATAAAAGCGAGGCGAATAGAATGGTTAGGCCATATTATGAGAAGGCGGAGGAAAGAATGCCTAAGAAGATGTTGTTCACCCCAATGCAAGGTACAAGAGGTAGGGGTCGCCCGAGACGACGATGGTTAGAGGATGTAGAAAGAGATCTGCGTGAGCTTTGCGTAACGAATTGGAAAAGAAAAGCTTTATGCACACAGCAGTGGTCTGATGTCGTGAGGGAAGCCAAGGCCCACCCCGGGCTGTAGTGCTGTCCAGTAAGTAAGTAAGTAAGAAAAAAGACTAAACCAGTATATTTTAAGTAATTGCTAAGAAAATAAAAACTACATCTATTAAGTGTATAAGAAATAATTTTCATTGATCCTCAAATATAAACAAACAAATTTAAAATTAAAGTGTTGACTCATTTTCACTTGCGGATTAAAATGAAACAAAATCACAAAGAAATGAATGTCAAAATAAATATTCGAAAATTTTATCATCAAATTACCGATTTGGTCATCATGTTCTTGATTCTCTTTTGGGTTGATAGGATTATTAGGGAAGAGGTCCTGGATATCTTGAGAAGAAAAAGCGTGCAATGCAAGCTGCGCGCGCTTATGATACTTGGACCCCTCACTTTTCTTTCTTCTAATTTCATTTCTTTATCCGTATGTGATATGCAGTGCAATTTTTGATTGTGCCTAAGTCCTCAGTGTTTTTTTGGGACCTTGCACCAAACTTATTCAACCTACATTTTTCATTTGATTTTGTTAAAAAGAACTGAGTAACATTAGGGGGACGCTGATATTCAACTCCTTTTTGTAACTTTAATGATGAAAACGCTCCTTTCAATTCATATCCTCTTTTGTATAATAATCTTGTTTAATCAAAAGAGAAGTAGTTAACACCATATAAAGGGCAGACAAACTGTTCTATACCTTTTCGATCAATTAAAGATAGAATACTCGTTGAACACGATGTAGGAAATTCCTTGGAGCTTTGGATTTTTATATAAAAAATTCCTGCCATGTAAAATAGCAACCAGAGAAAGCATAAAATGCATGCTTCATGTATAGGGCTTCAATGGAAGCCTTAAAGTCCCAAAAAAAAAAAAAAAAAAAAAAAAAAAAAAAAAAAAAAAAAAAAAATCGTGTCTTATGTAGATAATACATACGGTTTTTATTTTCCTACAACTATTATTGTTTTATTTCCATTCTTGGTATTTTATAATAAGGTTTGCATCATAATAAGGTGAATGATTCCGGTTTTTTATATTTCATAATAAAATAGTTTGTTTTTGTATTTTTATAACAATATTTCTTTTTATGGCAGAATGAAAATTTTTACATTAAATCTACTCAAAGAAGTACTTATAATTAAACACTTTAAACATAAATTCTAGAAAAATATGGCGAATCAATAAAAAATAAACTCTTAAAAGGTGACGTAAATATTACAAAGAATTTTCCTAAAACATTTATATATTCACATTGACAAATCAATGATCATATAGGAAGTTATTTTGGGCCAAAAAAAATACATCGACTGGACAATAACTCCTCATCCCAAGAAATAATGCTTTGTAGTATGCATTTGCTGCTTTTAAACTCCGAAATAAATAATTAGCATCAGTAGTAATAATTATTTTTGCTAAATGTGAATGTTATTCCCCTAAAAATAATTTCTTAGAACATTTAGAAATGCTCATAAATAAAATTAAATGGAAAAATAACGCAACTGTCCACCTGCATCGGAACAATTTTTTGACTTATAAACTCATCTGGCAGGTATTAGTAAGAATTTTTAAACAGCCAGTTAACCGAATTTCGTGTTAAGGAACCTTTTTGAATCTATTGGCACAAGAATGAATCGTATGTTTTATGGGTGAGTTTTTGTGATTCTCGCGCATGTCTGGCAAGCACTAGTAAGGGTTTTATCGCTGCCAAACGATTTTTCCCTTTCTATAGAAATAAAAACCTAACGATTAAGTTTTATTCCAGCCGTACGTTTTATGGGTGAATTTTTGTGAAAAAATTAATTATTCAAATTAATTTTTAAGGCATTAGTAAGAATTCTATCGCTGCCAGACGGTCGGTTTTGCACTTAACTCTGTTGTTTCTAACTATGCTGAAATTTGTAGGTGTACGTTCTATGGGAGATTTTTTGCATCTGGCTCCTGTACTAGTAAGGAAGTACTGTTTCTTGGTCAACGATTGTGCAAGGAGGTGATATGAACGTGATCACGCTCAACCGCCAGATTTTTTCTCCTTAATAATTCAATTTGTAATTAATTTTTCAATTAAGGGTACCCAATTAATAGAGGCTAGGAGGCTAGCCACCTACGATCTGTGACAGAATATTAAAGATATCCTGCCATGCCAGATTCAAACTCGGGACCTTAAACACAGCAGCTTGTTGTCGTCTATGGTCACCAATGTCGTCGTATGTTGACAGTGGCTCGTCGCAGGTTACCAGCGTGTCTTCTGGTGATTAGTCGTGATTACCAGCATGACTTCCGATCAGAAGGTGACGACAATATGCATGGCAGGTTTAAGACAGAGGGGTAGCGTCTCGAGGGTAGCTATGACGTCATGGGCGTAAGCTTCAGCCGTAGCTAGACCTGTCACAGACAAGATAGGAATTTTACCTCAGAGGTACCTGTAGGGTCACTCGACCGCAGTTAGACTCCTCATGGGTGGTAGAGGAGTGTTCGAGGGAGTTGCCGGAGGAGAGTGCCTCGGGGGTAACATTGAAGTCATGGTCTCACGACTCGATCTCTGTTAGACCCGTCATAGGCGATAGAGGAAAGTTACCTCGGAGGTACCTGTGGCGTAACGGGTACTGGCCTCGACCGCAGCTAGACTCGTCACTGGAGGTAGAGGAGAGTTAGAGGGAGTTACAGGAGGAGAGTGCCTAGGGGGTAACAGTGACATCACGGTCAAACGACTCGATCGCTGCTAGGCCTGTCATAGGCGATAAAGGAGAGTTACCTCGGAGATTTCTGGTGACGTCATTGACAGGTGTCTCGGACGCCAGTAGGCTCGTCACGGATAAAAAGGGAAGGAAGGGAGGCTTGGCAAATAATAAGAAAATAAGTGTAGGAAAATATATGATTTAATAAAAATTATACCCGTTGGTCGCCCCCCACTCTGCCCAGTGCAGGTGGCGTGCCTAGTGGTTCTATTAAGAATGCCCTTCCCTCTTGCTGCTACACATTTATACCTGAGTTTAAAAAAATATTCAAGCAAAATTTCATTGTATGAAATCCCGCCAAAAAAAAAAAAAAAAAAGTTAATATTAAAGAAAACCACAGTTCCCAGTGCCACATCGAGCAAGTCTCTCTCCTAGTTGCTTGAAGCTTACTGAAGCATGGCCCACTGTTGGAAGAGGGGACAGAAATACAATGTAACACTGTAATGTATGTAAATAAACAGTTGCTTTGTTGCCAATTTAATTAAAAATTACTACATAAATGTACTTCTTATTATTCTAATTTAACAATAAATCAAATTGTGTTCTTCTAAAATTAAGCAATTCATGTCTGGCTCAAACACACACACACACACACACACACACACACACACACACACACACACACACACACACACACACACACACACACACACACACATCCTAAGTGTTGCAAACGGTTAGTCAAGTTTTTCACTCATAAAGTGGGGCTCCATAAGCCCCACAAAATGTATCTACTTTGCTTGTATTAAATTTATATTTGATAGAGGCAAAGCAAATTTTTTGCTTAGAATGATTTTTAAATGAGTTCTGATACTTAATAAACTTAAATAGGATTTAGATGAAATGCTAGTTATGTGTAGGAGTAGTTTAGTTAATTTTGTAGAATTATATTTAAAGTGATGTTAAATATGCTCTTATTATACTATTAATCGCAGTGTTTGGGAAAAGGTTTATGACAGAATGGCGAGAGAGCGCGTTTTAGGAATTTTAGAGGAATTGTGAATAAAAAAAATGGGTATATTTAAAAAATTTCCTAACCGAAAGGAATTTTAGTGTGCGAGTAGCAAGTGCAGATATCGTCTTAGAAAATGGTACTCCGCAAGGATCACCACTCAGTGCAATTAATGGAATCATGTCTAATATCAAGAACCCTGTTAAGTGCTTCCAGTTCGCTGACCACATTTTCATATTATGTCGAATATGTACAATGGAAGCTACAAGAAACGATTAATTAAGTAGCAAATTGGGTGAATTAGGCTGAATTCAAACTTTTAACGTCTAAAACAAAATGCATGAATTTCTGCCGAAAAAGGACCTGCCAACATAACCCCCAAAGGTCATGTTAGAAGGATCCATTATCGAGTACGTAGAAAAATATGTTTACCTGGGAATGGTACTGGATTAAAGGCTTTCTTGGATTCAACATATAAAACTTGTAAGAGAAGAATACATGAAAATAATAGGAATCCTAAAATGCATCTCATACTCAGAATGGGGTGCAGACAGAAGTACTCTATTAACCTACCGGCGGGCGCGTAGCCGAACTCAGTGCGGCAAGCTCGGTTTCCTTGAATTTTCGTGGGCAAGCCGTGGACGGAATTCTTCAGAACTTGATGTAATCCTAGTTCTACTAATTGACTTCATGTTTGTTTAAGTGCGAGAAGTATATCTTTTATCATTCGGTGACAATAGGATTCTCAATTAGTGAGTTCGTAGAAACCGCACACAGTGCTGCTTGCGCCCGGTCTCGAAACTTATTTTCAGTATCTTCCAAACTGAAACCCAAGGGCGAAAATGGAAAAACTCCCTAACGATATAAAATTGTTCCTCAAAAAGTACCAAGAAGAAGCTGATCCTCAGCAAGCAGAAGAAAGGAGGGTTGGACCATGTCATCTCTGTGGCCGCCATAAGTGGAACAATACTACCATCAAATGCAAGAAATGTGTCAAGCACGTTTGCAAGAAGCATTATATTCAGGAAACTATATGTCAATCCTGTAATGCAAGTACTGACAAGACTGAGGAAGAAGAAGACGATGGACTCTAGATTTCAGAGGACTGATAACTTTTTTTTAACCAACAAAATTATGTTACCTTTTTGAAAATTTTGTGATTCCTTCGTTTTTGTCATTATTATATTCTATATTCTTCGTTTTATGTTTTGTTAAATTGATGATTAATCATTAAAAAGTATTATTCCAATTTTATTTTTAAAAAAGGTGGCTATCTATAGCAATATTCTATATTAATTTGTTATATAGTAACATGTTTAAATAAATTAGTTTCTGTTTACGAATAATCATTTTCCATCTACCCAAGACAGAGGGAATCCTGTTAACCCATTCATGGTGCTCGAAGGTGATCGTACCTGGCCAGTGACCTACACCGACCACCTCCATGCCATGAAAGGCAGGGAGAGAGAGGAAGGGGACAGAACATGCTAACCAGCCTGACCCCAACAAACACTCATGACCTGTACAGGTCGGCGCTTGGTGGTCTCAGTGACCACGTCCGCACCAGGCACCCCAAGGGGTCCTGGCACCACCCAACGATGACGCCTGGAGAGTGTCATCCCCGTGGTACCATTTGGCATCACTGCCTTAAATCCCGAATGGATAGCGGGCCGGACAGGCGGTTTCTCACCAACCTGTCCTACGGATGATCCTACTTAGGGTATGATGGGGGGGCTTACCACCATGGCCGAAGGAGGACTGGTCCCGTGCCAGCGCCTCTGTCGTTCGCGAGTTGTAAACAACTCCCCAGGGGGCACCACAAGGAGGTGACAGTAGGCGTTGCAGGGGATCGGGCAAGCGGGGAACACCAGACAGTGAGTGGGGCACTGTAGCCTGATGTTCCCACATGAGGGTAGGGAGATTCCCGCACCCGTCTTCCGCCTCAGCCCCTCTTTGCCCCCGCCATTTGCCCCCCATCTACCCAAGACAAATATTTCAATATATAACTGGTAATTTTGACATACCGCACTCAGTGCGGCACGCGCCCGGACGTGTAACTCCCAAGGACACGCCTGCCAGTAGGTTAAAGCTGAACAACAGTATCAGAAGAAGCAAAATTCCAATATATGGTGCTGTGAAAAAAACGGCATTAAAGATGTTGGATTCTCTACACAATGCAACAATAAGAATATGTACAGAAGCTTACCGAACATCACCAGCTGATGAAAGTTTATATGCTGAGTCAGGTGAACCATCCCTGTACATGCGAAGAGAGTATCTTTCATTGAAATATATCTCAAAATTGAAAATGCTTCCTCAGCATCCCTTAAATTGAATCCTATTTGAAATGCTCCAACATAGAAATATTAGAGGCAACACTTTCAAAGAAATGATAAAACAACTTTTTGCAACTCACAAACATAGATCTGAACATTACACCCATTTAAAAATACCAAGGTGGGAGAAAAAGAGACCAATTATTGATAATTCAATGAAACAATACTCAAAGAAGTGCCCTTTAATTATCCAAAAGTCATTTCTCCAGCTCCTAGAGAAATACAGTGGATTTGAGGTAGAGAAAACAGTGTTGGCTGTGCGGTTCACACTCTCCACAATCGATTCTTGTATAACTTACCAGGGACACGCTCTATCTTCACCGGAGAGGCTACAGCAATTATGAAAGCCCTTCATTGGATAGCAGAATCAGAAATAAACAGATCAGCAATCATGACGGACTCCCTAAGCGTCTTAGCAGCAATCGACAATCGGAACCCCAGTAGCTCTCTAATTCTAGCGATAATCAACATAAGGTGGGAACTAGAGTCAATGGAAAAAAAAGTAATATTGATTTGGGTACCATCCCACAAAGGAATAAAGGGAAACGAGGCAGCTGATCAGGCAGCATATATAGCTAGGCTGGGAGAATCAGAGAATGTGACAATACTAAAAGAAGTCTCAAAAGAGGACTGGCTGCACCAATTGAAGAAAAATCAGAACAAAATTTGGGAGTTCAGGTGGAGGACCGAACAGTCTAAACTATCTGAAATAAAACTGGAATGCAAAAAGTGGACCGTAAGCTCGAGAAGAGAAGAACTTGTATTATGTCGTATCAGAATTGGGCCTTGCAAATTCACCCACGGATATCTTCTCCGAGGACTTGAATCATCCACATGCGAAGAATGTGATAATATACCCCAAACGGTGAAACACCTTTTAATAAACTCTGCAAAATACAAAGATGTCCGGAAAAAACTTAGAATGGAACAAGTACCAAGCGAACTGTTAAAAGATGATGAAGAAAATGTAGTTTCTTTGTATAAATACTTAAAAGAAATAACTTACTACAACAAAATATAATTGAACACACCGCCAATGACCCTCTAGGGTAGAGGCAAAGATAAAGGAAAAAAAAAATATATATGCTCTTTCTTCTTTTCATTATTTTAACTGAATATAATGAACCATTGAATATATTATTTACATTAGGATTTCTTCCCTGTTAAATTATACTATAAGTACTAGCCGTTCTTTTTTCATGTAGGGTAGTCATGGTAAAAATTCTGATGTTTGATATATGTTAGGTGAAAAAAATCGATGTTTCAAAACATTTGAACACATTGAAACAATCTGTTTTTTGTTTTTTTCCTAGTAGGGCAAAAACTAATGAAAATAGAAAAACAATCAGAAATAAGGGAAGGTATTAATACCTAAAATATAGGTTTTCTAATGTTGTACGAAAAAGCCCTTTTGATGACTCCATGGTGGAGGTTTCAATACCACTCAACTTCATACTATCATGGACCTCTCAAGTTCAAGACGTTCAAACATCCTAGCTAAGGGAATGTATGAAACAAAGAAACATGGTTAGACGAAGATTCAATTGTGCCCGACCTTCTGATAATTATACTATCTTCAAGCTCCTTGGTAACAGCTCTCAATAATGCTCCTTGCCTAATCCCACTACTTCCAGCAGTCTTTAATTGCCAAGTAGGCGATTCTCCACAAACTGTCCTTTGGTAAACCCACTCAAAACAATTTATTCCTATTTCAGCCGATGTATTCAATTCTCATTTTTCTCCAACACCTCCCATCCTCTCCAAGCACCAGCTCTCGTTTTTATTCGTTCCTCCTTTAATCCCTAGAACTTTTCTTCTCCCATATTACCCCTGATGACCTGCTCAAATCCGTTCATAAATCCCAAACTGTTGATTTCGGACCATATAACATTCCAGTTTAATTGTTTAAAGCTACACTTCCTTTCATCCTCCCTATCTTTTATCATAGCTACAGCTTTTCGCTGCAAAGTGCCATTTTCCCCAGCACCTGGAAAACTGCTCTTGTATGCCCAATGAAAAAACCTCAAATCTAGAAACCCCCAATGATTTCCGCCCCATCTCTCTGTTATTCAACCTATCCAAACCTTTGGAACGTTTGGTTCAGTCACAATTATCTCAATAACTCGAGCAAATTAACCTTCTGAACCATCCTCATCTGGTTTTAGGCCTGACAACTCCTCATACTCCGCAATTTCCCAAGACCTCCAAACAACTATAGAGCAAAAGAAACTCACCATCCTTATTTCTCCTCGTCTTTGACTCAGTGGACCACAATATTCTCCTAAGGAAACTTAAAAGCATCAAGATGTCTTCTAGTGCTCTTCTCTGATTCCAATCTTTCCTCACTGGTCGGTCACAACAAACCTCTGTCAAAGCTTCTACCTTTGTCTAAAGGTGTGCCTCAGGGTTCTTCTTTATCCCCAACCCTTTTTTCTATCTATACGAATGACCTCTCATCCTCCATCCAGCACTGTCATCTCATCTGTTTGATGATTACGCCCAGATTTATCCCTCCTTTTATCCCACTGATTCCTCTGACACCATCCTAAAACTCCAGTAACATCTTGGCAGAATATGTGCTTGGGCAAACTTCAACAAATTCACTCTGAACGCCAAAGACAAAAGCCATCTTAATTGGATCTCCCTCTCTCCTCAAACCAACTCCTGTCCATCCAAATCTATTCCTTAACAACTCACCTATCTCATTCTATAATTATGATAAAAACCTTGGCATTACCTTCGATCAATCCCTCTCTTTGAAACCACACATCTCACAAAATTCCGTACCGTTCCTATCTCTACCCTGAAACAGTTCAACCGTCTATGATATCTCCTTCCATTCAAAACCTGCTAACTCCTAGTCTCCTCTCTCATCTTTCCACACTTACAGTATGGCTGTATGGTGTATGGCGGCCTGTCAGAGGGGGCTCGAAGCCAAACTTAAATGCTTAATGAATTGTTTAATTTGTTTTGTCTTTGGGATCTCAGCAGATACACATATAACCCAGTACTACGCACAGTTGAAGTGGCTCTATCTTTCCTACCACTGTCGGTATCTACTGGCTTCCTTCCTCTACCGGGCCATCAGAACTCCTATCCGATCCCCCTACATCCTACAGAGCCCACAGTTTAAATCCTTCATCCAATCCTGCCTGAAGATAAAGATGTTTTCTACGAAGAGCCAGAAAGATCTTATGATGAATGCCCCAGCTATGACATGAAAATTATGATAAGTGATTACAATGCTCAAATAGGAAAGGTGCCGGTATATAAACCCACAATCAGTCACTATAGCCTGCATGGCAAATCAAACGATAATGGAAAGCGCTTGATAAATTTTGCGGTATTCAAGAATCTATTGATTGGAAGCACATAATTTCTTCAAAAGGAACTTAGCGCAAACACGGTACCAACGGACAAGTCTTGACATCCCTAATTGACCACATACTCATAAGAAAAAGGCATAGATCTTCACTCCTTGACATAAGAACTTACAGAGGTGCTAATGCTATTTCAGACCAATTCATGGTTGTGCAAAAATCAGAGCCAAAATTTCACTTGTCAGAAACCGGCATACAATCATGGCGGAACGGTATGATACCTCCAAGCTAAATGATGCTGAGCATTCTGCCAGGTTCTCGCAATTAAGGCAAAAGTTAAGAGAAATTAATGCTGTAGAGGATATCAAAAATAAATGAGATCAGTGTCATAAAGCTTGACCACAATTGCCTTGGAAGTGCTGGGCTCGAAAGCGAAACTGACGCATAACCCGTGGTTTGATGAGGAGTGTAAAGTCATTAACTACAGGAAGAATGAAGCTTACAAAAGAATGATGCAGGGCCAATGAACAAGAATATGTATGGAGGAATACCACATCCTAGTTGACGGGGAGCGTGTGGAGAGAGTTGAGGAATTTTTGTACCCTCAACTCATTTCGATCCCCGGTCAATATACAAAATGGTATTGGGGCAGAGGTCAAGAACGGATCATGGCTGCTAGTCGTTGTTATTTTGCTCTACAGAAGTATCTAAGAGGTTGCCTCCCATCCAAATCCTCCCAAGTCCGTCTTTGTAAAACCCTCTTCCAACCAGTTCTCAAATATGCCTCAAAAACGACCCTGACCTAAGCGCATGAAATTTCTCTGCTGCGATTCGAAAGGAAAATCCTCAGAAGGCTATATGGCAGTTGCGGATCCAGGGGAGATGAGGACACCAATCAATTATTACTAAACTTCTCACAAATTGAAGTGGACCACTTATCAAAAGTTAGGTAACTCTCTTTTTTAACCTTACTTCCGGTTATTTTTTTTTTTATATATTTGTGCTTATAGTACCTCACTTATCGATTGTTAATAGTTTTTGTTTAACAAAAATAATTACACCAAACAAAATTTAGGAAAAATTTATTTTTTTAAATAAAATAAAAAATTTGTACAAAATAAACATTTAAATTTTTACAAATATTGGTTTTCATTTCAATTTAACCTTCTTCAGTAGGGTGTTGAACCCCCTCTACTTTGAATTAAATCTTCGCTCCGGCGATTCATACTCTTTATTAAGCTCAATATGTAATCAAGAGGTAAATTAGCCCATTCCTCAATTAAGGCAGCAGCAATTTCATCCAAGTTATCTGGACAAGGTGAACGCATGTGTAATTGCCATTGGAGTTTGTCCCAAACTTGTTCAATTGGATTCATGTCTGGTGAACAAGCAGGCCAGTTCATGCACGTTATTTCTTGTTCAGCTAAATAAAGTTGAATCATCCTTGCCCTATGAGGGCAGGCATTATCATCAACAAGAATAAAGTTCTCAACCGTTTCTTGGGATAAAGGGACAATTACAGATCTGATAACGTTGCTCAGGTAGGTTTGTGCGGTTACATGTTCATTTCTTAACAGTACAAGCTGAGTTTTTCGATTACTCATTATCCCTCCCTACACCATTATTGAGCCTCCTCAATGGCGAGCCTCCAGGCGAACTGGTTCAGTCATACCTGGGCTAAATCGCTGGTTTGTCTCTCGCCACACTCTAAAACATCGATCTTGATGATGGAGAACAAATTTCGATTCTTCTGTAAATAAACAATGGTCCCAGTTCTCGTCAGTCCAATCAACATGTTCATGAGCCCGTAGGAGTCTTGCTGCCTTTTGTTGTCTGGTTAAATAAACCCTCCTCGCTGGTCTTCTTACCCTCAAACCAACTTCATGTTGGCGGTTTCTAACCGTCTGAGTTGAAATGCGGACTCCCGTTGCTAGTTGAAAAGAACTTTGCAGCTGCCGAGCTGTTAAACCTCGTTGCCTATTGTTTTAGATTTTGAGATATCGGTCTTGCTGAAGGGTGGTTTTTCGAACTCGGCCTCCTCCATGTGTGTACTGAGCAGTACCTGTTGCCTGGCATCGAGACCATGCTTGTCCAATGACTGTGAGAGCACTGAAGCCTACAACTGACATCACGTTGAGAATGACCTAACTCTTAAAGTGCCAATGCCCTCCCGAGTTCTTCAGCACTAAGTCCCTGTAAAGACATTGTTAAACACTGTCTATTGAACTGGTTGGAGTAATACTGACGATAAAAGGGAAATAATGTTTACAAAGCACAAGTGGAAACTAATGAACATGACCTTATGGACAAAGTCCAATTAGCAGCTCAGCTCTAAGTAGTGATCCTAAGACTTGGCTTTTGTTTTTATCTCTTTCAACACCCTGAAAGGGCTGATAAAATAGTTTTTACTTTCACTTACCTATATATGAAATATATAGTAAGGGAAGGTATTGCGATCGTGAAAAATTTTGACTTCCGGTTTTCAATGGAAATAAACGTTTTGGGGTCCCCTGAGCCCAAATAACCAAGTCCCACGAAATGGTCTGTGTGTGAAGACTTGCTCAAAACCTATAAACCGTATGAATCTGAAATTAGGTATTTGGTTAATGTATATGCCCGCGATGTGACAGCAAAAATTTCATCAAAATTGATCAAACGCAGGGGGTACTTATATTTAATGAATTTTGTCTAATTTTTACAGTTTTTTTTTATTTTCTCAAAAACGGTTTTAACGATTTTGATCAAACTGAGTATTTGATGTATGTATAAGCCCACGATGCAACAGCCGAAATTTCATCAATATTGATTATACGGAGGGGCCACTTTATTTAATAACTTGTTTTCCCATTTTTACATTTTTTTTTCGATTTTCTCAAAAATAACTTTAACTATTTTGATTAAACTTGTCATGCTTAATGAAAATCAAGTATTCTTTAATATCTGGTAAGCTTCATCATTATTAAAATGTTCTGAGGGGGGCTTAAATGGGGATGGGGCCTTTTTTATTTTCCTATAAAGTGCCTTTGTTTTTGTTTAAATGGAGAAATTAACTCTCCCTCATTGGGCCTAGAAATAAGAAATGACTAAATATGAAACATGAAAAAAATCAAGTAAACATACACAGAAGAAAAATATTCCATCAACTCATAAAACACGTTGAGCCCACCCATACGCAGTACCCCTTTAATGACAGACAATTGTTTATAATTAAAGATGCTCTGTTCATTTAAAGGAAATTATTTGTTTCATGGTAACTAAATGAACTTTTCAACAACTAAATAGAGAATTATAAAATCGGCAGACGACTTGGAGCATTATGCTTGCATTGCCGAATTATCACAAATAAAATCTTTTATTTAATAATAAAAATGTTTAGTGTACTTTAGTGAGAAAATAAAATAAGTAAATGAATGTGGAAAAATGTGAGACTTTGAGGAATGGCATTTACAAAACATTTCAATTTCTAATATAAGTAAGTTTGTAAGTGAAAGTTGTGTTGCACGCATCGCACCAGATTTTTTTAAAATGGTGGAAAACCTCAAATCAATCAAGTTAGCTAAATTATAAAATATCTTCATTTTCTTAAGTGGTCCAATTCAATTTGTGAACAGTTTATTTCTGTTTAAAAAGAAATATCTTTAATAATTTTTTAAACTCCTTAAATGAATAATGGATTGTATTTAAACATTTAATAGATATTTACTACTTAAATTTGCACTAATATTTTAAATTAGGTCCTTTATGACACAAAAATTTAAAACATAAAAATGCGCGCCCCCCCTCAAAAAATTTCTGGATCCGCTACCGATATATAGTCTAATCCTAGTGAATCGGGAATAGAGGTGGCAGTCTAGCAACAAATTGAAACTACTTTATAAAGAGCTTGATGTAGTTCAATTTAGTAAGTTGGCGAGGCTGAGGTGGGCTGGACATTTGATTAGGTTGGTGCTGGACAAAATATCAGTCAGTCTTGGGAGAGCAGATCTTTGGGGTGAGAAGAGCAGGCCAGCCATGACTTCAGTGGGAGGACTGTGTAGCTTCGGACGCCCAGACCCTATTGGATGTTCGTAACTGGAAGGCAGTAGCACTTGACTAAGATAACTGGCGGTCGATGCTGGAGCAGGCCAAGACTCGACTTTAAGGGTCATAGCGTCAGATAATCATAATATCATTTCATACATAATTTGTTATATATGCAACACCATCTGTGTTTTTGTTTTTATTTCATACACATGTATCCATACCATTAATTAACACTTTAATTCTATACTTTGTTTGTAAAAATTTAATGTAATATATGGCCACATTGACTTGTTTTCATTATTATGTATCAATAATTTATTCTAAAGGGACATCAGTCCCAGGATAAAAATATTATTTTCCATTCATTCATTAATTTTATATTCTCGTATGTTCCACAATCAAAATAAAAAATAATCAACAAGATACATTAAATAAATAAATGAAATTCTATTCATATTAGTCATCAATATCCCTATCGATAGTATGAGTTCAGAACAATATTATCTGTCTGTGAAGAAAAAAAAAAAAAAATAATGGGTCTTAATATATAAAAATTAATATAAGATAACTATATAATAATAGATTATTGCCACTATCTTACATACATTAAATAAATGAATAAAATTCGATTCACCTTATTCATCAATATCCCTATCCATATTATGAGTTCAGAACAGTATTTATCTGTCTGTGAAGAAAAATAAAATTAAAATAATGGTATAAAAATTAATATAAAGTAACTTTATAATAGTAGATTGTTGCCACTATCTTGTATTTCTTGTTACCTCTCATTATATTTATTCTTAAGTAAATATTTTTCCTCTCGTGGATGGGTAAATTATAGGGTAATTTTATTTGCATGTAGTGCTAGACACCTTGGATCAGTTTCATCAGGCACACATTTTATCTGAAAAAATTTACTTTATATATATTAAGTGACAATTGACAAATATATTTTTATCTGTAAATATATTTATTTAGGTTTTGTATTTTTTGTTTTAGAATGGAGTTATGTGGTTCTGTGGGACCAACTAATAATAAAAACACTGGCTTGTTAGCTGATGTGGATCCTGTTGCTCTAGACAAGTCTATAAAATTCTCTAACATAGGTGGTCTTGAACGTCATATTACATGCCTTAAGGAAATGGTAGTATTTCCGATTTTATATCCTGAAGTGTTTGAACAGTTTGGTGTGACACCTCCGAAAGGAGTTCTTTTTCATGGACCACCAGGTATTGCATGTAGTTCGTATATATACACATGTTATCTTCTTTTTTAAATTTTTATTATTATGATTTATTAAAAAGATAAGAAGAATGTAAAATTTTCACATATGTACGTATGTTAGTTTCTAAACTTTGTAGCTTTTGAAATGAATTGAAAAATTTCACTTTATTCTGGGACATTTAGTCCCCTAAGAATAACATTGTTGACAATTTGTTCAGGCAGCATTTATCTGGCTGTACTATATACAATTGTTGAAATTAAAAACTAAAAATATACACTTAAACAATAAATGATAATATATCGTAACTTCAATATTTACGAATTTTGTAAAAAAAAATAAAAATAATTGAAGACTATCATTATTAAAATCAATAAATAATAAAAGTGATGTATTTGTACAAACCTTACAATTACAACGGTTCATCAATCTTTTGGGTCTTATCTCGAGCTCACCAGACAGACCATCATACACCAGGCATCCGTAATCAAAATTTGGAAGGATAAGGGAGGATACTAAAAGACGATGGGTATTTTGAGGAAATGAGTCTCTGAATCTTAGTAGCTGCTTGAGGACTGAGATAAATTTTCGGGTGATTTGGGAAATATGATGATTCCAGGTGAGGTGTTGATCGAAGGTTATACTGAGGTTTTTTATGGAGTCTTTTAACTGGATAGGAGTTTTATTGATATACAGTAATGGATAGTAGGGAAGGGAATTGAGGAAAGGTTTTGAGCCTATGAGCATTGCCTTGGTTTTCACTGAGTTCTGGGATAGTTTGTTTTCTATTGCCCAGCGTTTAATTCTGTCAATGTCCTGAAGTTTACGTGATGCCTCTAGCAAGTCCGAAGGGTAGAAGGATATATAGATTTGTAGATCATCTGTGTATAGGTGATATTGGGAGTAATGGATAATGATTGTGAGATCATTTATATAGATAGAGAATAAGGCAGGTGAAAGGGATGAACCCTGAGGTACACCTCTGGAGAGAAAGAGGGATGATGACGGTGGTTTGTTAGGGATAGTAACTGATTGAGAGTGGAAGGAGAGAAAAGATTGAAACCAGCCCGAAGAATTATTGGATATATTTAAGTTGTGTAATTTGGTGAGGAGAACTGTGTGATGAACAGAATCGAAGGCTCGAAGGCTTTTGAGAAATCAAAAAGAACAAGAATAGTTATTTTCTGTTAATCTATTCAGGAGTAGAGATCTTGATTTATTTTTATCAGGGCCGATTGAGTCTAATAACCAGAGTGGAAAGCGGATTAGAGAGGATTAAGTAAGCTTTTTCGATCAAGGAAGGTGGTAAGTTGAGAATGGACCAGTCCTTCTAAAGGTTTTGATAGGATTGCAATTGGCCTGAAATCAGCAGCTGTTGAGGGATGAGGGACCTTGTTAAGTGGATGTACTAGAACCTTTTTCCAGGCAGAGGGAAAAATGGTGTTCTGTAGAGAAAAGTTGTATATACGTAGGAGTGCTGGAAGTATGACTGGGAGACATTTTTACCGGAATTTGTCATGAATGTAGTCATTGGTTCGGGATTTCATTATGGAAGCAATTAAATCATCAGGAGTGATGTGTTGAAAGTAAAAGTTTTCATCATTAAAAGGAGTTTCTGGAGGTTGGTAGTTGGACTGAGGGAGGTTCGGGACAGGTTCGACAAAATAAGAGTTTAAATCATTAGGAGATATTGGATAATACGTAATGGGCGTGGAACTGGCAATGGCGAATTTTCTAAGAATTTTTCATTTAGAGTTAGGATCAGGTGATTGGGAAAGGAAGTTACGGAAATACTGCGCCTTGGCTCGGCGTAACGTAGATTTTGTGAGGTCGCGAATAATTTTAATTTTCGAATAATCATCCGGAATTTGTGTGTGCCTAAAACGCCTTCTAGCAGCATCTCTTTTCTTCATAAGTTTCCTAATTTCTAGATTAATCCAAGGAGCCGTGGTGCGTCAAAAGGTGCCAGTTTTGAGAGGTGCAAGTTGGTTTAGGAATGTTTGGAGGTTGGATGAAAGACAATCAACCATCTCCTCAATAGAATGTGAGGAATGGATTGGGATAGTCTTTCTAAATAAGGAGTGATTTTTTCTGATGAGAGAGAATCCATATTCTTCCAGGATACCTATTTAGGAACGGAAGTAGGGGTGGGAAATCATAGGATATATAGATTAAATCGTGGCCTGACAAAAAAGTTATGGGGCTTTGTGAGAATGATAATAAATTTTGATGGGAGTCAACAAAAATAAAATCGATTTACATATGTGAAAACTGCTTATGATGGGTTGGCTCGAAAGGTACAATGAATAGGTCAAGGGAGCTTGAATATTCATTGTCTTGACCAGGTCTATGAGATATACTTTTTCAGGGGAATACGAAAGGAAATTCACATAAAAATAATTATATTGTTATACAGAGGTACAAAATGGAGGAGAGGTAATTAAAAGGTTGAATCGATGTATAGAAGGTAGGTAAGGTCGATGTATAGAAGGGAAAAGGTGGCAGAGGATATTTCAATGTGAGGTGTATCTTAGGAAGAGGATTTTAACGATGGATGTAACTCATGCGCGAAGAGACTAATGCCCCGTCCATTTCGATCAATTCGATTGTGACGGATGAAGATAGAATGAGGAATTGCTACAAAGGATGAGGATATATTCGTTTCAAGTCAAGTATCAGAAACTGCTATGATATGGTAAAAGTTCTGTAGGAAATGTCTATGAATTCGTCTATATGAGCTGGAAGGGATTGGGAGTTAATGTGACATGTGAGGAGGATATTAGTCATACGTAGAAAAAGAGAAATGTATATTTGTGTAAGAACTGTGATTCGGTATAAGGAAATGGGTTAAGAAAAAGGGAACATTGGTTATTTTATTTACTACTAAATTGTACCAAATTATACCTCGAGTTTTGAGACTAGATAGATATAGATATATTTATTTGTCTTTGGGGGAAGTTCCCATACAAACAGAGCCTGGCTGGGCTATATAAAGATACATATTAATTAATATAGATTTACAAAGTCTGAAAAACATCTCATAAATATAGTTTACATACAAAATTTGTATATATAAGATTTCACTATTAACTAATTTCTACTAAACTTTCATTATTATGAATAAAATTTAAAATAAAGTTCAAAAGAGATAATAAACAAATAAAGAATAAATAGGGATTTTAACCAAAAGAAAATATATATACACACTTAATAGTAATAAAATTAAAAATGAACCCTCATTAAATACCGTAAAAGGAGGTGACATTTTGACTAATGGAGTGACTTTGTGACAAGTCTATTTTTTCTACAGTTTTTGAATTTCCCTCCTTAAAAAGAATCAGGTTAGGCAATTCAGTGTACTTGTCAGTTGGTCAGTAATGTGCTGCAACCTACTGGCCACATATAACTTCTTTCATTCCATTAATCATGGTGCTTTATTTCAAAGTTTCAACTAAATGAAAACAATCAAACATATATGAAATAAAGCACCGTGGTAAATGGAATGAAAGAATTTATATGTGGCCAGTAGGTTGCAGCTCATTACTGACCAACTGACAAGTACACTGAATTGCCTAACCTTATTCTTTTTAAGGAGGGAAATTCAAAAACTGTAGAAAAATAGGCTTGTCACAAAGTCACCCCATTAGTCACAATGTCACCTCGTTTTACGGTAGTACTTTTGGTGTTTTTATTTTGTAATTAAAAATTATAATCACTTTAGCGAAATATATATACATATAATGGTGGAAGTATATATGGAAGTATATATACATGTAATGGTGGTAGCAATATCATTTGTTTTGTATATAGAATGGATGGCAGGTGGATGTTATTGTTTACATTCAGTAATCGGTTCAATGCATCGTGTTTATTGATATATTGTCTAATAACTTATTATCTACTATTGTTTATGAATGATTATAAAAGAATACTATTTTATTTGTTGATGATGAATGATCTTAATCTCAGGCAGTTAATTAGGTAGTAATACATCTGTTTTATTTTTGGCGGGTCTTGAACATTGAGTATTGTCGGAAATTCATTTTCAGATATGTTATCGATGTGGGGTATATAGTGGTTCCTAATTGAAGAATAAATAGGGCATACTGCTATCAAATGGTTAAGAGTTTCGTAAGAATTCATATTACATATTGTGCATATTTCTTTGGGTTTAATGTTATATACATGGTTGTTGTGGGTGAATTTAATGTGATATTTTCCCGATAGACGTGCCTGTGTTAGTACTTTCATAATGTTGTTAAACGGGGTGCTTTCGTTTATTACATTACTTTGACCAGTTAAATTAGGTTGATATTATATAATATTGTAAAATTGGCTGTACTTGCTTTTTCTTAAGGATTCTAGGTCATTTTGAATCAGATATAGTTTATATAAGGCAAGAATGTTAGGAATTTCTTTTTTTGAAGCCAGAAGGGTTGCTTTCAAAAATAATGTATGAACTATTAACTTTATCTAGAATGTTGTAAATTTGAGTAAACCAATTATATTTTGCTGATGGTCGGAGTTGATGTTTATTCTTTAGTATCGTGAGGCAGGTTCTATGGGTTCCCCGTTATAAAAAAATGTTTCCAATCTTTTTTGTTTGCCTTTGTGGAAGTAAATAATTTTTGTTTTATTAAGATTTACTTCTACGAGGTGTGGCTATTAAATAACGAGACTGAGGCTGCTACAGAAGAAGTGCGCATGCGCCAAACGCCAGCAATCAACAGCTGTTATCGTGAAGCCTTCTCTTTCGAATGTAGTGCCTCTCGCTTCTGTAAACAAATCTGTACAGCCGGAGCCTTCGTTCGCATTAGAGTTGTTTTTTGTTTCGCCGGAAAAATGTTAAGTGTAACAGTAGAGCAACGAATTGTGAAATTTCATGTGAAACTTGAAAAAACCGCTACTGAAACTAATAATTTATTGAAAGAAGTGTATGGCAATGAATGTTTATCGGGTGCACGTGTTTTTGAGTGGTTTAAGCATTTTCAAGATGGCCGAGAAGACGTTCAAGATGATTCACGCCCGGGTCGCCCTTCCACGTCGAAAAC
This sequence comes from Aelia acuminata, assembly GCA_911387785.2. Classification (NCBI taxonomy): domain Eukaryota; kingdom Metazoa; phylum Arthropoda; class Insecta; order Hemiptera; family Pentatomidae; genus Aelia; species Aelia acuminata. Next base: position 72,728,056 of record OU426980.1, on the reverse strand, counting down.
GGATGACAGTGGGTTCCTGAAGGTCAAACGATTAATCAACATTACTACCTTCACGTTCTTGCTGAACTCCACGAAAGAATAAGGAAAAAACGACCTGAATTGTGGAAGGACAAGTCATGGGTTCTCCACCAAGACAATGCGCCGGCTCATTTCGCATTGTCTGTTAAGAGGTTTCTAGCCAAATTCAGCATCCCAGTGTTAGACCATCCGCCTTATTCGCCGGATCTTGCGCCATGCGACTTCTATCTGTTTCCTAAGGTGAAATCTGCATTAAAAGGAACAAGATTTGAGTCTGTTGAAGCTGTGAAAGAGAAAGCGGCGCGCGTCCTGAAGGAGCTGACAGAAAAAGACTTCCAGCACTGTTTCGAACAATGGAAGATTCGCATGGAGCGTTGTAGGGATAGAGGAGGGGTGTATATTGAAGGTGATAATAAGTAAAAATGTATGAAATAAAAATAAAATGTTTTACAGCATCAGTCTCGTTATTTAATAGCCACACCTCGTAAATCGTTGTCTTTAGTTTATGAGGAGAGGATTTCTTGTTTATGAGGAAGTTTTTTGTTTGTATCGCTATGAGAGAAAGAAAATATTGCCATGTCATCTGCATAGTACGAGCTTAATATGTCACAATTGGGTTTTAATTGAATACAAGCTGCGCCATTTTTTTTAAAATAGACATCCATGTCTGATATGTAAAGGCAGAAGAGATATGCAGAAGACCTCGCCCTGTAATACTCCTTTAGTAACACTGATCTCATCAGATAATGTCCCTTCTAATTTTATTCTTAGTGTGGCCTGGTCATATAGATTTTTTATGATTCTGATAATTTTCCCACTTAATCCGAGTGAATTTAATTTGTACCATAGAATGTCATGATTTACACTGTCAAATGCTTGTTTGTAGTCTACAAAGATTGCAAATAGGTCACTATTAGAATATTCTAATTTTAGTTCAATAAGGCAATTCATTAGAAAAAGGTTGTCTAGACATGACATGCCTTTTCTAAATTCGTTTTGAGTTTCTGGGAGAATATTTTTTTCGTTTTCCCATAAAGTTAGCCGATCTAAAAGAATTTGAGTAAAAATTTTTAAGGCACTGTTCATTAAGAAGATGGGTCGGTAGTTCTTTGGTTGTTTTCGGTCCCCTTTTTTATATATCATGGTTACATTTGATTTTGTCCAATTTTAAGGCAAATTTTCGGTGGCTAGAATTTTGTTAAAAAGAGAGACTAGATATAGCTGCCGATTCTCGGGTAAGTTTTTGAAGAATTCTTTGGGTATATTATCAGGTCCGGGGGCTTTATTTGGTTTTATTTTATTTAGAGATACCTGAAGTTCCTCGAGAGTAATTTTGCGCTCTAATAGAGGGTCTATTATTGTTAATTCAATGTGGTGAACTATATACTTCTGACATTTTTAAAGTATTCGTTCCATTTTTCGAGAGTTATTGGGTTAGTATTGAATTTTTTAGTTCTGAAAATATTTATTGTTTGCCAAAATTTGTTGGTATCTTTGTGGTTACTTAATTTATCGATCAATTTTACTTCATAATTTGATTTTTTGCTCTTTGTAAGGTTTCTATAAACTTTTTTGGCTTTAATATATTCATCCCTTATTTCGTTATTGTAACCGCATTTTTTAAACAGTTTGAGTTTATGTTTGATATCAGATTTAGCATATTTACAATCTTCATCATACCATGGGTTGTATTTCCTGATATGTTTATATTTGTTAGGAATCGTTTTATAAGAGAGATCGAGGTAATTAGTGGTATCTTTAATTACCATCACTATGTTATCGTACATTTCATCTACATTTTCAAACTGTTTACCCCCGACTAAAGGTGAATGGGTCATTAGTTCTTTAAATATTCGGGTCTTTTCGGGTTGCCATTTCATAACTTTGATACGTTGTGCTAATTTGTTGCTTTTATTTACTTTATTAATTCTTATCCCCGCACTTAGTTCTACGTTTATCGGGAGATGATCTGAGAGGGAAGGAAATTCAAGAATTTTTAAGTCACGAATTTCGTGTAAAAAGTTTGTGTTACACCAAATTAGATCTACTGAGCTTTGCCCCTTATAATTAATGCTTGTGAAATTACCGGGAGAATCAGAGGGAGCTCTGCCGTTTAGTAAAAGGAAACCTTCCTCTTCCATAAATTCGTTTAGTATCCTCCCCTTATCAGTCTCTGTTTGGTCTAGACTAGTGCGGCTTCCACTAAAATGAATTCTAAATAGAAATTCTACACCGTATTGATTTAGTTGTCCAAGTCGGCAATTCATGTCCCCTCCGATGTGAATTAATTTATTATTAAATTTTTTCGTAATTGAGATTATAGTATCTCTGAGCAGTTCAATAATGAAGATTATATTTATAGAGGGTTTAAAATATAATAGTCCTAAAATATATGAATACATATTACAAAAACTTACATGAGCGAATATCCAATATTCACATTTATCTATGGGTTCTATATTAAATAGGTTCCTGTTGTACACCAGTGCTAAGCCTCCACTTCCACGTCCTTTACTTTTTTCTTTGATAGCTGGTGATGAAATTGAAGTGAATTCTTCCATTCTTGGAGGAATAGTAATGTTATCCGATGTCTTCCAGGTTTCGTAGAGACAAAATATTGATGATGACGTATAGGGTGGTGTCGTTGAGAGAAAATTGTTGATACCATGGGTGTTCCAGAAAATTATAGTGTTGGATAAACGAACCCCAGAAATTCTGTCGTGTGCTTCTCGAGTTATTTGGTACTGTGATGATTTTGTTGGTATTGTATTATTAATTGGTATGTGTTCTGGGCCGAAATCGATATTGTTCCAATTTTTCTGTTGCTTTTATTTTATGGGAAGTTTCGTCATCTAACGCTGCATTATCTTCAGTGCGGTTTTAGAAGTCAGTAGGATTGATTACGGTGTTTATTTCTTCAAGTGTATATAGATTATCTCCAATTTGAATTTTACCTCTAAAGATTGTTGATTTTTCATCTATTCTTTTAATTTTTCCTAAGGCTTCGTTAAGTTCTTTTCGTTTTTTTCTATCTGCCTGTGTTCTATCATGGGCAATAGAGACCTTCATTTCACTTAACTTATCTCTTTTTTTCCAAAAATTCCATTTTGTCCTTATGGGCGGCGAATGAGATAAGTAATCGTCTAGGGGCTTTTCCTCATCCTATTCTTCGGCAATAAGCGATTTCCTTTAAGGATAGATTTGTCTCAGATTGATTAAGTATGGTTTGTGCTGTTTTGTAGACGTCTAACGGCTGGTTCTCTTCCGATTCAGGAACTTAGTATAGAATAACATTGTTTCTTATTAATTCTCTTCCGAGACTATTTATTTCTTCCTCTTGCCTCAAAACCTTTTTTTCAAGCATAGCTTGTTTTAGTTTGCTAGCTCGTAGTTCCTCAAATATTTGAGATACGGCATCTTTGATTTGAATATGCTCTTTTCCCATAGAAGTGGTCTCCTTTGTATAAGTTTTATTTCAGCCATAATATCTTCAAGGGTTATAGAAGGCGCCATTGTATTAGTTACCAGTTATATACTCTTAAATAAATATAAAATCTTTTATGACGAAATATAGGAGAGTTAATTAGCCGATTGATGGGGTAGGGAAAGGGGATGCCTCTGCAGACAGGATAGATTATGATTGCCCCCACTACTGGTTATCTCCGTGCAATGTTACCTTTATGTCAGGAATGGTGTCTGTATAGAATATATTTTCTCTTATAGTTCAGCTTCCACTGCATAAAACGGCACTAAATTTTAATATTATATTATATTTAATATTAAACTATAAAGATAACCGAATTTTATTTTTTAAATTATCTCATACTGATATGAATGGAGAACAGACACAGAGCCGATGTGAACGGTTTCAATGCCTAAGCCAGACTCCGAATTTTGAGGACATGTAAGGAGGATATTCGTCATACGTAGAAATAGAGAAATGTATATTTGTGTAAAAACTGTGATTCGGTATAAGGGAATGGGTTAAGAAAAAGTGAACATTGGTTATTTTATTTACTACTAAATTGTACCAAATTATACCTCGAGTTTTGAGACTATTGATTAAATCGTTTTGATCTAAACAGATTAAGTTTTCTAGTGAAATATGGATATATAAAAACACCATGAAAATTGTGATAAAACTAGCCAGTGCCAATAGTTTGGGGGGGGGGTTTAGTCTCTGTCTCTATTCTCACTATTTTAGATTTATTTTGAATTGATTGAATCAGTTTGCATAAGAAATATTTTGTCAAATAAAAAGTAAAATTTTACATATTTTTTTCTATATTATATTTTGTTAATTATGGAAATTGTCAAACAGAAGCATCCTCTTTTAGATGCAATCTCTGTACAATAATAATAATAATAATTTTTTTATCTACTATTTTTGGTAATCCTTTTTTTATTAGGATGTAACAGGGTGCTACATGAGACAAATTGAGACTTAATTATTTTCAACCTTATCACTAGAGCCCAGATTTACATCTAGGTAAATATTTTCTAAGCCTCGTAGAGCACTGTTCGACTGTTAGTTTTTAGTTTTTTTTAATACTATCTGAATTTAAAGAAAGCTAATTTGTTTTTACATATTTGGGGTCTATTTTACATTACATCGTCCATATTTAGTCAACAAGGAAAATGCATATTAAAAAAATAACTAGTTACTGAAAAGAAGTATTTAAACCCGAAAGGATTTTGAATTTCGAAGAATTTTCTCATGATCTGTCAATGAGATGGAAGTTATTGCTGTTAATAAGATTTACCATGAAAAAAAGTTTCCAATTTTATTTTTCCCTATTCAGAATTGATCACAGTACATATATACTAATACTTGTCCCAGTGATCTTATTTTTTAATCTGTGTAGCCTAAAAATTAAAATAAACCCATAAGCTTTTGTATTGAAACATCGTTGAGTTTCTAAATGAAACTTTGCTAGAGACTCCTAATTTTTAATTCATTGATAGCTGTGAAACGAAGGTTGACAGATTAATGTTAATGGATAAAAACATTCCAATTATTAAATCTCTTAAACAAGACAAAGAGAGAAGAAAAAATTATGTCAACAGGAGCTTTTTTTTCTTTTTCATTGTCTTCTGAATACGTGTACATGTCTGTATGGTAGGCAATGTGTAATGGTAAGCTTTAAAAGTTTAAATTATCGAGGCTCACTAACCTTGATAATTTAAAACTCAAAACATAATTGGGATGTTTGAGAACTTACTTCAAATGATTAAGAAATAGTTGAACAATAACTCTAGGTACTAAATTGAAACCCAGTATTAACACATCACGTGCAGGCTTTTTGTGTTTTATAGCTGTTAATGAAATGAGAATTGTGCGTGAATAATTTTTAATCTAACAATATATTCTTCATTGTTATTATGAAAAATAAAGGCACTTTCTGAATAACTGTGTATAGAATACTATGAAAATTGTTTAACACGAAATTGAAGGGACTGAAATTTTTTTTTCGTGCTTAAAGAATTTTTGTTAAAGGATAATAGAAAAAAGTATACACACTTAACAAACTTACATATATTAGAGAACATTTTACTTACTGGGATATGTATTTATGCATGCATTTAATAAAAATCAATAAATAAGAAGTATTTAGGGTAGAAAGAGTAATGTAACTAAATGTAATTTAATTCTCAACATTTAAACGGAACTTCATTCTCTCCGGCGTGGCAGGCGTTTTCCGTATTTTGTCAGTTTTGAAAAACAGAATATTCCATTTTTGTTTTGTGTTAAGGGGGAAAAAAAATGTAAGAATATTAAGTCTATATTTATGAAATTTATTTTATAAAGTAAAGAAATCATATATGTAAGTGAGGAGGTGGCATTTTATTAGATCTTATGTCGTTTGAAAATGTGAACTTGTCAACTATTCTGGTGAATTCCAGGTAGATATAATGAAGAGTAGGTAAAGAGGGAAGAACGGTGGGCACATTTTTGCTTGGGGAACTGAAGACAGGTTGGAGTTCTGGTCTGTTTGAAGGGAAAAAGAAGTTTGGCTTATAATTTTGTGTTAAAAATATGTGACTAGGCATACTTAAAAACTCTTGGGATCTTGGATCACATTGAGGAGGATCTATTAAATTCGAAGAAAAGAAATTGCATTGAAATAAGAAAATCAGACCAAGAAGTCAAATGAATATTATCCAGTACTGCTAATAAAAATAAAAATATTAGCTTGCTTATTTATTCATTGTTTAGTTGTAAATAGTTATTAGTTAATGTGTGCATGTATGCCTGATTTTCTAGATGACTCACAACCTGAGAAAGTTTTAAATTTATAAATATAAAATTTATATTAAAAGTATAGTCATTTTAAAATTAAAAACTAAGAGGAGATAAAGACTCGAATATTTTAAGTAAATGAAAATAACGTATTACTATTATTTTGTCTAAATATCACCAATCTCGCCACTAAAACCAAACATGAGTTAGGTTTTGTAAATTTGCTTGTATGATGTTTCCTGATAAACAAAATTTACCATTATTATTTTGATCTCACGAACAATCTATATAATCTATTGTTTAATTTCATGTTTGTTCTCTGTAATACTAACAAGGGGACCACATCATATTTCCCTCTCCGATTTTGATGAAATTTTTTTTTGGTGATTCTACATCGAAAATAAGTCGACACGTGTCCGGCCATTCCATTGAATGGGCCATCTGGACTGAGAAATTAAATATTTTAGGTCCAAAAATCATTAAAATTGGCTTTCACAAAACAGTCATTGCTCCATTCTACCTGAACCAATTTTAATGAAACTTTCAGGGATTCTTCTACTTAAAAATATATTAGACACATGTATCGGGATTTGTCACAATTCACCCTAGTAAGGCCAGAGCGTCACATCAAAGTTGAGGCTTAAGTTAGTAAATTTAAGCTGCTAAAACCAATAATAGGGTTCATTTGTTAAACGTACATTTTAATTAGTGTAAAATAAAACTCAAAATTCTGGAGCTGGGCAACTTTTGAAGTGTGATTTGAAAGCAACTATGCTTTAAAAAAATTCAACGCGAAAATAAATTCAAATTTTAAAAGGAAAAACCTTGAAAAAAAAATCGCCTTAAAACTGTGGTTAAACAAGTTTTAACAACTGTTATGTGATTTTCACCATGGAAACTAATTTTTCCCCATAATAGGTAATATATTTGTGATGCGTGTCAGTCTTTTTGAAAGATAATAATTTATTTTTATGTAGTTTAAGACTCCACTGCATCCTTTGCTGTTTTTAACAGCTTGAATATACTAACGCAAGCCTCAACTTTGATGTGATTCTCTGGCCTTACTAGGGTGAATTGCGACAAATCCCGATACACGTGTCTAATATATTTTCAAGTAAAAGAATCCTTGAAAGTTTCATTAAAATTGGTTCAGGTAGAATGGAGCAATGACTGTTTTGTGAAAGCCAATTTTAACAATTTTTGAACCTAAAATATTTAATTTCTCGGTGCAGATGGCCCATTCAATGGAACGGCCAGACACGTGTCGACTTATTTTCGATGCAGAATCACCAAAAAAAATTTCATCAAAATCGGAGAGGGAAATATGACGTGGTCTCCTTGTAAGTATGAGAATTGTCAACAACAAACATTATTAACCTGTATAGTTTTATTTACTTATTTAATCATCCATCCATAAAAACACATTACTGCATAACCCGTGCATTACTCGTTGTTACCAAAAATCATATTTTTACGGGGCCCCCACACACAGTTTGTTAATACCTTTAAATTAAGACATGGGTATTTTATTGATGCATGGTAAATTTAGAAGTAGATAGTCCGTAAGCCGGTTAGAAAATTTCAAATATTTGTAACTATTCATTAAATGCCAAACATTTAACCCATATTTAAGGTATCTCATTCATCAGGGCTAAAGAGTTGAAAAATAAAGATACAAAGAAGAGGAAGCAACTCTGATTGATGGTAAAAAATGATATTAAATCACTAATATGAATACTAGTATCATTTTTTTATGCTACTATTTTTGTTAAAAATTGTACCAAATTTTGACGTTCCTAAATCATATTTTATTTTTATATTCACATTAATTAAAAAATTGAATAAATAAACACAAATGAACACATTATATATATATATATATATATATATATATCATGGTCTTTTTAGAATTGTTGTTTTTACATATTTCTCTTCTTTTATTAAACATTTGTGTACATAAATAAATAAATAAATTCTTTATTTGATTGTTCCGGGACCAGTCTCTTCGGAACAAAATTATATTATACATTTTATGGGCTTAAGAGCCTTAGATCAAGTTTAAAATAAAACAAATTGGAAGAATAATATAAACATAAATTATAAAGAAAACTTCTTGTGCTAAAATTAAACATACATAAAAATAATTGGCAAACATAACTGGCATTGCACTACTTAAATGTGCACGTATATATATAACTATAAATAAAATGAACAGAGCTTAAATTGAAAAATAATTAAAATTTAAAAATTCGAATTCCGAATTGGAAGTTTCTATTTACAATTTGGAATGATAGGAAGTGATTGTACAGGCAGGATTTGAAGGTAGGGAGGGTGTTGGAATGACGAATAAAAGGGGGAATAGAATTCCATATGGATGAGGACCTGAATATGAAAGATCTTTCGAATGCTGACGTTCGGTGGGCCGGTATACATATATCTGAAGGCCTGGACCGGGTATTGCGGGAATGGATTGAGGATTTGGGCTGAAGGAGTTCGAGCGTATATGAATAATTAATTACATTTTTAGAATTTTACTTTACATGAAAATCTGGGCCCTACTTATAACTATTCGTCTACATTTGAATATCAAATAGCATGAGTTAGGAAACTTCTTTTGGATGCGGGGGTGGGGGTATTTTATTGAAGAGTATTTGTTTAAAATTGCAAAAAAAAAAAAAAAATAAATAATAATTAAAATTGATTTATAACTAACTATTAAGAAGAGTATTTGTTTAAAATTGCAAAAAAAAAAAATAATAATAATTAAAATTGATTTATAACTAACTAACTCTGTTGGCGCTGTGGTCCCTGTAGGACCTTGGCCCCTTCGACAATCTTCCTCCATTCGGCTCGATTTTCTGCCGCGCTCCTCCATTCCACCACTCCCATCAGTCGAAGATCCGCCTCCAAATCTTCCTGCCATCGCAGTCTAGGTCTGCCTCTTTCTCTTTTACCATCCGGGCGTCCTTCCATTATTTGTTTCGGGATTCTTCCTTGACCCATCCGTTGTAAGTGCCCCAACCATCTTATTCTACCTTTTTTGATACAGGAAACTAGGTCTGGATCCTCGTACAGGTCCCTAAGTTCCCTATTTGTTTTAATTCGAAACTTATTTGCGTCTATCCTGGTTGGGCCATATATTTTCCTTTGGATCTTTCTCTCCCATGCGTTTAGAAGTCTCTCTCGCTGTTTTGTTAGGGTCCACGCCTCGCTACCATACATCACCACTGGTCGGAGCACCATCTTGTAGACTCTTTTTTTAATGTTCCGGGATATTTCTTGGTTTTGGAAAATTCTCTTTAAAGACCAGTAGCACATGTTGCCACTTTGGATCCTCGCTTTGACCCCAGAATGTGGTGATGTGGTCCCACAGAATCCCCTTTCCTGGACGTGTACATGTATTTGGTCTTGCTTTCATTTATTTCCAGTCCCATTTGTTTTGCAGCTTCTTCGCATTTTTCGAAGATACCTATAAGCAAATCTTGGGATCTTGCTGTAATGACCACATCATCGGCAAACGCGAGGAGCTGTACTTTTTCATCATAAATGCACCCTTTCCTCCTACCTTGCACTGACCTGATAACTGTTTCCAGAGCTAGATTGAACAGTACTGGTGATAGGGGGTCTCCTTGCCTTACACCTTTTTGTATCGAAAAGCCAGCGGTGAGTTCTCCCTGGACCTTTACCACGCCTCTGCTGTTCTTTAAGGTCATTTCGATTAATCTTATAAGTTTTGTGTGGCAACCTAGGTTCCTGAGATTTTCATACAGCTTGTTCCAGTCTATACTGTCGTATGCTTGCCTAAAGTCGATGAAGATGTGGTGCAGGCTTTTGTTCCACTCATGGCACTTTTCGAGCATGTTCCGGATCGTGAAGATGTGATCAATAGTGGACCTTCCCGGATGGAACCCACACTAGTGTTCGCCAATCACATTTTCCGCTGCAATCATCACTCTTTTTAGTAATAAAATGGCGAAAACTTTATAGATTGCATTTAGCAGTGATATGCCTCTATAGTTTTGGCAGTCCATTTTATCACCCTTCTTGTGTATGGGTACAATTACAGCTGTAGACCATTCGTCTGGCATTTGCTCCTTATCCCATATTTCCCTTATCAGATTGCATATTTCTCGGCACAATCTGTTTCCACCGTATTTGATCATTTCAGCCGGTATTCCGTCTATTCCTGGCGATTTGTTCCTTTTTAGCTCGCGTATGGCATCCTCTACCTCTTCTAGATCCGGGGGTTCTATGTCTGTATCCACCTCTAAAGTACCGAACTCATTTTCCATTGGCCTTCGTTCAGGTTTTTCTTGGCCCGGATTTAGCAGTTCGCTAAAAAAGCTTCTCCATCTCTCTTTTACATCCTCTTTGCATCCCAGGAGCACACCATCTTTATCCTTGCATAGACTTATTCTAGGTTGAAATCCTTTCCTCAATACTTTCAGCCTGTTGTAGAATCCTCTACTGTTTTTGGCCTCAAAATCATCGATCATATACTTTAGGTCTTCTTCCTCCTTCTTCCTCTTTTTCTCTCTACATAACTTTTTGGTGGCTTCTCTACTTTTTCTGTAGCTTTCAATCGTTAGTCTTGTTCTTCTCTGGACCATGTTAATATATGCCTTTTTCTTCTCTTCCACAGACTTTTGGCATTCTTGATCAAACCAGTGTTTGCTTCTTCCATTCCCTCTACCTTCCTGTATTGTCTTCTCCGCTGCCTCAGTTACTGCTATTTTAATTTTTTCCCATTTGTTCTCAATATCTTCCACCCCTGATGTGTTATTTTCGAGATATTCCTCCACTTTGTCTGCGTATTTCTTTTGGATTTCGGTTTTTTTAAGGCATTAATGTTATAGTATTTGCTGCTTTTCATGTTTATTTCCGCCTTCCTGATTGTCATTCTCTGTCTATACCTTACACGCACTAAGAAGTGGTCGTTTGATCCGTCTGCCCCTCTGTAACTCCTTACGTCTTCGATGTCACTTTGGTGTCTGCTATCAATCAATACATGGTCTATTTGATTCTTAGCCTTACCATCTGGTGATATCCATGTTTGCAAGTGAATTTGTTTGTGCTGAAATGTAGTGCTAGCTATTTTTATGTTTTTGGCTGTTGCAAAATCCACTATTCTATAGCCATTATCATTTGTGGTAGTGTGGTAGCTATATTTTCCTGCACATCTTCCCAAGTCCTCCTTTCCAATTTTGCCGTTGAAATCCACTATTCTATAGCCATTATCATTTGTGGTAGTGTGGTAGCTATATTTTCCTGCACATCTTCCCAAGTCCTCCTTTCCAATTTTGCCGTTGAAATCTCCAAGGATTATTTTTACGTCATGTTTGGGGATTTTATCGTAGGTCCTTTCTAGCTCTTCATAAAATTCTTCCTTCTCCTCTTCCGTTTTTTCTTCAGTCGGTGCATGTACACTAGGGAAGTGTTAAAGAATCTTCCTTTGAGTCTAATGGAACATATCCTCTCATTTATCGTCTTGTAATCTATTATTGCATGTTTCAATTGCCTCCTGACCATAAAGCCAGTTCCAAATATATTCTTGGCATGCCCACTATTAATGAGAATATATTTATTTAATTCAATGATAGTCGGTTCCTTCCGCCATCTAATCTCCTGTAGTGCCACCACATCCAACTCATATTCCTCCAGGCAATCCTCCAGTGCACGGCATTTTCCCACTGCGAGCAGTCCACGCACGTTCCACGTTCCAATCATTGTCAAGTGTTTAGTCCTTTTCATGCCGGGTCGTTTACCATTGATCAGTCCTGTTCCGAGGCCTTGTTGAGGTTTCTTAGCAATATTATTTACACAGGTTGGGTCGCTGGCCCAACTCTGTGCTCCTTTTAGTCGCCTTTTACGACAGGCAGGAGTACCCCAGGATTATTCTACCCCGCTCCTGGACAGGGAAAATTGATTTATACAATTTCAAAAAAATATTTTTGTACAATATTAATAATTTTATATTTTCTGTGAAATGATTACTAAAAATTACTAATTGACATATATTTGAAAATGCTTAACATTGGTATAGAATTCTAATGTGGCTTCTATAATTTGTAATTTATCTTGGTCCAGTATTTACACGGTGGGGGTGGGTGATTCTTTGAAAAAGTTTTGCTCTTCAATAATAATAAGTTGGTTTATGATTTGATTCATGTTCTTTTAAAGAAATAAAATTCATTTGCACATTTTCTCTAAACATTATATCCATGTATCTAAGATTAGTGGAGGGTTTCGGTGTTGTATGATATTTTTTATATAAATACATTTTGATATCTCCAACAGCTCCCCTTTGTATCAAATGAGCTCCAATCCAGTGTGTCCGATGTTTTTCTTGGCAAACAAAGCCATAAAAGTTTAAGTTTTGTAGCATTTTTTTTTTCTTTTGCTGGTTTTTAACACTTTCACGCCAGCGTGTACCACCCGTGGCTCACTCTAGAGGTTGTCAGCAAAACTGGTAGGAAATGGTTTTGAATAGGAGGAACTTTGTTGGCTGATCTCCTTTCTTCCTATAATGGGAGAGCGCATCTGAGAGTATACTCTGTTTGCTTTTTTGACTTGACTGAGTACGTCATCATCTACTTTTCGGTCTCTGCAAATAATTGTTCCCAGGTACTCGTAGACATCCACAAATTGAAGCGGTACCCCATTGCAGTTTACAATTCCCCCACGAGTTGTTACAATATTTTTAATTAAAAAAACAATAAAAGAGGGTTATTAAAAGTAAAAAATTTACAAATAGTAAAATTTTAATGATTTATGATCAAGTTTACGAGTTGTTAAATAAGCACGAAAATGACCATTTTCAAAAAATCGTAGCTACCAAAGTACTCAAATATACAGGTTGAAATTTTTACAGTAGGTTTATGTTGCATGTAAGCATAACATGTAAAAAAAATGAGATTTTTTCAAGTCCCCCACCCGAGATATTAGAGCCTAAACTTAACAAAAAATAAAAATTCAATAATTTGAAGTTTAAAAATTCATAAAAAATAAGGTGATGAAGATCAGGTTTAAGAGTACTTTTAATGAAAGCTACTTAGTTAGGTTTATTATCATGCTAAAAATCTGCTTTGATGTACATCTCCTTATACCCAAAACTTACCCTCAAAAACGTCTTTTCAGAAATTAAAGGAGTTGTTTTCAATAGCACTTTTCAAGTATTGGACTTCAAAATATTCAAACAGTAAAGAGAACACGAAAGATAGAACAGACTGTAAGGAAAACAATCATGTTTGAATTATTAGTCTATGGCTTACCAGTCTTGAGAAAATGAGTTTTCTGTAAGAGCTTTAAAACTCAAAAATCGGCCTGTACAGTGAAACAAACTAAAAAAAAATTTAAAAATTGTTTTGAACTACTGATTCCATATGCAATTGGTGGTAAAAATATAATTTTTTTCCAAAATATTAGTTACCACCTTTGGACAACTTGATGTAGATTGACCCTTTAGAGGCTTCCTAATGGATTGCTCCGAGCTACATTCCCCACTCAGCTTAACCTCCTTGTCCACATGTAAGGAGATATGGTTTGACCAGTTTCTGTCAGCAGTTCTTTATTGGCCCTTCTTCTCCATTTATTGGTACTCTAATCCTAGAACTTTTCTCTCAAATATTTCTATACATTATTGTAGGTGCTGCTCAACGTCCAGATCTTAAAACTGTATAGCAAAGCTGGGTACCCTGTAAAGTGTAATTGCACTGTCTACCCTTAATTTGAAATTTATGGAGATTATGTGGGATATCAGTACCTGTGAGATGAAGATGAAAGCTTAGTTTGCGCTGGTCATCCACTGTTATATTTCCGCCCATTTGTCATTTACTGAGTTTATTATGGAGTCGAGGTGCTAAAATTGGTCTACTCTTGAGAATTATTTTCCTTTAACACGGATCTTGTTGCGATGGATTTGTTAATTTACATGTTTTGTTTTATCTATAGGCCTATTTGTTCTGTTTCTCTTATCGGAGTCACAGTGAATCTCTCAATGTCCTCTGGACTGTTTCCAAGGACAGCTGTATCATCTGCAATATCCTAGAATTTTATACGTTATGCCGACATGCACCCCTCCATTTTCACGCAGTGTCGTTCTTATACTTTCAAGCAAATTTATTTATTATTTCTACAACCTATAAGCTTCTCGATCCCTGTTGTTTTTTTTAAAGTGGTTAGTCTCCCCTCTTTTTCACTGAATATAATCTTAATATTTAAACAAAAAAACCTGGTACAGCCTCGTGGTTTCTTCCTAGTAGGTTGAATATCTGTCTTTCTCTGTGATTTTCTCTTGTCCTCCATTCAGTAAATGTTATTAAACCACTTTAACTGTCAATTTGAAGTGTGGGCTTTATTTCTATTATACATCGGAAGAAGCCTTCTATATTTTCCTCATATGGTCCCTCCTGGTATTTCCAATGGTTCTCCACAATAGTTTCAATTCAGCTCTCATTACCTAACTGCAGGCTTCATTGTCAGGAGTCACCCAATTTAGACTTCAAAAAAGCCTCCAAAACATATATTCAAAAACTTTTGTTTTTATTTACATAAAAATTGGTATTTGAGGGCTTTAGAATAAATTTTTTTTGGTTACCTTTACTTGAACCATCTTTTGGTTTTCATGTTTTCTTATTTATATGAATCACTTTAAACAATCAGCATTATTTTTATCTATTTTTACACAATAAAAAAAAAAATTAATGAAATATGATAACAGACATCAATTCAGAGCAAAGGAAGAAAATTCTCCTTCGAACAGGGGTAAATTATTTTTCAACCTAGAATCACAAAAAAAAAAAATTAATTGAAATTGATGTCCCATCTGCACCCCTTATCAGCCAGAAAGACTTCCATTGCCTTGGTTTTTAGTTAAGTCCATAACCCCTCTCTGATCTTTCCATATTTTTACCAGTATCTCCTCCCTATTCACTTAAAGAAACTATTAATTATATCTCAACTTCTGATTAAAATTATTACGAATTTCAAAGTTAATTTCTTTCTGTAGTTTTAAAAATTGATTTATTCTTTAAAGAATCGGAAGTGATATATCACAGCGACTCTTGTTTGAAATTGGCAATTAGAAGTAATTGCTCTTTAAAGAAAATTCTTATCTTGTTGAATTAAAACTTACTTTTTAAATCAATCTGATAAATAGGTTTTAGTAATAAGTTTAACACTGACATTGATTGAGAAGCTGAAGCAACAGAGGTGGGAAGCTGCAACTCTTTCCGTAATGGACATAGGAAGATTGGATCACCTAGCAGATCTTTGGTTTTGGGCATAAATCTAAGGTCAAATTTGAAAAGGGTTAGAATTCCATTTCCAGATTTCAGTTCTACACATATCCCAATTTCGAACTCAAAGAAACTAATATAAAAAACCATTCACGTATGATTTCAACATTTCCCTCTGTAACTGACCCCGACTTCTCACCAAAAATAAACAAAAGTGGAAAATTTTGATTTAAATAATAGAAATTTGACCTTGTTCAGTTTTAATATGTTCATTAGATTATCCTTAGAAGCTGTACAACTTTTCCTATTATACACGCACCAATTGTTCTTAAAGATCTATAATTCTGGAAATTCAGAATAGCATTATTCTTAGTCTTATTTTTCTCTTACACATTTGTTGAAAAATAAAAAGATATAACTAACAGATGTATTTGTTAATTAGGAACTGGAAAAACACTAATGGCTAGGGCTCTGGCAAATGAATGTTCTGTTGGTGATAGGAAGGTCTCCTTTTTCATGAGAAAGGGAGCAGATGTCCTTAGCAAGTGGGTTGGGGAATCTGAAAGACAGCTAAGGATATTGTTCGAAGAGGTAATGTTTGAATATGGGATACTTACATTTAACTATAATTTTATCAATAATGTATTTATTATTTTTATCCTAACTGTAGGAATTTGTTGTTATCAATTTTTTTATTATTTTATTATTTTATTGATATTTACAACTGTCCACTCTTCTTTTGATTTCTCATTCTGCTTTTAGTATTTATCTCAATCTGAATATATCTAATTTAATTATAAAGGAGCAATGAGCAGCTCTTTGTCATATGTTTTATTTGGCTTCCTTTTCTACTCCTTTCTTGGGATGTTTATCCCCAAATTTTTCATGCATGAGGGCTGTCAGAAAAGGTTCTGCTCTCCATAGGAAGATTCTAGTGCTAACCTATGCAAGTTTGGGAATGTATTTGTGAAAGTAAATTACTAAATTTTCAGCGAATTGGGACACACATTTGTAGTTTGACTTGATTGTTTCTCTGCCCACTCTGATCTCCCTCCTTCAAGGGACCAAAAACCTTTCTTAGGATTTTCTGCTCCCGCACATTGAGCATTTGTTCAGATTTCCTGGTAAGGACCCATGTTTCGCTTCCATATGTCACTACTGGTCTAATAATACTAGTGTATACAGCCTGCTTTAACTGTCAGGGTAACACTTTCGACCTAAGTATCTTTCCGAGCACCCAGCAACATCTACTTCCGGCCATCATGCGTGTCTTTATTTCTATCTGTATATCGTTCTTTTCATTGATGTTGGCCCCAAGATATTTAAAATCCTGTACCTGCTCGAAAAAGTACTCTCCTATCCTAAGACCGTTCCTCGCCCCACAATCACTCCTGGAGGTCTTCTTATACTTCGTTTTTGCTTCATTGATGTTGAGTCCTGCCATTTTTGAAGCCTGCTCACAATGTTATTTTCTTAGCACTTCTCCAGCATGGACCTTATGCTTGAAGTGTGGTCAATAGTGGATCTACCTTTTCTGAATCCACACTGGTAATCCCCAAGCTCTCCCTCAGAGTACTGGAGTATCCTGCTCATTAACAAAATGGAGAAGGCTTTATATGCTGTGCTTAACAATGCGATGCCTCTGTAGTTTTTACAGTCCATATTGTCCCCCATCTTATAAACTGGGCATATTACTGTGGTGGACCAGTCTTTTGGCATCTCTTTCGACATTCAGATGTCAAATATCAGATGGTAAATTTCCTCGTCTAATGCATCTCCTCCATGTTTCCATAGCTCTGCTGGGATCTTATCCTCTCCTGGGTCCTTGTAGTTTTTAGGGATGCTAAAACTTCTTCAACCTCTTCCTTCTCTGGCGGCTCCATGACATCTCTATTCATAAGAGCAGATCTGGTGCACCTTGGTGGGCTTAAAACGGTTACCTCAGGCTCTTCTGGATTCAGAAGTTTCTCAAAGTATTGAGACCAACTATTAACAATATCCAGTTGGTTTCCCATTCGAGCTTGGTAGCTTCCTCAAGACCTTAGCCGAAGCTTCATCAGCCTCTCGACTCCCTCCATCTTAAGTTGATAGGAGTGTTAAAAAAAAAAAAAAATCTAGATAAATTAAAAATCTATAGGACACTAAGTATGGGACTCCCTATCATGATACACCATATTATCACGTCATGATTCAACATGATGTATGTATGGAATGGTAAAAAACTGCTGCAACTTCTATTGCATCAATAAGGATTCACCAAATGGTGCTGAACAGGCTTCAAATTCCATCAAATTAAAGTTTAAAAGATAGGAGATGTTTCGATCATGCCTAAATAAAGTGTAGATCACATACTGAATAAAGCTTTTAGCATGAAAGAGGCTAATGGCGTGTTAGGTGTGGCTTAGCCAGTAAATAAATGTACAATTTTTTTTATTCCACAAATTACAAAATATTTACAGTAAAATAGTATTTTAAAACGTTTAATTATACTATGTAATACAGTATTAGACAATATATGTGTAAGATAAAAATCATTTAAAGTAGCATGGCCCCATTCACAAACTTTTATTACATTCTTTATAATTTTTTACTTAACTATATTTTGTCTTCCTTTTTTTTTTTTTTTTTTTTTTTTTTTTTTTTTTTTTTTTTTTTTTTTTTTTTTTTTTTTTTTCTCTGTTGTAAACTAGTTAATTTAAAGCCAGAAAACAGACAAACTGAAAGTTAAAATTGCTAGGAACAAACATAGGTATAAACTTAGGTATTGAGCTTCCACTGATATATTAGTGAACAGGCCACGAAGATCCTTGACCTTCCATTTTTTATATTAGTGTACAGACCTGAAAGGGTTGAGGGACAGTAAATCAGAGTTTCACTATGATCGATTATTGTTCTGGACCTTCACTGCTATACTCAAAGAACTTAAACACAGTCAAAAGGGAAATGTGAAGATGATATCAGCTCTTTTCTTCCAGCTGGGGTTAGTAATGGATTTTTTTTTAGTTATCTTAATCACTGCTGACATACTGCCTTTTCATTATTCATTAATACACTACAATTTCAAAATCAATGTCTTTAGTTAAAACCTTCTTCAGCTTGTTTAGGAAAATAATGTTTTATTGAACAATAAATACTAACCGAAACTAACATGATATGATCAATCCCAGAAAATTAATTAATTCATTTTTAAATTAATTTTTTAACATGATGATCCAGCTAAAATTTCTTCTCAAGTTATCTTTTGATTTTTATACAATATTAAACACTGTGATCCAATCAATCACTTCATTTTGGCTTGGTACTAAAATTAACTAGAAAAACTTTATTGTAGTGTACTTGCCAACTGTATTAGGTTGCTAATATTCACTATTCAATAAATATTTACTTGTTAACTTACAAGAACTAATAAAATATTCAAACAAAAGACAGTGTTTTTTTTTTCTCTTTCTCTTAGGCATTTTCTGAAGTAATTCCAATATAACCCCCTATCAAAAATAAATCAGTTCTGAATCTTTATAAGCCTGCATTCATTATTGGGTAATTTAAATATATCTTTGTCCTTGCTTTACTATGAAAAATGATTTGATATTTTGGAACATAGTGGTTAAATACCAAAAATATTATATTCACAATTAAATAAAAAAAAAAGTAGATATCCTAAAAGTAAACTGTTATTAATTTAACAATTACCTTATGACTGAAAAAAGTGCACCCCAAATGTGCAGAATAATCAAATTTCCTCAAAATATGCAGAAATAATGAAAGTATAACTGTGCTAAAAAAAAAAAAAAAAAATTATTTTGTAAGGATGTCAAAGCATGTTTTCCAAAAAGTAATACAATAAAACATGCATTCGCATGCGAATCCGGGCCTTAGTAATCAATAACGAAATATGGTTAAACTTGGGAAATAGTATGGAATAAAATAAAAGAAACTTTATGCTGGGCTATGGTTTCTTAAGATCGTTAATAACAATAAGATTTTGTTTAATAAACATATACATATAAACAGAAAAAATAATTTATCACAAAATAAATTAGTAAATGTTCCACACTACTGTAGTCAAATTGGGAGAAAATGATTCCTCCTCATATTAAAATAAGTTCCTTCTACCTTCATGCAAGGAGCTTGCTTTAACTTGCGAATGAAGATAAAGGAGCAACATAACATCTTCTATTGGCATGACAGGGGCATACAGCTGTCCTTAGCCAGCTCAACCTCTGTGAACCATCTTTCTCACGCCTTTGCATCGGTGACGGAGATTATCAGTTGCTAAAGATCCCCTAGGTCATCCTTCCATTGGACCTTTGGCCTACCACATGACCAGAAAAAATTCATGTAAATCCTAGAAATCATGTTGTAGGATCACCATTTTATATAATTTGCGGGTTTTGTTGTTGTTTCTTGAGCTTTCTATCTATGCTAACTTTTTTTTAATTTTTGCTCAGGAAAACCGGCTTACTTACATTCATTGTCCAACCAATAATTCCGAAGATATCTTCTTTCTTTTTTTTCTCGCACTTCCATTCCAGTTTGAGCCAATTCCATATTGATACCCTTCCACCTGCTTTAACTTGTTTCGATAACTTTATTTATTGCTCTATTTATTCTAGAACTATTGTTCCTTTGCTTAGCTCTTTATTCTTTGTTAGAGGTAGGCACAAGGTAGTGATTTCATGAAGTGCAAGTTGATGTGATACCTCTTAAGTAAGATTTTATGTCATTTACACTTCTAAAATGTTTGATGGATGTCAGAGTTTGATAAAATTGATTTTTTGAGGTTTCAACCAGAGAATGCCATATTTCCTTATGCAAATTTTTATGATGGATCATATTACTCATGTCAGACTTGAATTTCACTATCTAAAAGCTTTACCATCGTGTGTTCTTAGTCATTATTTTTTTTTGTATAAGCTACGCACTTCAATTGTAGGTTTTAGATCCCTTCTTTCCCATATTGTGCATTGAAGGTTCCTAAAATGATCTTCATATCATGACAGGGACAGGAATTATAGACCTCCTCCTATAGAAGATATTCTCTTCATCCTTTTCCTTTGTTAGATTATGCACACAGATCAGGCTGATATTTCTGAGTGGTGCCCTAATGAAGAGCTTGCATAGCCTTATAGCCTTTTATTGATTGAATGCAAGTTAAGTATTGCTGATTTTATTCTATGCAAGACCCTAAATACTATTCTAAATTCATTGTTATTCTTATTTCTATTGTATAATGTTATGAACTCCCTTTCGCTTTGTTTTATTTTTTCCAATTTACTTCACCTCTTCACACTTTCCTCTTCTTTTTTTTTCTTTTCCATAGAAGTGTATTGAGGCTTCAGGTTAATGTTAGGTGTCAAAACTAAGGACCCCATGGTCCAAAAAAAAAAAGATAATCTCTTGAAAAATTTTCTTTATTAATAGTAATATTATTTTACTATCTATCTAATTTAATTTTTCATATTTTGCATCAGCTTCCTTAACCCCTCACCATAGAAGTCTGCTGTCAAATCAAACCACTTGATAATGTCACTTATTATTTCACAGCTTCATACACTTGGCTTAACTCAAAATGGATTTACAACTGGTGGGATATACGTCTTTTGTTGACTATTGCAATCTGCTCTGAGATCAAACAACTACTGCATGCATGAAATTTCATTCAGTCCTTCCGTCAGTTAAATATTGGTTACTGAACCTTCATTTTCATTGCATATTCGTGCTAAAAAAAGCATCTCAGAGAAAGCATGAAACAGAGAGAAAAGCATATAAATGGCTTTTCTAGATCTCAATGCAGCATTCTACTCGAGCACCTGAAAAGAAATGTTTAATGGCCAAAAATGTCCCAGGTGATCTCATCAGAGTTATTAGATAAGCTTCTCAGGAAGCCAAAGGAGTTGTAAGGATCAACCCCAGGGAGTCCAAGCCTTTTGCCAGAAAAAGAGAGTTGAGGCAAGGACGGTATTTTACTTATTGTTGTTATGATAGCTAAGCTGCGGACGGCCCTTGTTGAATAACAGGAAGAGTTCCTCTGCAAAGGAATGATTATTATCACCTTCAGCAAGGTCTTATTTCTATCAAAAGAGGATCAACAGCAGTACCTTCAGCTGACCTATAATGGGGGGGGGGTTCCTTGAAGTTGTACCGGAATTTACCTATTTTGGGTTAGTCAACAGTAACTCAATAAAGATTGATCTAGAAATGGCTAATAGGATATCCAACACCAACCAGGTTTATTACCTTATCTGCACCAGCATTGTAAACGAATAATTAATGAAAAAATAATTGTATTCTGGGACTAATTTCCCATCAGAATAATTAAAATGTTAACATTTCAAGGTACATTTTTCTGACTGATGTAGATACCAAAGATTATATTATAATTATGGTATTTATAATAATATAACAATTTCAGATGATATTGCTGTACTTCAAATTAATAACAATTGCAGTTTATTGTATAGTGTACTGATTCGATTATGGAGTAGGTGGAGGAATGATTTCTGTTTGAAGGAAAGTAGGGTTGGGATTGACGAAGGGGACTAGGTAGGGCATTCCTGATGGAGGTAGCATGGATGACAAAGGATTTTCTGAAAATTGTAGTTTTGTAATAGGGGATATGTAAATCATTAGATTGGGATCATGTATGTAAACTGTGAATAGCAGAACATGGAGTAAGGAGCTCGAGAATGTAACGAGGCTTTTTTTATGAATTTCAAACAAATATAGTTTATTAATTGCAAATACAAAATAACAACAAGGTTAATTTGATGATAACAAGATTAAACTAAATAATGACATATGTTTTACCTTTTCTACAGAGGAGGTATATAACACCTCTCCCCCCAAAGAAAATTCCATTTAAGATGAAATGATAATTAAAATTGATAATTAAAATACAATTAATCAATAACAAAAACTGAATTTGTTTCACTCTAAACCGTCAATTATAGAGGCTTCAGCGATGCTTTCGCGGTATCTGTTTTTACCACCTTCAAGCACGCACTTCCTCCGCGGTCTTCTAAAACTGTGCGCCTCGGAAGGTAATGCAGTCCCCGGCAGCGGATTTGGTTCATCTGCCCCAGGCTGATCTGGCTCGGGTTCATGGTCAGGCCTATCTGGCTCGGGTTCATGGTCAGGCCTATCTGGCTCAGGTATATCAAGCTCTGGCTTATATAGCTCGGGAACCCCTGACACCGCCTCTGGCTCCTGTACCTCAGGATGCAGGCTGATACGCGACCTTCCCGACAACTCCTTGTTAGGGACCTTCAAAAGTTGGTCAATGTGCCTTCTGAGGTGCACAAAGGTGCAGAAAGTTTTTTTTTTATGTCCTCAGCCAAAATCCATTTAGGGCCTGAGGCTTGATAGTTCTTCATTCTGACAGTGTTCCCTACCTGCAGCTCTCTGGAGTTGGCTGGCATTGTCAGGTCCAAGGTCTCTCTTTTTTCGTCAAATGAAGAGAGCATGTCCAAAGCTGTGCGAAGTCTTCTGCTGAACATCATCTCACCAGGTGTCATCTTCGTAGCGGTTGATGGTGTTGTATGAAATTTCAACAGTAGTCTTGCACGTTTGATTTCCCAGTCACCTTCGCTTAGTTTCTTAAGGCTGGACTTAACGGATTAACGGATTGGACTGTTCGCTCTGCTTGGCCGTTAGAGATCGGGTGAAATGTTGCAGTAAATATGCTCTTTATTCTGTTTACTTTTAAAAATGTTTGCATCTCTTTAGATTTAAAAGAAGTCCCATTGTCCGATATAATGTATTGAGGGAATTCGAATGTAGCCAAGAGTTTCCTTAACTCCGAGATTACTTCTTTTGAATCAGTCGTTGAAACTCGTCGAACTTCGGTCCATTTTGTTGTAGAGTCTACGACAATTAAAAAAATATTTTTTCTGGAAAGGCCCTGCAAAATCCATGTGAAGTCTTGTCCAAGGTTGCTCTGGCACTTCCCAGTAAGATTAGGAGCCCTTGGAGAATTGTTTCTATTTTCTTGACAAGGTTGCATGAGTTAATGAGGACTTCAATTTGATTGTTAATGCCAGGCCACCAGACATGAGATCTGGCTTAAGCTTTAGTGGCCACAATTCCCGGGTGGTTTCCATGAAGAAATTTTAACATGTCGTTTCGGAGACCTGTGGGGACGACAACTCGATCACCCCAGAGCAGGCAATTTTTGTAAATTGAAAGTTCATTTCTTTTCTACCAAAAATTATGAAATTGGTCTGGTATCTTTGAGGGCCAATCCAGGCTGATACTTGTTTTAAAATGAGATCTTTGGCTGTGCCCTCCGCTATCTCAGTCGCATTAATGGGACACCTAGTTATTCCTTCAAGCATCATTACAGAAACAGGTTCTTCTTTAATTTCATTTTTAAATGGATGTCTTGAAAGAAGATCAATATTAAGATGCTGTGCAGCCGGTCGATATCGCAATTTGTAGTCGTAAGAGTCAAGGATTTGATGATAGCGTTTGTGCTTCATGGATACGACATCAGGCATCCTCTTATGTGGATTGAAAATTCCAGTGAAAATTGAAAAGCGGCTTATGGTCCGTGTAAAGTATGAATTTACGGCCCAATAGGTATTGATGGTAGGTTTTAATGGCATGGACAAGTCGCAAAGCCTCCCTATCAAGCTGAGAATAATTTCTCTGGGTTTTGGTTAGCGTATGTGAGTAATAAGCCACTGGGTGCTCTTGACCTTGCTCATCTAGGTGAGCCAGAATTCCTTCGACTCCATAAGGAGAAGCATTAGGGTTTTTGGTCATCGAAATGTGTTGAAATTGGAGCTTCTATTAACTTTTGTTT
Organism: Aelia acuminata; assembly: GCA_911387785.2. Taxonomy (NCBI): domain Eukaryota; kingdom Metazoa; phylum Arthropoda; class Insecta; order Hemiptera; family Pentatomidae; genus Aelia; species Aelia acuminata. Next base: position 72,703,758 of record OU426980.1, on the reverse strand, counting down.
TAAAAGTTCAAATGATCGCTGGTGTACTTCAGACCACTTCCATGACTTATTTTTGTCTAAGAGTCTATGTAAGGGTTCAGCCATTTTAGAGCGATCAGGAACAAATTTGGCATAGAAGTTTATTCCACCCAAAAATATTTGCATCTTGGAGGAGATATGTTGACAATTGCTTCTATTTTCTTCTTCAGAGGTTTGACGCCCATTTCGTCTATCCTATAACCCAAGAATTCCATTGAAGTGAGACACCAGAAACGGATTTATCATAATTTATTCTAAGATTAGCATCTTTCTAAACATTTAAGAACTTCTATAAGTCTTTTATCATGCTCTTGTACAGATTTACCTTGAATTTTTATATTATCAAGATAGGAAAAAACACCAGGAATGCCTTGAAGGCGAGACTCGATGAATGTTTTAAATGGTCTAGGGGCCAGACTGAGCCCATCTAATAATCCATGAACTTCAATGTTCCTGATTTTAATTAATTATAATGGTGGTTAGTTAAAATGGCCCATTAAGGTCCGGATCTTAATTATCTAAATAATTGGGACCAGCAAAAATAAACGGAATTATGCAGTGGAAGTATATTATAATTGGTGATAATATATACATATACGAGGTTTGTCCGGAAAGTAATGAGAATGAATTTTTTTCCAGTCCTTACTGGTCTCAAGGAGGCGTGGTGTTGGAGGAGTGGGGGGAGGGAGATGACAGGTAGTGATTCTGACCCTTGCCAGTCTCATCCCAGCTTCTAGGTAAAGTGCCTGTCAATAAACGTGCGGTCTTGTTTTGACACCTCGTCACGAGACAAAATGCAGAGTTCTCTGGAGCAACGTTATGCAATAAAATTTTGCGTTTATTTTTTTTAATTGCAATAAAAATTTGAGAATACGTGTTTTGAGGGTTCGCCCAAAGATCGCCAGATCATGGATCCTCCACCACGACAACGCCCCCTGTCACACGGCTTTGGCAGTTCGTGAATTTTTGGCAGAAAAAAATATTGCAACGCTTCCACAACCACCCTACAGCCCCGACCTAGCTCCCTGTGACTTTTTTCTATTCCCCAAGCTAAAATCACACCTAAAGGGGACTCATTTTGGTAGTGTTGCAAACATCCAACCGGCCGTGACGAGAGTACTAGTCAGCCTTACGGAAGATGATTTCCAGCACTGCTATGACGAGTGGAAAAATCGTTGGAACCGGTGTATTATTTCTCAAGGCTGCTATTTTGAAGGTGACAACATTAAATTGTAAATTTTTTGAATAAAAGTATTTTTTTTTTAATCATTCTCATTACTTTCCGGACAAACCACGTATACAGACAATGAATATAACTAATATATCTATACAAGCCTTTAAGGAAGTGGGGTACAAGCGGGCAGTGTAATGGGCAGTACAAGCGGGGTAGACGCGCTTTGCGTCTACATAGCTCAAGGCTTTTGGAATGACAGTAATTGAAATACATTATTCATACAATATACACTCAACAGCAGAAGAAACCAGACACTTAATATTTTTTATTTTAAATGCTGATATGACAAATGTGTTTGTTATTATGGGTAATCCTGTTAGCACGGAGTAAATAGAGTCTATGTCTATTGAAAGAATCCCTTCAGAATTATATAGAGCAGCATATTATTGTTATTAAAAGCTGCACTATAATGGTATAATAATTTTGAATCGGTTTTTAACAGCTTTTAAGGGAAAATAGAATGACAATAGATGAAGATAGAAGTTTAGACTGTCGTCACTTTCTGCATAAGAAAAATTGCTCTCATCCTCCTTGCTGGAACTAAAGACAATGGGTAGTTTCACCTTTGTTTATGTTTACCTTGCTTTTGTGAATTGCTACTGCGCCAACAAACCCCAGTTGAAGAGAGCCAACTAACCCCACAGGAGAGATCATATGAAAGATGGCTGCCAGGACAGGGGAGAACAAACAAACAAGAAACTGGTTAGTTGAAAGGTTTGGTTTTTCAAAGGAGTTTGGGGCTATGTGAACAGAATCGGAGTCAAATGTTTTGTCATGCCTTTAAACTAAATTTACTGAAAATATAAAAAATTACTTACATGTTGTAAAATCAATCAATGAAGCACACTTTTCTCTACACTGTTAGCATCGGATTGAAAACTCAGGACAAGACACCCCCAAGGTCGAGCGGGTCACATGGTAAAATGGTGGGGCCTTCACAACAGGTTTGACGGAAACTATAAGCCAATGGTCAACCCACCCCCTATGCCAACCAACCCTCCCCATTCATCCCTATCCAAACTCCGCTATTCATTTGTCTTTAGGCTGTCACACCATATTCAACAATTCAATTTTTTTAGCACCCGTTTTCTATTAATTCTATTCTAAATAAGCTTTCTTTTTCTATTCTATTCAAGAATAATGGTTCTATCGAATGAAGATGTAGCCCAATCTGATGCATTGGCAGAGAAGGCCACAGCATCCGTTATATTGCTGTAACGCTTGGTGTAGCTAGGTTGACAATTTATGACGGACTTCAGCGTTTCCGGGAGACAGGCAGCTACGAGTGGAGGCCCAGCAGTGGCCGACCGAGGGCCACAACTCAATCTGACGACCAATTTATGATGCTCTCAGTATTGAGAGATCAACATTTAACTGCACCTGAGGTTTGGGACAGGCTTCAAATGGCTAGAAATACTTTTATTAGCTCAGACATCGTATAGCGGAGACTGAGGGAGTATGGACTTAGAGCGAGACGCCCCGCGGCGGGGCCCCAACTCCTGGAAAGGCATCGGAGAGAAAGGCGTTTATTTGATGACCAGCATATTCATATTCATTGGACTATGGAGCAATGGGGAGCTGTTTTATTCACAGACGAGTCTCGCTTTGGTCTGTACCATTCAGAGGGTCGAGACAGAGTGTGGAGACGATGAGGGGAGAGATTTGCTCAATGTACTCTTCGCGAGTCACAGCCTTTCCAAAGACAATCAGTTATGGTTTGGGGAGGAATAAATTTCCACGCCCATACTGAACTTTTTTTCATTGATAATGGGGCTCTTACTGCTCAGAAGTACATTGAGGGAGTACTCCTGGAGGCTGTAATCCCATTTGCTCCATTTATTGGTGAAGAGTTCATTTTAATGCACGACTGCACACTGCAATAATTGTTACCGAATACTTGCAGCTTGTGGAAATCTCAGTTTTGGACAGCCCTGCACGATCCCCCGATATGAATCCGATAGAACATTTGTGGGATTATTTAAGGAGATTTATCCGGCATCGTTATCAGTAACATAAGGCAGCTTCAAATTGCTCTTCGTGAAGAATGGGATGCTGTGCCGGCGGAGTACGTCCAAAATTTAATTTTTTCAATGCCTGACAGGGTTAGGGTTCTTCGCCGTGTAAGAGGGGGTTATACCCGTTATTAGCAGGCCAAATAACTTCAAGAAAATTTAATTATTAATTTTAAAATATGTGCTAATTTCTTTTTTCTTTTTTATTTTATAATTTATTTAATATCATGTAAATAAAAAAATCTGGTGTGTGCGCGCAACACACAACTTTCACTTACCAAGTTACTTAGATTAGAAATTGACGTGTTTTGCTAATTATCATTTCCCAAAGTCACACATTTTTCTACATTCATATCTTATTTTTGTTGATCAATTTTGATGAAATTTTTACAGTCATATCTCGGGCATATAAATACATCAAATACCAAGTTTGATCAAAATCGTTAAAACCGTTTTTGAGTAAATAAAAAAAACATGTGAAAATAGTACAAAATTTATTAAGTAAAGTCCCCCCTCCCGTAGATCAATTTTGATGAAATTTTTACAGTCACATCTCGGGCATATAAATACATCAAATACCAAGTTTGATCAAAATCGTTAAAACCGTTTTTGAGTAAATAAAAAAAACACGTGAAAATGATACATAATTTATTAAGTAAAGTCCCCCCTCCGGTTAATAAATTTTGATGAAATTTTTACAGTCATATTTCGGGCATATAAATCGATAAAATACTCAGTTTAATCAAAATCGTTAGAGCCGTTTTTGAGAAAATCGAAAAAAACGTAAAAAGTTATTAAATAAAGTACCCCCTCCCTTTGAGCAATTTGATGAAATTTTTGCTGTCACATCGCGGGCATATACCTACACTAAATACCCAATTTCAGGTTCCCACGGTTTATAGTTTTTGAGCTAGTCTGTTCACATACACACACACACACACACACACACACACACACACACACACACACACACACACACACACACACACACACACACACACACACACACACACACACACACACACACACACACACACACACACACACACACACACACACACACACACACACACACACACACACACACACACACACACACACACACACACACACACACAGACACACACACACACACAGACCATTTCGCGGGACTTGGTTATTTCGACTCAGGGGGTCCCAAAACGTGTATTTCCGTTGAAAACCGGAAGTCGAAAATTTTCACGATCGCAATACTTCCACTTACTATATATTTCATATATAGGTAAGTGAAAGTAAAAAAATATTTGTTATTGGCAGAGTTTGTTTAAATAACCTTTAAAGAAAATAATTTTAGAAAAAATCGTATTTACTAGAATCATGGGGAAAAATCAGGGTGTCCGGTTTTATATGGCTGGTATAGAAGACTGTTTAGAGAGTTGTATTAGTTACTAAGATTATAGGATCGAATTCCAGCCCCAATATGTTATTATTTTATAAACTATATAGCGAGGATTGATGAAAATTTAGTGCTAATTACGAAAAAACTTTTTTTTTTATTTAATCTCAATAAGAGACCGTCACTAAAATAAACAAATAAGCACCAGTTGAAAAATCACAGAACCTGCTAATCATCTAAAAAATTGAAAAATAAACTATGCCCGAACTTTTTTTGTGGATAATTCAATGTAAAATTCTTGGCATTTCTTTGTCTGTACTTTTCTGAAACACCCTGTATAATTCACATAAAGGTAAATAAAAGTAATACTAGGTTGTTACAAAAGTCCTTGTTCACAAAATTAATTTTATTCAAATGTGAGTACAAAATTTACAAATCAAATTTATTCTTCACAATACAGGCCATCATTTTCAACTACTTTAACCCATCTTTCAGCCAAAAGTTGTATTTGATTTGATTTGGACGACCTGATCTAGGTTCATCTTCAAGGCTTGTATTCCCAGAATTAAACCGCCTGAACCAAAATGCGGCCGTGTTTCGATGCACCACACTTTCCCCTTCCACTGCACAAATTTCCTCGGCTGAGGCCTTTGCACTAAAACCTTTTTTCCAATAATGCCTAAGAAGGCCACGGATGACAAATTTTTCTTCCGACATTTCTAGTGAAAATGAATGAAAGGCAGGGACAGTTGGCGTACATAGATAATTAGAGGATTAGTTAATGTAAACATTGACATAAGAATTGTATTCGTCAGAGATTAAATAAGGATTAAATTAGAGACCTCAATGTAAACAACTTGATATGCACAAGGACTTTTGTAACAACCTAGTAAAATAATCATAATTAAACAATTGTTTATTATCAGCTAAGAAAGGTAGTTTGCCCACATTTACACCAATATTTTGTCTATCCATTAATTTGTACAGTAGCACTGTACATCATCCCTGGGAAAGCGAGTCGGTGGTGCCTAAAGGTATTTCAACACAACTTTTCTTAGAGAAGGAAAGGTATCATCTCAAGTTCTAATAGGAATATATGTTAACATTACTTTGTAACCGTGGCTCTGATCAATAAAACTAGTGTTTGTTTGGATAAAGACTTGAGGATCTATTAATTCAAGTTGTATTACATTATTTGTATGCATCTAGCCAATGGAGTTGTCGATAGATTATTGAATGCAGGCAGGACTTTAAAAAATTGAATTTTTGGTGAAATGATTCATGCAATGAAATTTTCATATTTGTCACCTGGGAAGTGCCTTTCCATGTAAGTTATTAATCTTTATATTTTATTATATAAAAAGTGATAAGCATTGAAAAAAAAGAGATGGTAAATGAAATGTATAAGTATAAAAGAATCAGTCGTAAGAGAAACTCTTGGTCTGAAAGAATTGATTTTTGTTTTAGAGAAAATAATTTAAGTTCAGGGTATCTTATAGTGGAAAAGTAGAAATAATTTTGTAACCTTATATTTCTTAAGTTGCTTCAAGTAGTGGTAGTGAGTTTAATTTTTGTTGGTGGGATGCGACTGAGATGCAAAAGCTAGTTTTTTGACCTTGGCAGGCCCCCCGGATCACTATTTAATTTGAAATTTTTTTGGTTTTCCCTGTTTTTGACAATAGAAGTATGTTTTGACAAAACTTTGTTATACATATTTAAACTGGATTAAATTGCATGTAATATGAGACCAGAACTGGCTCAGTTGACTTAATATTATCTTAGTCACTGTTTACGACATCTATAGTTCCGTTATCTTTGACAAATAAGGTGACTCATTTCATATTAAGTTTTGTGCATATAAATTGAATATATACAATAGCCTGGTTTGAATGGTAAATGTCAGCCATCATAAAGCTGATGGAATACAAAATAATGACCTTTGTTCGGTTTTTAGCATAATATAACTCACGATCAGACAATATTGCTTTCTACTTACCATAAAAACCTTTACTATAGCAATTATGTAAAGGCTATTGTTATATAATAGAATAACATATTTAAAGTTAAAATAGGTTAAGTGCTTTAACCTTAGTCGGTCACTAGTACTTACCAATTTTAAAATATTTGACTTTGCAATGCTTCTTGTTATACAACAAAAGTTTTGGAAGGAAATTTTTTCCTGGTTCTTAAAAATTCATGTTAGTCCATGGAAAACCATTTTAAAATTTGAAAACTTAATTCTGACTTCATCTTAAAGATTTATCTTTCTTTAAACTAAGGTCACTTGTTAGAGATCATTAGAATCATTATGAATTGACCTTAACATCCTATACAATTTAATGAGAGAACTAGAAAAAAATTATATTTTTTTAACCTTAATTAGTGGCGTTGGGTCATATTAATTTAGATGTGCTGTTTTAACTAAATTTTAACTCATTAACTATTTTTTCAAAAATTCATTCTCCTATCTAATCTTCTACTAAGATGTGTTGTTTTTTTTAATTCAATAATTCCCTTCTTGGTATTATATTACTCCACTGTTACATAATGCATCTGCTTGTATGATCCAAGTTTTGCTTATTTGACCTGACTCCACCATCTGCTGCAGCATGGTTTAATCCCAAAATCAAAGAGTTGAAGAGAAAAAGAGATGCTGCCAGAAGACATTTCTGATGCACTCGTTCTGCTGAAGATTACTCCTATTTCAAGTCCCGACCTAACCTCACACAATCTTCCTTAGGCACAGTTTTTCCGTAATTACTTATCACAAGCCCACATTCCTAAGTCCAGATGGAAAATCCTTAAAAAAACCATGTTTAGTCAAATCCTCTTTAGCTTACAACTATAGACCCATTTCCATTTTCTCTAATCCTTCCAAACCACTCGAAAGAATTGTCCACTCCCAGCAGGTTGGTTACACCTGTAGAGTAACCCCCTCCCCTCGTATGCCACACAAGGCCAGGTAGGGGTACCAAAAAAAAAAAAAAATCATGAGTCCTCCGTTCTAAACTCCAAAACCTCACCATGTCAAACAACTTTTTAAAGTGGTTCTTATCTCTACTTTTGCTAAGTGTTCATATTCCTGATAAACCTTCCTCATCTCTTTTACTAACATGTGGTGTCCCACAGGGGTCCTCACTCTCACCAACTCTCTTCTCTGTATATATTAATGATCTCCCTTAATCCATCAACCATTCACAATACCACTTGTATGATGATAACCTCCAAATTTACCTATCTTTTCATCCTACCGCGATGCTGGAGGCAATTCTAAAATTACAAGAAGATATATAGATCGCATCAACACCAGAGCAGGAACAATGAATTGAACAAGAAGATATAGACCACATCAACACCAGAGCAGGAACAATGTATTGAGACTTGACAGAGAAAAAAAACCAATGCCCTCCTGAATGGCTCCAAGCATCTTGATTCCCTACTTAACTACACCTTACTAAACATCAAAGGCCAACCTATTTATTTCCAATCCTATGTCAGAAATATTGGGGTGATCTTTGACTAACACTTGTCTTGGAGTAACCATATTTTCCAAATCACCTGAAAATTGCTACCATTAAATAGTTCCTAAGATCCCATGATTGTATGTCCTCAAAAACCAGTCAGCTCCTAGTCTCTTCTCCCATAAAAAAATTGAGGATGTATGGAGGCTTCTTTGTTCTAAACATTCAGAAAAGATACACGCCAAGGAAATATAGCACTTGTCTTGAAGTAACCATATTTTCCAAATCACCCGAAAATTGATACCATTAAATAGCTCCTAAGATACCATGATCGTATGTCCTCAAAAACCGGTCAGCTCCTAGTCTCTTCTCCCATAAAAAAATTGCGGATGTATGGAGGCTTCTTTGTTCTAAACATTCAGAAAAGATACACGCCAAGGAAATATTGCTATTGCTATGTTCCTTGTTTTAATTATAATAATAGGGTTAATAAAAAGGTCTGTGGATCTTAATTATATCAAATAATTGGAACATAAGAATGGGGCATTCTTCTCAAGTTTTTCTCAGAACTTGGGTCGATAATGAGTACTTAGAGTAAAAACTTTGGCCCTAGGTTATTATTTAGCATATTTATATAAACTCAATCATCTAGGCCATCTAATTATAATAATTATTACTATTAAAATATAATCATTCTTATTAATATATCCGTACATAATATATATCATAGCCCTCTTAATATAATTAAAAATAATTATTTGGGTGGGTCACCACATTATTCCCCCTCTCGATTAAAAAAAAATTGATGATTTCAATTTTAAAATCCATGCCGATAAAGAAGCAAATGTAAGAAGTTAAAAATAAATTGAAAAATAATGACAACTTCCGCTTTAAAATTTGGATTACGAATCGGAAGTTTCTATTGACAATTTTTCGGGAAACTGGATTGATAGGAAGTGATTGTACAGGCGGGATTTGAAGGTAGGGAGGGTGTTGGAATGACGAATTTAAGGGGGAATAGAATTTCATACAGATGAGGACCTGAATATGAAAGATCTTTCGAATGCTGACGTTCGGTGGGCCGGTATCCATATATTTGAAGGCCTGGACCGGGCATTGTGGGAATGAACTGAGGATTTGGGCTGAAGGAGTTCGAGCGTATATGAAGTATGGCGAGATCGAATAACTACTTAATAATATATTCATATTATTTTGTATATCAATAATATATATATATATATATTATATTGTATTATATACAATAATATATACATATTATATTGTATATAAATATATACTGTTGGGTTTTGGGGTAAGAAGAAGAACAAGAGATAAAAGAAAAAAAAACAACCTGCTTTTATTACAACAAAAAGAAAATTCAAACAAAAATGGTGTAGTTCCTCTTCTCCTCCTCCAGTGATCACAATTTTCTGCAATTAAGACAGGCGTGAACTGATCAAAACTGAAGGGAAACCCAACACTGTTGAGAACTGTAACGAAACCAAGTGTGAGAGAGAGTCTTGGGGAGGTGGACCTTAGCCTAGGGTTACAAAAACTGGCACTCACCTGACAGTTAGCCGGAAGCTGATTACCGCACCCCTGATGATTACCGGAAAACAGCTGAAGATGCTGTGTCCTTTGCTGGGAGGTGCAAGCTGATGCTGGTGGTCTGGCTAACAGTGTTCTGTGCTCGGCTATCTGCCAGCTCTGCAGGGTTCCCCAATTCAGCTCACAATTTGGCATGAAAAATACAACTTCAATTAATATTTTAAAACAAAATGCGCTGTAGAAAATTACAAGAAAGCTTCTCGTCGTAAAAGCTGAAGTACAATATAAGATTGCTAAATGATAATACAGAATTGCTAGATTACAACTAGTAATAGCTAAATTACAAAAAAGAATAGCTGGCCAGCTAATTAAAGACATGTACAAATGAATACAAGAGAAAACATTTTCAAATAATATAGTTACGATACAAAGCTTCAGTGAAAGCTGGTGCAACAGAAGTGCTGGACTGCGAAGAGAGTTCGCCTGCAGGCTGGCAGCAGACGCAAAGTAGAGACAGTTGAAAAGAAGTTCTCGGTTGCCCATAGAATTTTCTCCCCTCGGAAGAAAGCGGTGTGAAATTAGCCAAGATGGCGGTGGGTCGACACAGAGTGACCACAAGAAAGGTGCAAGAGACCTGGCAGCTGCTAAGGGCACACGCATAAAGACAAAGGGCCGTATCCGCCCGCGCTTATATAGGGCCTAGAGATTATGCCCGCGTGTTAAACTTTGAAAGCTGTTGAATCGCGTGTTAAACTGCAAAAGCTTCAGGAAACTTAAAATATACAATCTTTAAAATGACGGAAAATGACTATTATAAGCACGGCAGAAATAAAAGCTGGTAATTAGAAGTGATTTTAGATTTTATTGATCATAATTAGACAGTTAAAAGTGCTCAAAGCGAGAAAAACAAAAAATAGAGAAAAAACTCAGCGACTGCCTTGAGCTTTTGAACGTGAATACGTAACCTGTCGCAAGGATAACCATCAGTAGTGAAAAATGCTTAAATTCCCACAAATAAACCGAGTTACAGTGAAAAAACTATTGAAACATGATCTGGACGGTGTAAAAAGATGACACAAGTGTTATTACAAGAAAAACATCACGGAAACATAAAATTGCCAAACCACGTTGTAAGTACATGTTTAAATTAAGTATATTAGAATGCTATGGGAGTTTTAACCATTTGGAAATGCAGAATTAATGAAAAGTTAACGTGTTTAAATATAAAAGCAAAACCAAAATCTTCTAGAAAGGCAAAAAACATAAAATCAAAAGTTCACTTAGAATGTTTAAAGAGTTTAATCGTTTAGAAATTAATAATTAGCTGAAGATTAGTATGTTTAAATAAGAAAAGTAAAATCATAGTCTTCTAGGAGAACTATAAACATAAAACCAAATTTTTAAAACATAAAAATTCTTCAAGTTTTGATAAAAACTTAACATATACATATTGCACACAACATATAAAAATCTTATATTAAGTTAGACTTATTCTAATCCTAATACTAGAGACCTATTGCACATATATTAGTTATAAAACAGTTCTAATATTGTTAAGCGAAGTTAATCATCAATTTTTTTTTTTTTATTACAATATAAAGGTCTCAATAATAGACAAGGGCTTATTAATCTCAGGTAAACCATACCAAAGTACAATGAAATGTTATTTAACTTTTGAAAAATTCAAAGTCCCCAACTACTTTAAGTCATTCAATAATGTAATTGATTTGCTCCCACCAAAAAAAGTTTTAATTTAAATGATCTATTATTAGTTCTTTATTTTCTTTTAATATGGATCAAAATTTATGGTTTGGTCTCCTAATCACTGAAGCAAAAAATACCTCTATGTAGATTGATCTATCTCGCTTCTTTCGAAGCCTTAAATCAAGCTCTATACAGGTGGGGAAAAAATTTCAGTCACTTTTTTTTTTTTTTTTTTTTTTTTTCTTTGAGACTCAAATTACTCTATTAAGGACTGCATTTTCTTTTAATATTTTATCATATATTCTTAATAATTTTCATTAATTCAAATATTTTAAACTTTCACTTTATCTTAAAACAAATTTAAGCCCAAATTCAAAATTCAACAATAGTTTCTTAACTTTTTCCCAAAATTTATACAATGAAAAGTCATTTTACAATACTTGGCTCTTTTTTCAATGAGAAGTAGCTCGAAGAATAAGTGTCTCGATGGCTTGTTGATGGGTTGGTGTCCTTGGTGAATTGGATGGATGGATGTATTCGATGATGGCCTATTGGTGATGATCAAGTGTGCTTGTAGCCTTACAGTTGAAAGAAGGCCTCTGCTAACATAACTGCATGCATGGCTGCAAGTATGGTTTTCTGGATCATTCCTTACCAGGATCTGAAAATTTGAGCAGCGCTTAACCTTGTTCTCTGATATACCATAGAAAATAACATTTTATGAACAGTTAAAAATAAATCAAATTCCTCATAGTATAAATTTCATCACAAAATAAATCAATCCAGTATATTGCAAATAAGAGATAGATAGATAGATAGATAGATGTGTTTATTTCTCACAATTTATAGATATTTACATATATAAGTATAAAATAATATTTTTCTATATACAACAAAAGACGGTTATATACAATTTTAATACACATTAGACTTGGTCTCTATGGACCATCAGCCGGGTGTGCGGTTTAACAACTTAAAATTAATGCTTTGTTTAAACGCTGTAAAAAAAAATAAAATAAAATGCTAATTGTACATAATATATAAGTTGAGTAGGTTCAGTTTACACATTAGAAGATTGTGATATGGTTATGGGACATCCTACAGACAAACATTTTAAGCCTATGCTGTAAACAGAGTTATACAATGTAAACAGTTTGTTTATTACCTTCTATTAATGTATTATACCTGCCTTTCTCAGCATCTACAACATATCTAAATAATGATTCCCAACATTTCCCATTTAAATATTCTAATGTTTCGCCGAGGTTTAATTTATTTTTGCCTAGCCATTGTTTCCGATACTTTGCTAGGGTCGGACAGATAGCTAAAAAATGAAAGATATCTTCATCTTCGTCTAATTGGCATATAGTACATTTAAATTGTTCAATTGTTCTATTTCTGCTATAATTTAACATCAACATTTCACCCCTGACTTTCATAATTTTACTTATAAAATACAGCTTATTTTGATTAGTTATATAATGCCCTTCTGCTAAGTCATAGTTTAAATTTCTGTACATTTTATGAAATGTGGCGCTTTTGGCGATTGTTATTTGTTTATTTTTAAAATCTAAGTTTAGGTTATTTAAAAGACTTTCTTTACTTTTACTGCAAAAATAAATGGTTTCTGGTTTTTTTATGCTGTATGCGTTGCAATGTGCTAGTAAATCCTTATACCAAGACAACTTTTTTTGCATAACATATTTTGTTAATATTTTGGGTAAACGATTTTCTTCAAATTTCAGTATTTTTGTTATGTATGTCATATGCATATTAAAAGTATAAATATATAATTGTTCAATTCCGGTCTCAAGATATATTATATAGTCCGGACAATTAGGTGGTAGTGAATATAATCTTTTTATGAAATATTTATTTATTTTTTCAACCTGTTTAATCGTTTTATAACCCCAGATCTGTGCCCCGTAACAAATCACCGTTCTTACTACAGAATTAAATACTTTAAATTTTGCATCGAGTGGTATATTTTTATTATTAAGAAGGTTTTTCCATGTTGATGAAATTGCAAATTTGGAGGCTCTTAATTTTTCATCGAAATGTTTCTCAAAGGAGAGTTGGGGTGTCAGTCCAATTCCTAAATATTTATAGTAGTTTACAACTTCTATTTTTTCTTTATTATAATGCCAATTATCTTGTTTCGACAACCGTCCGCCTTTGCGAAATACCATTACTTTAGATTTGTTCAGATTGATTTCCAAATTTAACATCGTGGAGTACTTGTACAGTTTGTTTATCATGTTCTGCAAAACCAACTTATTTTCAGCAATCAAAACTATATCGTCTGCATAACATAAACAGTTAATTCTCTTACCACCAATTGTAAGACCTCCTCCTATATTTTCTTCCAAATCATTTATTAGGAGTGAGAAAAGTATAGGTGACAGTAAACATCCCTGTTTCAGCCCTGTTCTAGTTTTGATACCCTTTGTCAGACCCTCCTTTGTCCAGACTGATGACTCTGTGTTGGTATACAAGCTTTTCAAAACTTTGATCATTTGACTAGAGATTCCCATTGAGTATAGTTTGTAAAATAATGTTTCTCTTTCTGGTGAATCAAATGCCGCTTTATAATCAACAAAGAAACAATACAGTTTACCTCTTTTTTTATTTGTTATTATTTGAGCTATATTTAATTAATTAAATATATTGTCTATACAACTATATCCTTTTCTAAACCCTGCCTGACTTTCGCTTAAAACATCATTGGTTTCTACCCAATTTTGTAAACGAAGGAGCAACAAACCCGTAAACAATTTAGATACTGTATCCGCAAATGAGATTCCTCTATAATTTCCCACGTCATTTACGTCACCCTTCTTGTATAAAGGATAAATTATAGACCTTATTGCAAATAATAATTCATTTTAAATAATATCAATAACATTTCTAAATAAAATTCTTAGCCATTATTAATATTCATAATAATATTCATCGTACCATTGTACTTAATACCTTATACCATTTTAATTGTACCCATATATTTCATAACAACTTATTTTTATCACTATATTACACCTATGAATTCATTTAATTCCATACCAATTAATCATACATTATTTTACGGAGTCCCTTTTTTGGCCATTTACATATGCTCAGTTGCCCATTATGGTATATCCCTCAACTTACAACACAACATGTAACATATTAAAGGGTTTACAAACATATAACTTTCATACAACATTGATCATTCATTCAAAAAATAAAAAACATCAAAATTCCTGAAAAAGAAAAAAAATATAAAAATACTTCTCTCTATGCATATATAATTAAAATAAATTCTTCTTGATGTGATGTCTTATTAAAGAAAAATACAAATTCAGAATATTCAAACAATCTAAAATTTACAAAACAATAATAATTTCAATATCATAAAATTATTTATAAATATTGAAAGAATCTCAATTTTCTAAAAAAAAATATTAATTACAATAGATTTCATATACAGATATCAGAAAAATATCTTTTTATCCAATTATTTTAAATACATTCGTTTTTAACATAAATTATTCATATAATAATTCTTTATTGAGACTAACCTAATTGTAAAAGTGTGAGGTTAATAAAGGATCAAAATTTAAATAAATTATTCAATTAAATTTTACAAAGGCCATAATCACTATTATTATTTCTACAAAAATAATAAAATTCAAAGTTATCTCTGTGCATTTTTTTAGGAATAAGGAAACTTCAATGAGGAGGATTTCTTCAATTGATTTGAAGAATATGATTTCTTTAGAGCCAAAATTAAAGTTTCTAGTATAGCTCTCTCTCTCTCTCTCTCTCTCTCTCTCTCTCTCTCTCTCTCTGGCCAAGTTCAAACCAAGTTCTTAATACATAACAAATAATATCTGCAACTGAGCTTAACAATACATTGTAATTTTACTTAAAACGAAATGCTGCCTCAGGAAAGGTTATTAGGACTCAAAGGATAGGCCATCAATATTTATTTTTTTTTTTAACAATACCATATATGTATATATATTACACAATTAATTTAATCACCATAAAATTCTGATTAAAAATATGAGAAGATAAATTGATATTCTGATTTACCCATTTAATAAATAAAGTATTACAACGTAATTTACAATTAATGTTAGCCGTCTTATTTCATTCAAATTATATTAACTCAATTTTTGTAGGCATCTAATTATTATTATGACAATACGAGGACAATTAATAATTATATCATGGGCCATTCATTTTATTATAAAAATATACCAAAATAATGCTATCCAAAAATATTCACCTCAACATAATAAAAAAAATAGCGACGATAATTTTTAATAATGCTACCCGTTAAACAATTTATTAATTTTATACAAACATTATTAGATGCACACTTTAAAATTAATGATATTTTTGGCTCCACTAATTTTTAAAAATATTTAATTCGTCGTTAATTGCAAAATTTTTACTATGCAAACATTATTTCCAATAGCCTTATTATTATCATTAATTACTATTATTAATCATGGCCATGAAATAATTATTAATATCAATATTTTATTTCCAATTAAACATATTACTCACCTTTATTCATAATCAACTATTACCATTGCATTCCATAATCAATTTTTAAATTCCTTGAAACACACGCTTTAATCTTTTAATCACGTCCAAATATATTTATTTAATTAATTAACACCTTACCGCCGTTCCGACTGAACCTAATAACTTTTTGTATTTTACTTTCCGATAATTAACATTATTATACTCTACTTTGGGCGATAATAAATTATATATCTCTTTCCAATAATTTACAATGTTATCCCGACTATAGTTTCTGACAAGTTTATTTATAGAATTATTTTTATAAATGCCCTTTACTTTTTTATTTCTAAAATATTTTTTCTTCTTACTATTATTAATTCGATGTTTAGATTTATTATATTTACGATGATTCTTTTCTTTTTTAAAGTAATTATACGTATTCTCTAGATGACTTGTTTTATTCGAAAAATAAAATTTATTTCTGCGACGTTTGTTTTTATTGTTTGAAGAAAACATAATAATCCTTTCTGTTAGTACTTGGTAGTCAGAATTAGGGCAAAGATCGGCATTACACTGATTATTCGAAGAAATACTGGTATTATTAATATCGAACAAACATAATGGTTGGGAGGCCTGTCCACTATTAATTTCAATTTTCTCAAAAGGGCTACTTTTAAATTTTCATTTAAGGGCTACATTTAAATTTTCATTATCTTCAGGGGCATTCTCCATATAAGTTATTTGCGCATTATTTATGTTAATTATTTCTATTATTATTATTATTATTGATTTAAATTAAATTTTCCAATTGATCCATATTTATTTCCGACGCGCATAAAAATTCTAAGGTACTTTGGCCGTAATTATTATTTTTTCTCTCCAAATTAGTATAATTACTGTTAATTTTGTTATTCCCCACTCCTATTGGATTTTCAACATTATCTTTTAATATGAAATCAAAATTATCCGCGTGTTCATTAAATTGACTAAATATAGTTATAAATTCATGAAGCTGCCCGGGCATTTTCTTTTTTAAATTTTCTAATTCTTCTATTATAAATTCAATACTGGCTAAATATTCCATAATCATTTCACTAGCCATAATTTTATTGGATTCATCCGCCCTTTTAATCCTTTCATGGCTCCAGACGAGATATTTCGCGAAAAAAAGTCGGTCTCCACAAGCTAATGACGAGATAACTTTTCGCAGGCTGCCAGTCCCCAGTAGCTAATGATGAGATATCTCGCAATCGGTTTTTCACTTATTTAACGTCCTCAGCTTCACAAGAGATAATTTGTCGTGACTGAGGCGCATCCTAGCGGATCCACGGAGATTTAATAAGTACATCTAGCTGCTGTTAGGCTGCAGGGGTTCTCTGTTGCGGAAATATTTGTTTCGGCCCGATAGCTGCCTGCCATCTGGGTCGTGCTTTCGGGGAAGTCCGTCACCCCTTTTTTACCTGCTAATTTTTTAATGACATATTTACCATTACTCATTTCGAGTTCAAAATGCTCTGAGTGATAGTCCTGTGTTTTTTTGGTGATATTCACTGTTTTATTTCGCTATAATTTCTCCAGTTTTGGTGTTAGTATGTAGCGAAAAGTGTTCACTGATAAGAAGATTTTGGAACAAGAAATTAAAAACAAAACAAAAATAATAAAAGAAATGCCTAACTCTGCCTGTGGCGGTCCAAAGCCCGCATCTAAAAAGAGGGTGGGGAAGGTTTTTATCCATCTAAACATTGGTAAATTATTAAAATATTACTTCTAATTAAAAAAATATTACTTATTAAAAATTAATTAAATTAAAAATAAATGTATTTAAACTAATAACATTATTAAATTATTGTTCATTATTACCTTCTTTAACACGTAATCTGTCATTGCAATCGATAATCTAGCATTTTAATTTATTGAAATAATGATAAAGGTATTATAAAATCTATAATTAAAACATTTAGAAATAGTCGGTGAAGGTTATGAGGAGTTAAAAAAGAAGTTGAGGCAGTCAGGGGCGGAGAGTGGCCTGCACGCCTTAGGTTGGGGAGTGTAAAAGCCGACAGACCCGCTTAGCTTCTCAGTGCAACTTTCGTTCCGAGTGCTTAGCTGTTAAAGGGTTAATATAAATATAACTACAATTATTCGGTTCATTATAACAAAACCACCCTAATAATTTTTATACATATTTCAATTAATTTTAATTTTCAATTAAGTGCCCAAATGCTTAATACAAATAATCTAGCCCCAATATTTCACTAATTAATTTATAAATACGCGCTGTGATTACCAGTTTTTGACTTTATTTAAAAATCAAAAAACCACGATCTCTGCTAACAGTTTGTTATGTTCCTTGTTTTAATTATAATAATAGGGTTAGTAAAAAGGTCTGTGGATCTTAATTATGTCAAATAATTGGAACATAAGCAAAAATACAGAATTTACGCAGTGAAAGTAAATTATTATTGGTAATAATATATACATATATACATATAAAGAAATATATCTAATTATTATAACTATACAGGCCTGAATATAGGAAGTGGGGTGGCCAGGGCACACAGGGCAGCAAATACGTCTATCTACATTAGTTAGGAGCAATAGTCTTTACTAGAATGGGGCATTCTCAGAACTTGAGCCGATAACGAGGTCTCAGAGTCCAAAGTTTGGCCCTATGTTATTATTTAGCATATTTATAAACTCAATGATCTAGGCCATCTAATTATAATAATTATTACTATTAAAATATAATCATTCTTATTAATATATCCGTATATAATATACATCATAGCCCTCTTAATATAATTACAAATAATTATTTGTGTGGGTCACCACACTGTCGAAAAACTGGGTAGAGCCAGTTCAATTCAGCATAGCAGTTGAAGACGTGGGAAGTGTCTAGGGACAACAAAGATGAATCTAAAGGTGGAATTCCATTGAGGCAACATGTAGCATACGGCATTGATGCATGTTTCACAGTCTTTCCATTGAATGAACACATAGCGACAAAAAATATGTCTCCTTGTCGCATGCTACAAGTTGACGGTTGTTACATGTCTACTGCATCACCTTGCAACATGAGGCAAGGTGTCGAACAGTGTTGTCATTTATCCAACAGCTCACGGATCAGTGCGGCTTGTAGCATGCAACATTGAGTGGACGAATGAAATAACTACTGCTTTTATGGTTCAATAGGGTTTACTAATGGTTATTAACTATGATTACCTCTATTCCCTCTGAATTATGGAATAATAAAATCGCCGAATACAAGGACATTCCCATCAAAAACGATAAGCTGAAACAACTAACGGGTAAATATAATTATTTTAGTCAAGCTTTTTTTTTTTTTTTTTTAATTTTGATCCTTTATTAACCTCACAATATTTTTACAATATTCGGTTAAACGTTTCGGCACTAAGCCATTTTCAAGAAGACCTGTGACCACAATTTTTCAAATAAAATAGGCTGACTACCCTTGTCAAAAATTAAAAATCTTTTTACTAGTTAAAAACTATAGTCACTTTAGGTAAGAATCACAGTCAAAAATTTTTTTTTTAAAAGATTTTTAATTTTTGACTAGGGTAGTCAGCCTATTTTATTTGAAAAATTGTCACAGGTCTTCTTCTTGAAAATGGTGTTGAGTTGAAAGTGCCGAAGCGTTGAACCGTAAAAATATTGTGAGGTTAATAAAGGATCAAAATTTTAAAAAAACTTGACTACTATCTGCTTAGCCTCAAGACTAATATAGAATTATTATAATAATTATTTTACTGTGATGAAGTTAAAAATATTGGACAAAAAAATCTGGTGCGTGTGCGCAACACACAACTTTCACTTACCAACTTACTTAGATTAGAAATTAATGCGTTTTATTAATGCCACTTCTCAATATTACACGTTTTTCCACATTCATTTCTCAATTTTGTTTTCATTTGCTCTATAAAAAACACTAATTTCTTATATCTATTTTTCTATCTATTTATTATATTATATCTATCTATCAAATAAAAGTTTTTCCTTGTGATAATTCGACAATGCAAGCATAATAACCTAAGTCGTCTGATTTTATAATTCTCTATGTACTTGTTGAAAATCTCATTTAGTTACCATGAAACAAATAATTTCCATTAAATAAACAGAACGGCTTTAATTATGAACAATCGTCTGTCATTAAAGGCGTACTACACATGCATGGGCTCAACGTGTTTTATGAGTTGAATGAATATTTTTCTTTTTTTCTCCTCTATATGTTTACTTGATTTTTATCATATCACATATTTAGTCATTTCTTATTTTTATGCGTAATGAGAGGCAGTTAATTTCTCCATATAAACAAAAACAAAGGTACTTTATAGTAAACAAAAAAACAAACAAACAAAAAAGGCCCCTACCCCATTTTAGCCCACTCAGAACATTTTAATGATGATAAAGCTTACCTGATATTAAAGAACACCTAATTTTCATTAAACATGACGAATTTGATGAAATGTTGGCTATCCCATCTTTGGCTGTCGCATCGCGGTTATATACATACATCAAATACCCAGTTTGATCAAAATTGTTGAAGCCGTTGTTGAGTAAATAAAAAAAAACACGTGAAAATGATATAAAATTTATTAAGTAAAGTCCCCCCTCCGGTTGATCAATTTTGATGAAATGTTGGCTATCACAACTTTGGCATATATATACATCAAATACCCAGTTTGATCAAAATCGTTATAGCCGTTTTTGAGAAAATAAAAAAAAAAAAACACTTGAAAATGATA